>OX371260.1:17079728-17147527 GCA_947311025.1 Lypha dubia | reverse complement strand
CCAATGCCATAAGGTAGTTCCTCTTGACATGACCCAATTTGTCATGAATGATAAATGCAGCTAAGCTTGCCACGTCTAACATGTTATAGAACAGAGCTAACTGCTATCCGCTTGTACCTCATTTACACGTATAACTACCAAGATCTGATCCATTGTGTCTACATCTGATTTGTATCTATTATAGTCTAAAATTTGAAGCGGCTGTTGTGATGGCCTTGATGAGTCAATCTTGGAATTGTAATGTTCGGTTGAAATAAGAACCATTCCTTTTTTTCTTTTTTGGCACGTATGAGCATAGCGATGTTAGCATTGTGGTAACAGAATAATGTGCTTAGTACATATGTCGCGTTTTGGATCCAACATCTCTTTCGTTATACAGGCCTTATTCTTGCGCATGGTTCCTACATATGCTAACTTTTTGTCATCAAACCAGCAGATAAATCATAAGAAGAGAAAAAATTATCGGGATATACTATTCGTCTAGAACCAGCGTATTTTTCGACCAATTTTAGAACAATTCTCTCGCCTTGATTTACCGCACGTTCTTCAATTACTTGTTTCCCAACATATATCAAACCCTTGTATGGGTAATTGGAATTGGCGTCACACATCCAAAATATTTTTATTTCGTACTTTGCTGGTTTTGACGGTATGTATTGAGTGCAGTGCGTACGACCTCGGTACGGGAACAGTGACTCATCAATAGTTATCTGGGCACCTGGAACATATATACGCTCCAAATTGTTCATGAACATATTCTAAATGTCGTCGATAGCGGCCAATTTGCTTTCTAATAGCCAAGCTTTATATCAGTGAGCTGCCATCGTTGCACTATATATATAGAGTTCCGTTCTTTTTCCAAAGCTCATGAGCAGGCTGACTATTTGACCCGAATATGCCAGCAAACAAAGTTAAGCAAAAACATGCGTATATTTCGTTTTCCGTTATCTTGTCAGGATTATTGACACACCATAGATGGCACAGGCTTTGGGCTTTCCTATTTTCACGAACAATTATACTTGCAATTTCGGGTGCTATTAGCGACTTAAATATTGAAACTGGATTTCGCATAATACCTGCTGACGTAGCTATGAGCACGAAGTCTCCTTGTACACGGCGGAGCACTTGATCAAATTTTATCACCTTTTGAACTGTAGTTGATATCCGAGTTCAGTAAGCAGGGATGCTTGTCCATATCGTTGCATTGAAGAACATTGGTGGTAGCTGTAGCGCCTTCATAAAAATCATCGTCATATGAGCTCCTGGTTTCTATCACGATGTTAGCATTAGCATCAGAAGCAGCATCTTCTACCAATAATATATTTTGATGTCATTTTCTAAATGATTGCCAATTTATATTTTGTCTTTGTGGGAAAACCCCTATGTATATTTACTTCAAACAAAAACACACAGCACAAGTTGCCTGTCTTATTTATAATATAAGTCATATACAAGTAGCAAAAACACGGTTACATAAAATTCGCATTATTTATCATAGCAACAAGCTAGGTCTGCACAGACCTGCTTGGTATTTTTGAACCATTTCACTTGTAAACAGAAATAATACCAAAAATACCCACATAAGCGATATAATGCAATGATCATTGTGTTCGCCGCAGCCGCTTCTAGAAAGTCATGGACGGGCTCAACTCCAAAACATAAGATAAAAAAGTTATACAAACAATTATATGCAAAAAATCTGCACAGACCTGGTTGAACCTCCTAGGGTTAATATCCCATTGGTCCAATTGAGTGACAAACAAGTGTTATAGAAAAATTCTCAAATACAATTGAGAAATCGGACTTACATAGTCTATAAGTATGGATCCTTGGCTTTAATTTCCCATTGGTCCAAATGAGTGACAAACAAGTGTTATAGAAAAATTCTCAAATACAATTGAGAAATCGGACTTACATAGTCTATAAGTATGGATCCTTGGCTTTAATTTCCCATTGGTCCAAATGAGTGACAAACAAGTGTTATAGAAAAATTCTCAAATACAATTGAGAAATCGGACTTACATAGTCTATAAGTATGGATTCTTGCCTTTAATTTCCCATTGGTCCAAATGAGTTACAAACATAAATGTGCCCACAAATAGTTAAATTCATGTAGAGTTGAACAAAATTTACACAATTTTAATCTTTAAAATTTTATAGAAAAATTCTCAAATACAATTGAGAAATTGGACTTACATAGTCTATAAGTATGGATCCTTGGCTTTAATTTCCCATTGGTCCAAATGAGTGACAAACAAGTGTTATAGAAAAATTCTCAAATACAATTGAGAAATCGGACTTACATAGTCTATAAGTATGGATCCTTGGCTTTAATATCCCATTGGTCCAATTGAGTGACAAACAAGTGTTATAGAAAAATTCTCAAATACAATTGAGAAATCGGACTTAAATAGTCTATAAGTATGGATCCTTGGCTTTAATTTTCCATTGGTCCAAATGAGTGACAAACATAAATGTGCCCACAAATAGCCAAATTAATGTAGAGCTGAACAAAATTTACACAATTTTAATCTTTAAAATTTTATAGAAAAATTCTCAAATACAATTGAGAAATTGGACTTACATAGTCTATAAGTATGGATCCTTGGCTTTAATTTCCCATTGGTCCAAATGAGTGACAAACAAGTGTTATAGAAAAATTCTCAAATACAATTGAGAAATTGGACTTACATAGTCTATAAGTATGGATCCTTGGCTTTAATTTCTTATTGGTCCAAATGAGTTACAAACATAAATGTGCCCACAAATAGTTAAATTCATGTAGAGTTGAACAAAATTTACACAATTTTAATCTTTAAAATTTTATAGAAAAATTCTCAAATACAATTGAGAAATCGGACTTACATAGTCTATAAGTATGGATCCTTGGCTTTAATTTCCCATTGGTCCAAATGAGTGACAAACAAGTGTTATAGAAAAATTCTCAAATACAATTGAGAAATCGGACTTACATAGTCTATAAGTATGGATCCTTGGCTTTAATTTCCCATTGGTCCAAATGAGTGACAAACAAGTGTTATAGAAAAATTCTCAAATACAATTGAGAAATTGGACTTACATAGTCTATAAGTATGGATCCTTGGCTTTAATTTTCCATTGGTCCAAATGAGTGACAAACATAAATGTGCCCACAAATAGCCAAATTAATGTAGAGCTGAACAAAATTTACACAATTTTAATCTTTAAAATTTTATAGAAAAATTCTCAAATACAATTGAGAAATTGGACTTACATAGTCTATAAGTATGGATCCTTGGCTTTAATTTCCCATTGGTCCAATTAAGTGACAAACAAGTGTTATAGAAAAATTCTCAAATACAATTGAGAAATCGGACTTACATAGTCTATAAGTATGGATCCTTGGCTTTAATTTCCCATTGGTCCAATTGAGTGACAAACAAGTGTTATAGAAAAATTCTCAAATACAAATGAGAAATTGGACTTACATAGTCTATAAGTATGGATCCTTGGCTTTAATTTCCCATTGGTCCAATTGAGTGACAAACAAGTGTTATAGAAAAATTCTCAAATACAATTGAGAAATCGGACTTACATAGTCTATAAGTATGGATCCTTGGCTTTAATTTCCCATTGGTCCAATTGAGTGACAAACAAGTGTTATAGAAAAATTCTCAAATACAATTGAGAAATCGGACTTACATAGTCTATAAGTATGGATCCTTGGCTTTAATATCCCATTGGTCCAATTGAGTGACAAACAAGTGTTATAGAAAAATTCTCAAATACAATTGAGAAATCGGACTTACATAGTCTATAAGTATGGATCCTTGGCTTTAATTTCCCATTGGTCCAATTGAGTGACAAACAAGTGTTATAGAAAAATTCTCAAATACAATTGAGAAATCGGACTTACATAGTCTATAAGTATGGATCCTTGGCTTTAATATCCCATTGGTCCAATTGAGTGACAAACAAGTGTTATAGAAAAATTCTCAAATACAATTGAGAAATCGGACTTACATAGTCTATAAGTATGGATCCTTGGCTTTAATTTCCCATTGGTCCAATTGAGTGACAAACAAGTGTTATAGAAGAATTCTCAAATACAATTGAGAAATCGGACTTACATAGTCTATAAGTATGGATCCTTGGCTTTAATTTCCCATTGGTCCAATTGAGTGACAAACAAGTGTTATAGAAAAATTCTCAAATACAATTGAGAAATCGGACTTACATAGTCTATAAGTATGGATCCTTGGCTTTAATTTCCCATTGGTCCAATTAAGTGACAAACAAGTGTTATAGAAAAATTCTCAAATACAATTGAGAAATCGGACTTACATAGTCTATAAGTATGGATCCTTGGCTTTAATTTCCCATTGGTCCAATTGAGTGACAAACAAGTGTTATAGAAAAATTCTCAAATACAAATGAGAAATCGGACTTACATAGTCTATAAGTATGGATCCTTGGCTTTAATTTCCCATTGGTCCAATTGAGTGACAAACAAGTGTTATAGAAAAATTCTCAAATACAATTGAGAAATCGGACTTACATAGTCTATAAGTATGGATCCTTGGCTTTAATTTCCCATTGGTCCAATTGAGTGACAAACAAGTGTTATAGAAAAATTCTCAAATACAATTGAGAAATCGGACTTACATAGTCTATAAGTATGGATCCTTGGCTTTAATATCCCATTGGTCCAATTGAGTGACAAACAAGTGTTATAGAAAAATTCTCAAATACAATTGAGAAATCGGACTTACATAGTCTATAAGTATGGATCCTTGGCTTTAATTTCCCATTGGTCCAATTGAGTGACAAACAAGTGTTATAGAAAAATTCTCAAATACAATTGAGAAATCGGACTTACATAGTCTATAAGTATGGATCCTTGGCTTTAATATCCCATTGGTCCAATTGAGTGACAAACAAGTGTTATAGAAAAATTCTCAAATACAATTGAGAAATCGGACTTACATAGTCTATAAGTATGGATCCTTGGCTTTAATTTCCCATTGGTCCAATTGAGTGACAAACAAGTGTTATAGAAAAATTCTCAAATACAATTGAGAAATTGGACTTACATAGTCTATAAGTATGGATCCTTGGCTTTCATATCCCATTGGTCCAATTGAGTGACAAACAAGTGTTATAGAAAAATTCTCAAATACAATTGAGAAATCGGACTTACATAGTCTATAAGTATGGATCCTTGGCTTTAATTTCCCATTGGTCCAATTGAGTGACAAACAAGTGTTATAGAAAAATTCTCAAATACAATTTAGAAATCGGACTTACATAGTCTATAAATATGGATCCTTGGCTTTAATTTCCCATTGGTCCAATTGAGTGACAAACAAGTGTTATAGAAAAATTCTCAAATACAATTGAGAAATCGGACTTACATAGTCTATAAGTATGGATCCTTGGCTTTAATATCCCATTGGTCCAAATGAGTGACAAAGAAGTGTTATAGAAAAATTCTCAAATACAATTGAGAAATCGGACTTACATAGTCTATAAGTATGGATCCTTGGCTTTAATTTCCCATTGGTCCAAATGAGTGACAAACAAGTGTTATAGAAAAATTCTCAAATACAATTGAGAAATCGGACTTACATAGTCTATAAGTATGGATCCTTGGCTTTAATTTCCCATTGGTCCAATTGAGTGACAAACAAGTGTTATAGAAAAATTCTCAAATACAATTGAGAAATTGGACTTACATAGTCTATAAGTATGGATCCTTGGCTTTAATTTCCCATTGGTCCAATTGAGTGACAAACAAGTGTTATAGAAAAATTCTCAAATACAATTGAGAAATCGGACTTACATAGTCTATAAGTATGGATCCTTGGCTTTAATATCCCATTGGTCCAAATGAGTGACAAAGAAGTGTTATAGAAAAATTCTCAAATACAATTGAGAAATCGGACTTACATAGTCTATAAGTATGGATCCTTGGCTTTAATTTCCCATTGGTCCAAATGAGTGACAAACAAGTGTTATAGAAAAATTCTCAAATACAATTGAGAAATCGGACTTACATAGTCTATAAGTATGGATCCTTGGCTTTAATTTCCCATTGGTCCAATTGAGTGACAAACAAGTGTTATAGAAAAATTCTCAAATACAATTGAGAAATTGGACTTACATAGTCTATAAGTATGGATCCTTGGCTTTAATATCCCATTGGTCCAATTGAGTGACAAACAAGTGTTATAGAAAAATTCTCAAATACAATTGAGAAATCGGACTTACATAGTCTATAAGTATGGATCCTTGGCTTTAATTTCCCATTGGTCCAATTGAGTGACAAACAAGTGTTATAGAAAAATTCTCAAATACAATTTAGAAATCGGACTTACATAGTCTATAAATATGGATCCTTGGCTTTAATTTCCCATTGGTCCAATTGAGTGACAAACAAGTGTTATAGAAAAATTCTCAAATACAATTGAGAAATCGGACTTACATAGTCTATAAGTATGGATCCTTGGCTTTAATATCCCATTGGTCCAATTGAGTGACAAACAAGTGTTATAGAAAAATTCTCAAATACAATTGAGAAATCGGACTTACATAGTCTATAAGTATGGATCCTTGGCTTTAATTTCCCATTGGTCCAATTGAGTGACAAACAAGTGTTATAGAAAAATTCTCAAATACAATTGAGAAATCGGACTTACATAGTCTATAAGTATGGATCCTTGGCTTTAATATCCCATTGGTCCAATTGAGTGACAAACAAGTGTTATAGAAAAATTCTCAAATACAATTGAGAAATCGGACTTACATAGTCTATAAGTATGGATCCTTGGCTTTAATTTCCCATTGGTCCAATTGAGTGACAAACAAGTGTTATAGAAAAATTCTCAAATACAATTGAGAAATCGGACTTACATAGTCTATAAGTATGGATCCTTGGCTTTAATTTCCCATTGGTCCAAATGAGTGACAAACATATATGTGCCCACAAATAGCCAAACTCATGTAGAGCTGAACAAAATTTACACAATTTTAATCTTTAAAATTTTATAGAAAAATTCTCAAATACAATTGAGAAATCGGACTTACATAGTCTATAAGTATGGATCCTTGGCTTTAATTTCCCATTGGTCCAAATGAGTGACAAACAAGTGTTATAGAAAAATTCTCAAATACAATTGAGAAATCGGACTTACATAGTCTATAAGTATGGATCCTTGGCTTTAATTTCCCATTGGTCCAAATGAGTGACAAACAAGTGTTATAGAAAAATTCTCAAATACAATTGAGAAATCGGACTTACATAGTCTATAAGTATGGATCCTTGGCTTTAATTTCCCATTGGTCCAAATGAGTGACAAACATAAATGTGACCACAAATAGCCAAATTCATGTAGAGCTGAACAAAATTTACACAATTTTAATATTTAAAATTTTATAGAAAAATTCTCAAATACAATTGAGAAATCGGACTTACATACTATATAAGTATGGATCCTTGGCTTTAATTTCCCATTGGTCCAAATGAGTGACAAACAAGTGTTATAGAAAAATTCTCAAATACAATTGAGAAATCGGACTTACATAGTCTATAAGTATGGATGTTTGGCTTTAATTTCCCATTGGTCCAAATGAGTGACAAACAAGTGTTATAGAAAAATTCTCAAATACAATTGAGAAATCGGACTTACATAGTCTATAAGTATGGATCCTTGGCTTTAATTTCCCATTGGTCCAAATGAGTGACAAACAAGTGTTATAAAAAAATTCTCAAATACAATTGAGAAATCGGACTTACATAGTCTATAAGTATGGATCCTTGGCTTTAATTTCCCATTGGTCCAAATGAGTGACAAACAAGTGTTATAGAAACATTCTCAAATACAATTGAGAAATCGGACTTACATACTCTATAAGTATGGATCCTTGGCTTTAATTTCCCATTGGTCCAAATGAGTGACAAACAAGTGTTATAGAAAAATTCTCAAATACAATTGAGAAATCGGACTTACATAGTCTATAAGTATGGATCCTTGGCTTTAATTTCCCATTGGTCCAAATGAGTGACAAACATAAATGTGCCCACAAATAGCCAAATTCATGTAGAGCTGAACAAAATTTACACAATTTTAATCTTTAAAATTTTATAGAAAAATTCTCAAATACAATTGAGAAATCGGACTTACATAGTCTATAAGTATGGATCCTTGGCTTTAATTTCCCATTGGTCCAAATGAGTGACAAACAAGTGTTATAGAAAAATTCTCAAATACAATTGAGAAATCGGACTTACATAGTCTATAAGTATGGATCCTTGGCTTTAATTTCCCATTGGTCCAAATGAGTGACAAACAAGTGTTATAGAAAAATTCTCAAATACAATTGAGAAATCGGATTTACATAGTCTATAAGTAAGGATCCTTGGCTTTAATTTCCCATTGGTCCAAATGAGTGACAAACCAGTGTTATAGAAAAATTCTCAAATACAATTGAGAAATCGGACTTACATAGTCTATAAGTATGGATCCTTGGCTTTAATTTCCCATTGGTCCAAATGAGTGACAAACAAGTATTATAGAAAAATTCTCAAATACAATTGAGAAATCGGACTTACATAGTCTATAAGTATGGATCCTTGGCTTTAATTTCCCATTGGTCCAAATGAGTGACAAACATAAATGTGCCCACAAATAGCCAAATTCATGTAGAGCTGAACAAAATTTACACAATTTTAATCTTTAAAATTTTATAGAAAAATTCACAAATACAATTGAGATATCGGACTTACATAGTCTATAAGTATGGATCCTTGGCTTTAATTTCCCATTGGTCCAAATGAGTGACAAACAAGTGTTATAGAAAAATTCTCAAATACAATTGAGAAATCGGACTTACATAGTCTATAAGTATGGATCCTTGGCTGTAATTTCCCATTGGTCCAAATGAGTGACAAACATAAATGTGCCCACAAATAGTTAAATTCATGTAGAGCTGAACAAAATTTACACAATTTTAATCTTTAAAATTTTATAGAAAAATTCTCAAATACAATTGAGAAATCGGACTTACATAGTCTATAAGTATGGATCCTTGGCTTTAATTTCCCATTGGTCCAAGTGAGTGACAAACAAGTGTTATAGAAAAATTCTCAAATACAATTGAGAAATCGGACTTACATAGTCTATAAGTATGGATCCTTGGCTGTAATTTCCCATTGGTCCAAGTGAGTGACAAACAAGTGTTATAGAAAAATTCTCAAATACAATTGAGAAATCGGACTTACATAGTCTATAAGTATGGATCCTTGGCTTTAATTTCCCATTGGTCCAATTGAGTGACAAACAAGTGTTATAGAAAAATTCTCAAATACAATTTAGAAATCGGACTTACATAGTCTATAAATATGGATCCTTGGCTTTAATTTCCCATTGGTCCAATTGAGTGACAAACAAGTGTTATAGAAAAATTCTCAAATACAATTGAGAAATCGGACTTACATAGTCTATAAGTATGGATCCTTGGCTTTAATATCCCATTGGTCCAATTGAGTGACAAACAAGTGTTATAGAAAAATTCTCAAATACAATTGAGAAATCGGACTTACATAGTCTATAAGTATGGATCCTTGGCTTTAATTTCCCATTGGTCCAATTGAGTGACAAACAAGTGTTATAGAAAAATTCTCAAATACAATTGAGAAATCGGACTTACATAGTCTATAAGTATGGATCCTTGGCTTTAATATCCCATTGGTCCAATTGAGTGACAAACAAGTGTTATAGAAAAATTCTCAAATACAATTGAGAAATCGGACTTACATAGTCTATAAGTATGGATCCTTGGCTTTAATTTCCCATTGGTCCAATTGAGTGACAAACAAGTGTTATAGAAAAATTCTCAAATACAATTGAGAAATCGGACTTACATAGTCTATAAGTATGGATCCTTGGCTTTAATTTCCCATTGGTCCAAATGAGTGACAAACATATATGTGCCCACAAATAGCCAAACTCATGTAGAGCTGAACAAAATTTACACAATTTTAATCTTTAAAATTTTATAGAAAAATTCTCAAATACAATTGAGAAATCGGACTTACATAGTCTATAAGTATGGATCCTTGGCTTTAATTTCCCATTGGTCCAAATGAGTGACAAACAAGTGTTATAGAAAAATTCTCAAATACAATTGAGAAATCGGACTTACATAGTCTATAAGTATGGATCCTTGGCTTTAATTTCCCATTGGTCCAAATGAGTGACAAACAAGTGTTATAGAAAAATTCTCAAATACAATTGAGAAATCGGACTTACATAGTCTATAAGTATGGATCCTTGGCTTTAATTTCCCATTGGTCCAAATGAGTGACAAACATAAATGTGACCACAAATAGCCAAATTCATGTAGAGCTGAACAAAATTTACACAATTTTAATCTTTAAAATTTTATAGAAAAATTCTCAAATACAATTGAGAAATCGGACTTACATACTATATAAGTATGGATCCTTGGCTTTAATTTCCCATTGGTCCAAATGAGTGACAAACAAGTGTTATAGAAAAATTCTCAAATACAATTGAGAAATCGGACTTACATAGTCTATAAGTATGGATGTTTGGCTTTAATTTCCCATTGGTCCAAATGAGTGACAAACAAGTGTTATAGAAAAATTCTCAAATACAATTGAGAAATCGGACTTACATAGTCTATAAGTATGGATCCTTGGCTTTAATTTCCCATTGGTCCAAATGAGTGACAAACAAGTGTTATAGAAAAATTCTCAAATACAATTGAGAAATCGGACTTACATAGTCTATAAGTATGGATCCTTGGCTTTAATTTCCCATTGGTCCAAGTGAGTGACAAACAAGTGTTATAGAAAAATTCTCAAATACAATTGAGAAATCGGACTTACATAGTCTATAAGTATGGATCCTTGGCTGTAATTTCCCATTGGTCCAAATGAGTGACAAACATAAATGTGCCCACAAATAGTTAAATTCATGTAGAGCTGAACAAAGTTTACACAATTTTAATCTTTAAAATTTTATAGAAAAATTCTCAAATACAATTGAGAAATCGGACTTACATAGTCTATAAGTATGGATCCTTGGCTGTAATTTCCCATTGGTCCAAATGAGTGACAAACCAGTGTTATAGAAACATTCTCAAATACAATTGAGAAATCGGACTTACATAGTCTATAAGTATGGATCCTTGGCTTTAATTTCCCATTGGTCCAAATGAGTGACAAACAAGTGTTATAGAAAAATTCTCAAATACAATTGAGAAATCGGACTTACATAGTCTATAAGTATTGATCCTTGGCTTTAATTTCCCATTGGTCCAAATGAGTGACAAACATAAATGTGCCCACAAATAGCCAAATTCATGTAGAGCTGAGCAAAATTTACACAGTTTTAATCTTTAAAATTTTATAGAAAAATTCTCAAATACAATTGAGAAATCGGACTTACATAGTCTATAAGTATGGATCCTTGGCTTTAATTTCCCATTGGTCCAAATGAGTGACAAACAAGTGTTATAGAAAAGTTCTCAAATACAATTGAGAAATCGGACTTACATAGTCTATAAGTATGGATCCTTGGCTTTAATTTCCCATTGGTCCAAATGAGTGACAAACAAGTGTTATAGAAAAATTCTCAAATACAATTGAGAAATCGGACTTACATAGTCTATAAGTATGGATCCTTGGCTTTAATTTCCCATTGGTCCAAATGAGTGACAAACCAGTGTTATAGAAAAATTCTCAAATACAATTGAGAAATCGGACTTACATAGTCTATAAGTATGGATCCTTGGCTTTAATTTCCCATTGGTCCAAATGAGTGACAAACAAGTGTTATAGAAAAATTCTCAAATACAATTGAGAAATCGGACTTACATAGTCTATAAGTATGGATCCTTGGCTTTAATTTCCCATTGGTCCAAATGAGTGACAAACATAAATGTGACCACAAATAGCCAAATTCATGTAGAGCTGAACAAAATTTACACAATTTTAATCTTTAAAATTTTATAGAAAAATTCACAAATACAATTGAGATATCGGACTTACATAGTCTATAAGTATGGATCCTTGGCTTTAATTTCCCATTGGTCCAAATGAGTGACAAACAAGTGTTATAGAAAAGTTCTCAAATACAATTGAGAAATCGGACTTACATAGTCTATAAGTATGGATCCTTGGCTTTAATTTCCCATTGGTCCAAATGAGTGACAAACAAGTGTTATAGAAAAATTCTCAAATACAATTGAGAAATCGGACTTACATAGTCTATAAGTATGGATCCTTGGCTTTAATTTCCCATTGGTCCAAATGAGTGACAAACCAGTGTTATAGAAAAATTCTCAAATACAATTGAGAAATCGGACTTACATAGTCTATAAGTATGGATCCTTGGCTTTAATTTCCCATTGGTCCAAATGAGTGACAAACAAGTGTTATAGAAAAATTCTCAAATACAATTGAGAAATCGGACTTACATAGTCTATAAGTATGGATCCTTGGCTTTAATTTCCCATTGGTCCAAATGAGTGACAAACATAAATGTGACCACAAATAGCCAAATTCATGTAGAGCTGAACAAAATTTACACAATTTTAATCTTTAAAATTTTATAGAAAAATTCACAAATACAATTGAGATATCGGACTTACATAGTCTATAAGTATGGATCCTTGGCTTTAATTTCCCATTGGTCCAAATGAGTGACAAACATAAATGTGACCACAAATAGCCAAATTCATGTAGAGCTGAACAAAATTTACACAATTTTAATCTTTAAAATTTTATAGAAAAATTCACAAATACAATTGAGATATCGGACTTACATAGTCTATAAGTATGGATCCTTGGCTTTAATTTCCCATTGGTCCAAATGAGTGACAAACAAGTGTTATAGAAAAATTCTCAAATACAATTGAGAAATCGGACTTACATAGTCTATAAGTATGGATCCTTGGCTTTAATTTCCCATTGGTCCAAATGAGTGACAAACATAAATGTGACCACAAATAGCCAAATTCATGTAGAGCTGAACAAAATTTACACAATTTTAATCTTTAAAATTTTATAGAAAAATTCTCAAATACAATTGAGAAATCGGACTTACATACTATATAAGTATGGATCCTTGGCTTTAATTTCCCATTGGTCCAAATGAGTGACAAACAAGTGTTATAGAAAAATTCTCAAATACAATTGAGAAATCGGACTTACATAGTCTATAAGTATGGATCCTTGGCTTTAATTTCCCATTGGTCCAAATGAGTGACAAACAAGTGTTATAGAAAAATTCTCAAATACAATTGAGAAATCGGACTTACATAGTCTATAAGTATGGATCCTTGGCTTTAATTTCCCATTGGTCCAAATGAGTGACAAACATAAATGTGACCACAAATAGCCAAATTCATGTAGAGCTGAACAAAATTTACACAATTTTAATCTTTAAAATTTTATAGAAAAATTCACAAATACAATTGAGATATCGGACTTACATAGTCTATAAGTATGGATCCTTGGCTTTAATTTCCCATTGGTCCAAATGAGTGACAAACATAAATGTGACCACAAATAGCCAAATTCATGTAGAGCTGAACAAAATTTACACAATTTTAATCTTTAAAATTTTATAGAAAAATTCACAAATACAATTGAGATATCGGACTTACATAGTCTATAAGTATGGATCCTTGGCTTTAATTTCCCATTGGTCCAAATGAGTGACAAACATAAATGTGACCACAAATAGCCAAATTCATGTAGAGCTGAACAAAATTTACACAATTTTAATCTTTAAAATTTTATAGAAAAATTCACAAATACAATTGAGATATCGGACTTACATAGTCTATAAGTATGGATCCTTGGCTTTAATTTCCCATTGGTCCAAATGAGTGACAAACATAAATGTGACCACAAATAGCCAAATTCATGTAGAGCTGAACAAAATTTACACAATTTTAATCTTTAAAATTTTATAGAAAAATTCTCAAATACAATTGAGAAATCGGACTTACATACTATATAAGTATGGATCCTTGGCTTTAATTTCCCATTGGTCCAAATGAGTGACAAACAAGTGTTATAGAAAAATTCTCAAATACAATTGAGAAATCGGACTTACATAGTCTATAAGTATGGATCCTTGGCTTTAATTTCCCATTGGTCCAAATGAGTGACAAACAAGTGTTATAGAAAAATTCTCAAATACAATTGAGAAATCGGACTTACATAGTCTATAAGTATGGATCCTTGGCTTTAATTTCCCATTGGTCCAAATGAGTGACAAACAAGTGTTATAGAAAAATTCTCAAATACAATTGAGAAATCGGACTTACATAGTCTATAAGTATGGATCCTTGGCTTTAATTTCCCATTGGTCCAAATGAGTGACAAACATAAATGTGCCCACAAATAGCCAAATTCATGTAGAGCTGAACAAAATTTACACAATTTTAATCTTTAAAATTTTATAGAAAAATTCTCAAATACAATTGAGAAATCGGACTTACATAGTCTATAAGTATGGATCCTTGGCTTTAATTTCCCATTGGTCCAAATGAGTGACAAACAAGTGTTATAGAAAAATTCTCAAATACAATTGAGAAATCGGACTTACATAGTCTATAAGTATGGATCCTTGGCTTTAATTTCCCATTGGTCCAAATGAGTGACAAACAAGTGTTATAGAAAAATTCTCAAATACAATTGAGAAATCGGATTTACATAGTCTATAAGTATGGATCCTTGGCTTTAATTTCCCATTGGTCCAAATGAGTGACAAACCAGTGTTATAGAAAAATTCTCAAATACAATTGAGAAATCGGACTTACATAGTCTATAAGTATGGATCCTTGGCTTTAATTTCCCATTGGTCCAAATGAGTGACAAACAAGTGTTATAGAAAAATTCTCAAATACAATTGAGAAATCGGACTTACATAGTCTATAAGTATGGATCCTTGGCTTTAATTTCCCATTGGTCCAAATGAGTGACAAACATAAATGTGCCCACAAATAGTTAAATTCATGTAGAGCTGAACAAAATTTACACAATTTTAATCTTTAAAATTTTATAGAAAAATTCTCAAATACAATTGAGAAATCGGACTTACATAGTCTATAAGTATGGATCCTTGGCTTTAATTTCCCATTGGTCCAAGTGAGTGACAAACAAGTGTTATAGAAAAATTCTCAAATACAATTGAGAAATCGGACTTACATAGTCTATAAGTATGGATCCTTGGCTGTAATTTCCCATTGGTCCAAGTGAGTGACAAACAAGTGTTATAGAAAAATTCTCAAATACAATTGAGAAATCGGACTTACATAGTCTATAAGTATGGATCCTTGGCTGTAATTTCCCATTGGTCCAAATGAGTGACAAACAAGTGTTATAGAAAAATTCTCAAATACAATTGAGAAATCGGACTTACATAGTCTATAAGTATGGATCCTTGGCTTTAATTTCCCATTGGTCCAAATGAGTGACAAACAAGTGTTATAGAAAAATTCTCAAATACAATTGAGAAATCGGACTTACATAGTCTATAAGTATGGATCCTTGGCTGTAATTTCCCATTGGTCCAAATGAGTGACAAACATAAATGTGCCCACAAATAGTTAAATTCATGTAGAGCTGAACAAAATTTACACAATTTTAATCTTTAAAATTTTATAGAAAAATTCTCAAATACAATTGAGAAATCGGACTTACATAGTCTATAAGTATGGATCCTTGGCTTTAATTTCCCATTGGTCCAAGTGAGTGACAAACAAGTGTTATAGAAAAATTCTCAAATACAATTGAGAAATCGGACTTACATAGTCTATAAGTATGGATCCTTGGCTGTAATTTCCCATTGGTCCAAGTGAGTGACAAACAAGTGTTATAGAAAAATTCTCAAATACAATTGAGAAATCGGACTTACATAGTCTATAAGTATGGATCCTTGGCTGTAATTTCCCATTGGTCCAAATGAGTGACAAACATAAATGTGCCCACAAATAGTTAAATTCATGTAGAGCTGAACAAAGTTTACACAATTTTAATCTTTAAAATTTTATAGAAAAATTCTCAAATATAATTGAGAAATCGGACTTACATAGTCTATAAGTATGGATCCATGGCTGTAATTTCCCATTGGTCCAAGTGAGTGACAAACAAGTGTTATAGAAAAATTCTCAAATACAATTGAGAAATCGGACTTACATAGTCTATAAGTATGGATCCTTGGCTGTAATTTCCCATTGGTCCAAATGAGTGACAAACATAAATGTGCCCACAAATAGTTAAATTCATGTAGAGCTGAACAAAATTTACACAATTTTAATCTTTAAAATTTTATAGAAAAATTCTCAAATACAATTGAGAAATCGGACTTACATAGTCTTTAAGTATGGATCCTTGGCTTTAATTTCCCAATGGTCCAAATGAGTGACAAACAAGTGTTATAGAAAAATTCTTAAATACAATTGAGAAATCGGACTTACATAGTCTATAAGTATGGATCCTTGGCTTTAATTTCCCATTGGTCCAAGTGAGTGACAAACAAGTGTTATAGAAAAATTCTCAAATACAATTGAGAAATCGGACTTACATAGTCTTTAAGTATGGATCCTTGGCTTTAATTTCCCAATGGTCCAAATGAGTGACAAACAAGTGTTATAGAAAAATTCTTAAATACAATTGAGAAATCGGACTTACATAGTCTATAAGTATGGATCCTTGGCTTTAATTTCCCATTGGTCCAAGTGAGTGACAAACAAGTGTTATAGAAAAATTCTCAAATACAATTGAGAAATCGGACTTACATAGTCTTTAAGTATGGATCCTTGGCTTTAATTTCCCAATGGTCCAAATGAGTGACAAACAAGTGTTATAGAAAAATTCTTAAATACAATTGAGAAATCGGACTTACATAGTCTTTAAGTATGGATCCTTGGCTTTAATTTCCCATTGGTAAAAATGAGTGACAAACAACTTTTATAGAAAAATTCTTAAATACAATTGAGAAATCGGACTTACATAGTCTTTAAGTATGGATCCTTGGCTTTAATTTCCCATTGGTCCAAATGAGTGACAAACAAGTGTTATAGAAAAATTCTCAAATACAATTGAGAAATCGGACTTACACAGTCTTTAAGTATGGATCCTTGGCTTTAATTTCCCATTGGTCCAAATGAGTGACAAACAAGTGTTATAGAAAAATTCTTAAATACAATTGAGAAATCGGACTTACATAGTCTATAAGTATGGATCCTTGGCTTTAATTTCCCATTGGTCCAAATGAGTGACAAACAAGTGTTATAGAAAAATTCTCAAATACAATTGAGAAATCGGACTTACATAGTCTATAAGTATGGATCCTTGGGTTTAATTTCCCATTGGTCCAAATGAGTGACAAACATAAATGTGCCCACAAATAGCCAAACTCATGTAGAGCTGAACAAAATTTACACAATTTTAATCTTTAAAATTTTATAGAAAAATTCTCAAATACAATTGAGAAATCGGACTTACATAGTCTATAAGTATGGATCCTTGGCTTTAATTTCCCATTGGTCCAAATGAGTGACAAACAAGTGTTATAGAAAAATTCTCAAATACAATTGAGAAATCGGACTTACATAGTCTATAAGTATGGATCCTTGGCTTTAATTTCCCATTGGTCCAAATGAGTGACAAACAAGTGTTATAGAAAAACTCTCAAATACAATTGAGAAATCGGACTTACATAGTCTATAAGTATGGATCCTTGGCTTTAATTTCCCATTGGTCCAAATGAGTGGCAAACAAGTGTTATAGAAAAATTCTCAAATACAATTGAGAAATCGGACTTACATAGTCTATAAATATGGATCCTTGGCTTTAATTTCCCATTGGTCCAAATGAGTGGCAAACAAGTGTTATAGAAAAATTCTCAAATACAATTGAGAAATCGGACTTACATAGTCTATAAGTATGGATCCTTGGCTTTAATTTCCCATTGGTCCAAATGAGTGACAACCAAGTGTTATAGAAAAATTCTCAAATACAATTGAGAAATCGGACTTACATAGTCTTTAAGTATGGATCCTTGGCTTTAATTTCCCATTGGTCCAAATGAGTGACAAACATAAATGTGCCCACAAATAGCCAAATTCATGTAGAGCTAACCAAAATTTACACAATTTTAATCTTTAAAATTTTATAGAAAAATTCTCAAATACAATTGAGAAATCGGACTTACATAGTCTACAAGTATGGATCCTTGGCTTTCATTTCCCATTGGTCAAAATGAGTGACAAACAAGTGATTTAGAAAAATTCTCAAATACAATTGAGAAATCGGACTTACATAGTCTATAAGTATGGATCCTTGGCTTTAATTTCCCATTGGTCCAAATGAGTGACAAACATAAATGTGCCCACAAATAGCCAAATTCATGTAGAGCTGAACAAAATTTACACAATTTTAATCTTTAAAATTTTATAGAAAAATTCTCAAATACAATTGAGAAATCGGACTTACATAGTCTATAAGTATGGATCCTTGGCTTTAATTTCCCATTGGTCCGAATGAGTGACAAACAAGTGTTATAGAAAAATTCTCAAATACAATTGAGAAATCGGACTTACATAGTCTATAAGTATGGATCCTTGGCTTTAATTTCCCATTGGTCCAAATGAGTGACAAACATAAATGTGCCCACAAATAGCCAAATTCATGTAGAGCTAACCAAAATTTACACAATTTTAATCTTTAAAATTTTATAGAAAAATTCTCAAATACAATTGAGAAATCGGACTTACATAGTCTATAAGTATGGATCCTTGGCTTTAATTTCCCATTGGTCCGAATGAGTGACAAACAAGTGTTATAGAAAAATTCTCAAATACAATTGAGAAATCGGACTTACATAGTCTATAAGTATGGATCCTTGGCTTTAATTTCCCATTGGTCCAAATGAGTGACAAACAAGTGTTATAGAAAAATTCTCAAATACAATTGAGAAATCGGACTTACATAGTCTATAAGTATGGATCCTTGGCTTTAATTTCCCATTGGTCCAAATGAGTGACAAACAAGTGTTATAGAAAAATTCTCAAATACAATTGAGAAATCGGACTTACATAGTCTATAAGTATGCATCCTTGGCTTTAATTTCCCATTCGTCCAAATGAGTGACAAACAAGTGTTATAGAAAAATTCTCAAATACAATTGAGAAATCGGACTTACATAGTCTATAAGTATGGATCCTTGGCTTTAATTTCCCATTGGTCCAAATGAGTGACAAACCAGTGTTATAGAAACATTCTCAAATACAATTGAGAAATCGGACTTACATAGTCTATAAGTATGGATCCTTGGCTTTAATTTCCCATTGGTCCAAATGAGTGACAAACAAGTGTTATAGAAAAGTTCTCAAATACAATTGAGAAATCGGACTTACATAGTCTATAAGTATGGATCCTTGGCTTTAATTTCCCATTGGTCCAAATGAGTGACAAACAAGTGTTATAGAAAAATTCTCAAATACAATTGAGAAATCGGACTTACATAGTCTATAAGTATGGATCCTTGGCTTTAATTTCCCATTCGTCCAAATGAGTGACAAACAAGTGTTATAGAAAAATTCTCAAATACAATTGAGAAATCGGACTTACATAGTCTATAAGTATGGATCCTTGGCTTTAATTTCCCATTCGTCCAAATGAGTGACAAACAAGTGTTATAGAAAAGTTCTCAAATACAATTGAGAAATCGGACTTACATAGTCTATAAGTATGGATCCTTGGCTTTAATTTCCCATTGGTCCAAATGAGTGACAAACAAGTGTTATAGAAAAATTCTCAAATACAATTGAGAAATCGGACTTACATAGTCTATAAGTATGGATCCTTGGCTTTAATTTCCCATTCGTCCAAATGAGTGACAAACAAGTGTTATAGAAAAATTCTCAAATACAATTGAGAAATCGGACTTACATAGTCTATAAGTATGGATCCTTGGCTTTAATTTCCCATTGGTCCAAATGAGTGACAAACAAGTGTTATAGAAAAATTCTCAAATACAATTGAGAAATCGGACTTACATAGTCTATAAGTATGGATCCTTGGCTTTAATTTCCCATTGGTCCAAATGAGTGACAAAAAAGTGTTATAGAAAAATTCTCAAATACAATTGAGAAATCGGACTTACATAGTCTATAAGTATGGATCCTTGGCTTTAATTTCCCATTGGTCCAAATGAGTGACAAACAAGTGTTATAGAAAAATTCTCAAATACAATTGAGAAATCGGACTTACATAGTCTATAAGTATGGATCCTTGGCTTTAATTTCCCATTGGTCCGAATGAGTGACAAACAAGTGTTATAGAAAAATTCTCAAATACAATTGAGAAATCGGACTTACATAGTCTATAAGTATGGATCCTTGGCTTTAATTTCCCATTGGTCCAAATGAGTGACAAACAAGTGTTATAGAAAAGTTCTCAAATACAATTGAGAAATCGGACTTACATAGTCTATAAGTATGGATCCTTGGCTTTACTTTCCCATTGGTCCAAATGAGTGACAAACAAGTGTTATAGAAAAATTCTCAAATACAATTGAGAAATCGGACTTACATAGTCTATAAATATGGATCCTTGGCTTTAATTTCCCATTGGTCCAAATGAGTGACAACCAAGTGTTATAGAAAAATTCTCAAATACAATTGAGAAATCGGACTTACATAGTCTTTAAGTATGGATCCTTGGCTTTAATTTTCCATTGGTCCAAATGAGTGACAAACATAAATGTGCCCACAAATAGCCAAATTGATGTAGAGCTGAACAAAATTTACACAATTTTAATCTTTAAAATTTTATAGAAAAATTCTCAAATACAATTGAGAAATCGGACTTACATAGTCTATAAGTATGGATCCTTGGCTTTCATTTCCCATTGGTCCAAATGAGTGACAAACAAGTGTTATAGAAAAATTCTCAAATACAATTGAGAAATCGGACTTACATAGTCTATAAGTATGGATTCTTGGCTTTAATTTCCCATTGGTCCAAATGAGTGACAAACATAAATGTGCCCACAAATAGCCAAATTCATGTAGAGCTGAACAAAATTTACACAATTTTAATCTTTAAAATTTTATAGAAAAATTCTCAAATACAATTGAGAAATCGGACTTACATAGTCTACAAGTATGGATCCTTGGCTTTCATTTCCCATTGGTCAAAATGAGTGACAAACAAGTGATTTAGAAAAATTCTCAAATACAATTGAGAAATCGGACTTACATAGTCTATAAGTATGGATCCTTGGCTTTAATTTCCCATTGGTCCAAATGAGTGACAAACATAAATGTGCCCACAAATAGCCAAATTCATGTAGAGCTGAACAAAATTTACACAATTTTAATCTTTAAAATTTTATAGAAAAATTCTCAAATACAATTGAGAAATCGGACTTACATAGTCTACAAGTATGGATCCTTGGCTTTCATTTCCCATTGGTCAAAATGAGTGACAAACAAGTGATTTAGAAAAATTCTCAAATACAATTGAGAAATCGGACTTACATAGTCTACAAGTATGGATCCTTGGCTTTCATTTCCCATTGGTCAAAATGAGTGACAAACAAGTGATTTAGAAAAATTCTCAAATACAATTGAGAAATCGGACTTACATAGTCTATAAGTATGGATCCTTGGCTTTAATTTCCCATTGGTCCAAATGAGTGACAAACATAAATGTGCCCACAAATAGCCAAATTCATGTAGAGCTGAACAAAATTTACACAATTTTAATCTTTAAAATTTTATAGAAAAATTCTCAAATACAATTGAGAAATCGGACTTCCATAGTCTATAAGTATGGATCCTTGGCTTTAATTTCCCATTGGTCCGAATGAGTGACAAACAAGTGTTATAGAAAAATTCTCAAATACAATTGAGAAATCGGACTTACATAGTCTATAAGTATGGATCCTTGGCTTTAATTTCCCATTGGTCCAAATGAGTGACAAACAAGTGTTATAGAAAAATTCTCAAATACAATTGAGAAATCGGACTTACATAGTCTATAAGTATGGATCCTTGGCTTTAATTTCCCATTGGTCCAAATGAGTGACAAACAAGTGTTATAGAAAAATTCTCAAATACAATTGAGAAATCGGACTTACATAGTCTATAAGTATGGATCCTTGGCTTTAATTTCCCATTCGTCCAAATGAGTGACAAACAAGTGTTATAGAAAAATTCTCAAATACAATTGAGAAATCGGACTTACATAGTCTATAAGTATGGATCCTTGGCTTTAATTTCCCATTGGTCCAAATGAGTGACAAACCAGTGTTATAGAAACATTCTCAAATACAATTGAGAAATCGGACTTACATAGTCTATAAGTATGGATCCTTGGCTTTAATTTCCCATTGGTCCAAATGAGTGACAAACAAGTGTTATAGAAAAATTCTCAAATACAATTGAGAAATCGGACTTACATAGTCTATAAGTATGGATCCTTGGCTTTAATTTCCCATTGGTCCAAATGAGTGACAAACATAAATGTGCCCACAAATAGCCAAATTCATGTAGAGCTGAGCAAAATTTACACAGTTTTAATCTTTAAAATTTTATAGAAAAATTCTCAAATACAATTGAGAAATCGGACTTACATAGTCTATAAGTATGGATCCTTGGCTTTAATTTCCCATTGGTCCAAATGAGTGACAAACAAGTGTTATAGAAAAATTCTCAAATACAATTGAGAAATCGGACTTACATAGTCTATAAGTATGGATCCTTGGCTTTAATTTCCCATTGGTCCAAATGAGTGACAAACATAAATGTGCCCACAAATAGCCAAATTCATGTAGAGCTGAGCAAAATTTACACAGTTTTAATCTTTAAAATTTTATAGAAAAATTCTCAAATACAATTGAGAAATCGGACTTACATAGTCTATAAGTATGGATCCTTGGCTTTAATTTCCCATTGGTCCAAATGAGTGACAAACAAGTGTTATAGAAAAATTCTCAAATACAATTGAGAAATCGGACTTACATAGTCTATAAGTATGGATCCTTGGCTTTAATTTCCCATTGGTCCAAATGAGTGACAAACAAGTGTTATAGAAAAATTCTCAAATACAATTGAGAAATCGGACTTACATAGTCTATAAGTATGGATCCTTGGCTTTAATTTCCCATTGGTCCAAATGAGTGACAAACATAAATGTGCCCACAAATAGCCAAATTCATGTAGAGCTGAGCAAAATTTACACAGTTTTAATCTTTAAAATTTTATAGAAAAATTCTCAAATACAATTGAGAAATCGGACTTACATAGTCTATAAGTATGGATCCTTGGCTTTAATTTCCCATTGGTCCAAATGAGTGACAAACAAGTGTTATAGAAAAATTCTCAAATACAATTGAGAAATCGGACTTACATAGTCTACAAGTATGGATCCTTGGCTTTCATTTCCCATTGGTCAAAATGAGTGACAAACAAGTGATTTAGAAAAATTCTCAAATACAATTGAGAAATCGGACTTACATAGTCTACAAGTATGGATCCTTGGCTTTCATTTCCCATTGGTCAAAATGAGTGACAAACAAGTGATTTAGAAAAATTCTCAAATACAATTGAGAAATCGGAGGTACATAGTCTATAAGTATGGATCCTTGGCTTTAATTTCCCATTGGTCCAAATGAGTGACAAACATAAATGTGCCCACAAATAGCCAAATTCATGTAGAGCTGAACAAAATTTACACAATTTTAATCTTTAAAATTTTATAGAAAAATTCTCAAATACAATTGAGAAATCGGACTTACATAGTCTATAAGTATGGATCCTTGGCTTTAATTTCCCATTGGTCCGAATGAGTGACAAACAAGTGTTATAGAAAAATTCTCAAATACAATTGAGAAATCGGACTTACATAGTCTATAAGTATGGATCCTTGGCTTTAATTTCCCATTGGTCCAAATGAGTGACAAACAAGTGTTATGGAAAAATTCTCAAATACAATTGAGAAATCGGACTTACATAGTCTATAAGTATGGATCCTTGGCTTTAATTTCCCATTGGTCCAAATGAGTGACAAACAAGTGTTATAGAAAAATTCTCAAATACAATTGAGAAATCGGACTTACATAGTCTATAAGTATGGATCCTTGGCTTTAATTTCCCATTCGTCCAAATGAGTGACAAACAAGTGTTATAGAAAAATTCTCAAATACAATTGAGAAATCGGACTTACATAGTCTATAAGTATGGATCCTTGGCTTTAATTTCCCATTGGTCCAAATGAGTGACAAACCAGTGTTATAGAAACATTCTCAAATACAATTGAGAAATCGGACTTACATAGTCTATAAGTATGGATCCTTGGCTTTAATTTCCCATTGGTCCAAATGAGTGACAAACAAGTGTTATAGAAAAATTCTCAAATACAATTGAGAAATCGGACTTACATAGTCTATAAGTATGGATCCTTGGCTTTAATTTCCCATTGGTCCAAATGAGTGACAAACATAAATGTGCCCACAAATAGCCAAATTCATGTAGAGCTGAGCAAAATTTACACAGTTTTAATCTTTAAAATTTTATAGAAAAATTCTCAAATACAATTGAGAAATCGGACTTACATAGTCTATAAGTATGGATCCTTGGCTTTAATTTCCCATTGGTCCAAATGAGTGACAAACAAGTGTTATAGAAAAATTCTCAAATACAATTGAGAAATCGGACTTACATAGTCTATAAGTATGGATCCTTGGCTTTAATTTCCCATTGGTCCAAATGAGTGACAAACATAAATGTGCCCACAAATAGCCAAATTCATGTAGAGCTGAGCAAAATTTACACAGTTTTAATCTTTAAAATTTTATAGAAAAATTCTCAAATACAATTGAGAAATCGGACTTACATAGTCTATAAGTATGGATCCTTGGCTTTAATTTCCCATTGGTCCAAATGAGTGACAAACAAGTGTTATAGAAAAATTCTCAAATACAATTGAGAAATCGGACTTACATAGTCTATAAGTATGGATCCTTGGCTTTAATTTCCCATTGGTCCAAATGAGTGACAAACAAGTGTTATAGAAAAATTCTCAAATACAATTGAGAAATCGGACTTACATAGTCTATAAGTATGGATCCTTGGCTTTAATTTCCCATTGGTCCAAATGAGTGACAAACATAAATGTGCCCACAAATAGCCAAATTCATGTAGAGCTGAGCAAAATTTACACAGTTTTAATCTTTAAAATTTTATAGAAAAATTCTCAAATACAATTGAGAAATCGGACTTACATAGTCTATAAGTATGGATCCTTGGCTTTAATTTCCCATTGGTCCAAATGAGTGACAAACAAGTGTTATAGAAAAATTCTCAAATACAATTGAGAAATCGGACTTACATAGTCTATAAGTATGGATCCTTGGCTTTAATTTCCCATTGGCCCAAATGAGTGACAAACATAAATGTGCCCACAAATAGCCAAATTCATGTAGAGCTGAACAAAATTTACACAATTTTAATCTTTAAAATTTTATAGAAAAATTCTCAAATACAATTGAGAAATCGGACTTACATACTATATAAGTATGGATCCTTGGCTTTAATTTCCCATTGGTCCAAATGAGTGACAAACAAGTGTTATAGAAAAATTCTCAAATACAATTGAGAAATCGGACTTTAATAGTCTATAAGTATGGATCCTTGGCTGTAATTTCCCATTGGTCCAAATGAGTGACAAACATAAATGTGCCCACAAATAGCCAAATTCATGTAGAGCTGAACAAAATTTACACAATTTTAATCTTTAAAATTTTATAGAAAAATTCTCAAATACAATTGAGAAATCGGACTTAAATAGTCTATAAGTATGGTTCCTTGGCTTTAATTTCCCATTGGTCCAAATGAGTGACAAACAAGTGTTATAGAAAAATTCTCAAATACAATTGAGAAATCGGACTTACATACTATATAAGTATGGATCCTTGGCTTTAATTTCCCATTGGTCCAAATGAGTGACAAACAAGTGTTATAGAAAAATTCTCAAATACAATTGAGAAATCGGACTTACATACTATATAAGTATGGATCCTTGGCTTTAATTTCCCATTGGTCCAAATGAGTGACAAATAAGTGTTATAGAAAAATTCTCAAATACAATTGAGAAATCGGACTTTCATAGTCTATAAGTATGGATCCTTGGCTGTAATTTCCCATTGGTCCAAATGAGTGACAAACATAAATGTGCCCACAAATAGCCAAATTCATGTAGAGCTGAGCAAAATTTACACAGTTTTAATCTTTAAAATTTTATAGAAAAATTCTCAAATACAATTGAGAAATCGGACTTACATAGTCTATAAGTATGGATCCTTGGCTTTAATTTCCCATTGGTCCAAATGAGTGACAAACAAGTGTTATAGAAAAATTCTCAAATACAATTGAGAAATCGGACTTAAATAGTCTATAAGTATGGATCCTTGGCTTTAATTTCCCATTGGTCCAAATGAGTGACAAACAAGTGTTATAGAAAAATTCTCAAATACAATTGAGAAATCGGACTTACATAGTCTATAAGTATGGATCCTTGGCTTTAATTTCCCATTGGTCCAAATGTGTGACAAACAAGTGTTATAGAAAAATTCTCAAATACAATTGAGAAATCGGACTTACATAGTCTATAAGTATGGATCCTAGGCTTTAATTTCCCATTGGTCCAAATGAGTGACAAACAAGTGTTATAGAAAAATTCTCAAATACAATTGAGAAATCGGACTTACATAGTTTATAAGTATGGATCCTTGGCTTTAATTTCCCATTGGTCCAAATGAGTGACAAACCAGTGTTATAGAAAAATTCTCAAATACAATTGAGAAATCGGACTTACATAGTCTATAAGTATGGATCCTTGGCTTTAATTTCCCATTGGTCCAAATGAGTGACAAACAAGTGTTATAGAAAAATTCTCAAATACAATTGAGAAATCGGACTTACATAGTCTATAAGTATGGATCCTTGGCTTTAATTTCCCATTGGCCTAAATGAGTGACAAACATAAATGTGCCCACAAATAGCCAAATTCAATTAGAGCTGAGCAAAATTTACACAGTTTTAATCTTTAAAATTTTATAGAAAAATTCTCAAATACAATTGAGAAATCGGACTTACATAGTCTATAAGTATGGATCCTTGGCTTTAATTTCCCATTGGTCCAAATGAGTGACAAACAAGTGTTATAGAAAAATTCTCAAATACAATTGAGAAATCGGACTTACATAGTCTATAAGTATGGATCCTCGGCTTTAATTTCCCATTGGTCCAAATGAGTGACAAACATTAATGTGCCCACAAATAGCCAAATTCATGTAGAGCTGAACAAAATTTACACAATTTTAATCTTTAAAATTTTATAGAAAAATTCTCAAATACAATTGAGAAATCGGACTTACATACTATATAAGTATGGATCCTTGGCTTTAATTTCCCATTGGTCCAAATGAGTGACAAACAAGTGTTATAGAAAAATTCTCAAATACAATTGAGAAATCGGACTTACATAGTCTATAAGTATGGATCCTTGGCTTTAATTTCCCATTGGTCCAAATGAGTGACAAACAAGTGTTATAGAAAAATTCTCAAATACAATTGAGAAATCGGACTTACATAGTCTATAAGTATGGATCCTTGGCTTTAATTTCCCATTGGTCCAAATGAGTGACAAACAAGTGTTATAGAAAAATTCTCAAATACAATTGAGAAATCGGACTTACATAGTCTATAAGTATGGATCCTTGGCTTTAATTTCCCATTGGTCCAAATGAGTGACAAACAAGTGTTATAGAAAAATTCTCAAATAAAATTGAGAAATCGGACTTACATATTCTATAAGTATGGATCCTTGGCTTTAATTTCCCATTGGTCCAAATGAGTGACAAACATAAATGTGCCCACAAATAGCCAAATTCATGTAGAGCTGAACAAAATTTACACAATTTTAATCTTTAAAATTTTATAGAAAAATTCTCAAATACAATTGAGAAATCGGACTTACATAGTCTATAAGTATGGATCCTTGGCTTTAATTTCCCATTGGTCCAAATGAGTGACAAACAAGTGTTATAGAAAAATTCTCAAATACAATTGAGAAATCGGACTTACATAATCTATAAGTATGGATCCTTGGCTTTAATTTCCCATTGTCCCAATGAGTGACAAACAAGTGTTATAGAAAAATTCTCAAATACAATTGAGAAATCGGACTTACATACTCTATAAGTATGGATCCTTGGCTTTAATTTCCCATTGGTCCAAATGAGTGACAAACATAAATGTGCCCACAAATAGGCAAATTCATGTAGAGCTGAACAAAATTTACACAATTTTAATCTTTAAAATTTTATAGAAAAATTCTCAAATACAATTGAGAAATTGGACTTACATAGTCTATAAGTATGGATCCTTGGCTTTAATTTCCCATTGGTCCAAATGAATGACAAACAAGTGTTATAGAAAAATTCTCAAATACAATTGAGAAATCGGACTTACATAGTCTATAAGTATGGATCCTTGGCTTTAATTTCCCATTGGTCCAAATGAGTGACAAACATAAATGTGCCCACAAATAGCCAAATTCATGTAGAGCTGAACAAAATTTACACAATTTTAATCTTTAAAATTTTATAGAAAAATTCTCAAATACAATTGAGAAATCGGACTTACATAGTCTATAAGTATGGATCCTTGGCTTTAATTTCCCATTGGTCCAAATGAGTGACAAACAAGTGTTATAGAAAAATTTTCAAATACAATTGAGAAATCGGACTTACATAGTCTATAAGTATGGATCCTTGGCTTTAATTTCCCATTGGTCCAAATGAGTGACAAACAAGTGTTATAGAAAAATTTTCAAATACAATTGAGAAATCGGACTTACATAGTCTATAAGTATGGATCCTTGGCTTTAATTTCCCATTGGTCCAAATGAGTGACAAACAAGTGTTATAGAAAAATTCTCAAATACAATTGAGAAATCGGACTTACATAGTCTATAAGTATGGATCCTTGGCTTTAATTTCCCATTGGTCCAAATGAGTGACACACATAAATGTGCCCACAAATAGCCAAATTCATGTAGAGCTGAACAAAATTTACACAATTTTAATCTTTAAAATTTTATAGAAAAATTCTCAAATACAATTGAGAAATCGGACTTACATAGTCTATAAGTATGGTTCCTTGGCTTTAATTTCCCATTGGTCCAAATGAGTGACAAACATAAATGTGCCCACAAATAGCCAAATTCATGTGAGCTGAACAAAATTTACACAATTTTAATCTTTAAAATTTTATAGAAAAATTCTCAAATACAATTGAGAAATCGGACTTACATAGTCTATAAGTATGGATCCTTGGCTTTAATTTCCCATTGGTCCAAATGAGTGACAAACAAGTGTTATAGAAAAATTCTCAAATACAATTGAGAAATCGGACTTACATAGTCTATAAGTATGGATCCTTGGCTTTAATTTCCTATTAGTCCAAATGAGTGACAAACATAAATGTGCCCACAAATAGCCAAATTCATGTAGAGCTGAACAAAATTTACACAATTTTAATCTTTAAAATTTTATAGAAAAATTCTCAAATACAATTGAGAAATCGGACTTACATAGTCTATAAGTATGGATCCTTGGCTTTAATTTCCCATTGGTCCAAATGAGTGACAAACAAGTGTTATAGAAAAATTCTCAAATACAATTGAGAAATCGGACTTACATAGTCTATAAGTATGGATCCTTGGCTTTAATTTCCCATTGGTCCAAATGAGTGACAAACATAAATGTGCCCACAAATAGCCAAATTCATGTAGAGCTGAACAAAATTTACACAATTTTAATCTTTAAAATTTTATAGAAAAATTCTCAAATACAATTGAGAAATCGGACTTACATACTATATAAGTATGGATCCTTGGCTTTAATTTCCCATTGGTCCAAATGAGTGACAAACAAGTGTTATAGAAAAATTCTCAAATACAATTGAGAAATCGGACTTTCATAGTCTATAAGTATGGATCCTTGGCTGTAATTTCCCATTGGTCCAAATGAGTGACAAACATAAATGTGCCCACAAATAGCCAAATTCATGTAGAGCTGAACAAAATTTACACAATTTTAATCTTTAAAATTTTATAGAAAAATTCTCAAATACAATTGAGAAATCGGACTTACATACTATATAAGTATGGATCCTTGGCTTTAATTTCCCATTGGTCCAAATGAGTGACAAACATAAATGTGCCCACAAATAGCCAAATTCATGTAGAGCTGAACAAAATTTACACAATTTTAATCTTTAAAATTTTATAGAAAAATTCTCAAATACAATTGAGAAATCGGACTTACATACTATATAAGTATGGATCCTTGGCTTTAATTTCCCATTGGTCCAAATGAGTGACAAACAAGTGTTATAGAAAAATTCTCAAATACAATTGAGAAATCGGACTTACATACTATATAAGTATGGATCCTTGGCTTTAATTTCCCATTGGTCCAAATGAGTGACAAACATAAATGTGCCCACAAATAGCCAAATTCATGTAGAGCTGAACAAAATTTACACAATTTTAATCTTTAAAATTTTATAGAAAAATTCTCAAATACAATTGAGACGTCGGACTTACATAGTCTATAAGTATGGTTCCTTGGCTTTAATTTCCCATTGGTCCAAATGAGTGACAAACAAGTGTTATAGAAAAATTCTCAAATACAATTGAGAAATCGGACTTACATAGTCTATAAGTATGGATCCTTGGCTTTAATTTCCCATTGGTCCAAATGAGTGACAAACAAGTGTTATAGAAAAATTCTCAAATACAATTGAGAAATCGGACTTACATAGTCTATAAGTATGGATCCTTGGCTTTAATTTCCCATTGGTCCAAATGAGTGACAAACAAGTGTTATAGAAAAATTCTCAAATACAATTGAGAAATCGGACTTACATAGTCTATAAGTATGGATCCTTGGCTTTACTTTCCCATTGGTCCAAATGAGTGACAAACAAGTGTTATAGAAAAATTCTCAAATACAATTGAGAAATCGGACTTACGTAGTCTATAAGTAAGGATCCTTGGCTTTAATTTCCCATTGGTCCAAATGAGTGACAAACAAGTGTTATAGAAAAATTCTCAAATACAATTGAGAAATCGGACTTACATAGTCTATAAGTATGGATCCTTGGCTTTACTTTCCCATTGGTCCAAATGAGTGACAAGCAAGTGTTATAGAAAAATTCTCAAATACAATTGAGAAATCGGACTTACGTAGTCTATAAGTAAGGATCCTTGGCTTTAATTTCCCATTGGTCCAAATGAGTGACAAACAAGTGTTATAGAAAAATTCTCAAATACAATTGAGAAATCGGACTTACGTAGTCTATAAGTATGGATCCTTGGCTTTAACTTCCCATTGGTCCAAATGAGTGACAAACAAGTGTTATAGAAAAATTCTCAAATACAATTGAGAAATCGGACTTACATAGTCTATAAGTATGGATCCTTGGCTTTAATTTCCCATTGGTCCAAATGAGTGACAAACAAGTGTTATAGAAAAATTCTCAAATACAATTGAGAAATCGGACTTACATAGTCTATAAGTATGGATCCTTGGCTTTAATTTCCCATTGGTCCAAATGAGTGACAAACAAGTGTTATAGAAAAATTCTCAAATACAATTGAGAAATCGGACTTACGTAGTCTATAAGTATGGATCCTTGGCTTTAACTTCCCATTGGTCCAAATGAGTGACAAACAAGTGTTATAGAAAAATTCTCAAATACAATTGAGAAATCGGACTTACATAGTCTATAAGTATGGATCCTTGGCTTTAACTTCCCATTGGTCCAAATGAGTGACAAACAAGTGTTATAGAAAAATTCTCAAATACAATTGAGAAATCGGACTTACATAGTCTATAAGTATGGATCCTTGGCTTTAATTTCCCATTGGTCCAAATGAGTGACAAACAAGTGTTATAGAAAAATTCTCAAATACAATTGAGAAATCGGACTTACATAGTCTATAAGTATGGATCCTTGGCTTTAATTTCCCATTGGTCCAAATGAGTGACAAACAAGTGTTATAGAAAAATTCTCAAATACAATTGAGAAATCGGACTTACATAGTCTATAAGTATGGATCCTTGGCTTTACTTTCCCATTGCTCCAAATGAGTGACAAGCAAGTGTTATAGAAAAATTCTCAAATACAATTGAGAAATCGGACTTACGTAGTCTATAAGTAAGGATCCTTGGCTTTAACTTCCCATTGGTCCAAATGAGTGACAAACAAGTGTTATAGAAAAATTCTCAAATACAATTGAGAAATCGGACTTACATAGTCTATAAGTATGGATCCTTGGCTTTAACTTCCCATTGGTCCAAATGAGTGACAAACAAGTGTTATAGAAAAATTCTCAAATACAATTGAGAAATCGGACTTACATAGTCTATAAGTATGGATCCTTGGCTTTAACTTCCCATTGGTCCAAATGAGTGACAAACAAGTGTTATAGAAAAATTCTCAAATACAATTGAGAAATCGGACTTACATAGTCTATAAGTATGGATCCTTGGCTTTAATTTCCCATTGGTCCAAATGAGTGACAAACAAGTGTTATAGAAAAATTCTCAATTACAAATGAGAAATCGGACTTACATAGTCTATAAGTATGGATCCTTGGCTTTAATTTCCCATTGGTCCAAATGAGTGACAAACAAGTGTTATAGAAAAATTCTCAAATACAATTGAGAAATCGGACTTACATAGTCTATAAGTATGGATCCTTGGCTTTAATTTCCCATTGGTCCAAATGAGTGACAAACAAGTGTTATAGAAAAATTCTCAAATACAATTGAGAAATCGGACTTACGTAGTCTATAAGTATGGATCCTTGGCTTTAACTTCCCATTGGTCCAAATGAGTGACAAACAAGTGTTATAGAAAAATTCTCAAATACAATTGAGAAATCGGACTTACATAGTCTATAAGTATGGATCCTTGGCTTTACTTTCCCATTGGTCCAAATGAGTGACAAGCAAGTGTTATAGAAAAATTCTCAAATACAATTGAGAAATCGGACTTACGTAGTCTATAAGTAAGGATCCTTGGCTTTAACTTCCCATTGGTCCAAATGAGTGACAAACAAGTGTTATAGAAAAATTCTCAAATACAATTGAGAAATCGGACTTACATAGTCTATAAGTATGGATCCTTGGCTTTACTTTCCCATTGGTTCAAATGAGTGACAAACAAGTGTTATAGAAAAATTCTCAAATACAATTGAGAAATCGGACTTACATAGTCTATAAGTATGGATCCTTGGCTTTACTTTCCCATTGGTCCAAATGAGTGACAAACAAGTGTTATAGAAAAATTCTCAAATACAATTGAGAAATCGGACTTACATAGTCTATAAGTATGGATCCTTGGCTTTTATTTCCCATTAGTCCAAATGAGTGACAAACAAGTGTTATAGAAAAGTTCTCAAATACAATTGAGAAATCGGACTTACATAGTCTATAAGTATGGATCCTTGGCTTTAATTTCCCATTGGTCCAAATGAGTGACAAACAAGTGTTATAGAAAAATTCTCAAATACAATTGAGAAATCGGACTTACATAGTCTATAAGTATGGATCCTTGGCTTTAATTTCCCATTGGTCCAAATGAGTGACAAACAAGTGTTATAGAAAAATTCTCAAATACAATTGAGAAATCGGACTTACATAGTCTATAAGTATGGATCCTTGGCTTTACTTTCCCATTGGTCCAAATGAGTGACAAACAAGTGATATAGAAAAATTCTCAAATACAATTGAGAAATCGGACTTACGTAGTCTATAAGTATGGATCCTTGGCTTTAACTTCCCATTGGTCCAAATGAGTGACAAACAAGTGTTATAGAAAAATTCTCAAATACAATTGAGAAATCGGACTTACATAGTCTATAAGTATGGATCCTTGGCTTTAATTTCCCATTGGTCCAAATGAGTGACAAACAAGTGTTATAGAAAAATTCTCAAATACAATTGAGAAATCGGACTTACATAGTCTATAAGTATGGATCCTTGGCTTTACTTTCCCATTGGTCCAAATGAGTGACAAACAAGTGTTATAGAAAAATTCTCAAATACAATTGAGAAATCGGACTTACATAGTCTTTAAGTATGGATCCTTGGCTTTAATTTCCCATTGGTCCAAATGAGTGACAAACAAGTGTTATAGAAAAGTTCTCAAATACAATTGAGAAATCGGACTTACATAGTCTATAAGTATGGATCCTTGGCTTTAACTTCCCATTGGTCCAAATGAGTGACAAACAAGTGTTATAGAAAAATTCTCAAATACAATTGAGAAATCGGACTTACATAGTCTATAAGTATGGATCCTTGGCTTTACTTTCCCATTGGTCCAAATGAGTGACAAACAAGTGTTATAGAAAAATTCTCAAATACAATTGCGAAATCGGACTTACATAGTCTTTAAGTATGGATCCTTGGCTTTAATTTCCCATTGGTCCAAATGAGTGACAAACAAGTGTTATAGAAAAATTCTCAAATACAATTGAGAAATCGGACTTACGTAGTCTATAAGTATGGATCCTTGGCTTTAACTTCCCATTGGTCCAAATGAGTGACAAACAAGTGTTATAAGAAAAATTCTCAAATACAATTGAGAAATCGGACTTACGTAGTCTATAAGTATGGATCCTTGGCTTTAACTTCCCATTGGTCCAAATGAGTGACAAACAAGTGTTATAGAAAAGTTCTCAAATACAATTGAGAAATCGGACTTACATAGTCTATAAGTATGGATCCTTGCTTTACTTTCCCATTGGTCCAAATGAGTGACAAACAAGTGTTATAGAAAAATTCTCAAATACAATTGAGAAATCGGACTTACGTAGTCTATAAGTATGGATCCTTGGCTTTAACTTCCCATTGGTCCAAATGAGTGACAAACAAGTGTTATAGAAAAATTCTCAAATACAATTGAGAAATCGGACTTACATAGTCTATAAGTATGGATCCTTGGCTTTAATTTCCCATTGGTCCAAATGAGTGACAAACAAGTTTTATAGAAAAGTTCTCAAATACAATTGAGAAATCGGACTTACATAGTCTATAAGTATGGATCCTTGGCTTTACTTTCCCATTGGTCCAAATGAGTGACAAACAAGTGTTATAGAAAAGTTCTCAAATACAATTGAGAAATCGGACTTACATAGTCTATAAGTATGGATCCTTGGCTTTAATTTCCCATTGGTCCAAATGAGTGACAAACAAGTGTTATAGAAAAATTCTCAAATACAATTGAGAAATCGGACTTACATAGTCTATAAGTATGGATCCTTGGCTTTACTTTCCCATTGGTCCAAATGAGTGACAAACAAGTGTTATAGAAAAATTCTCAAATACAATTGAGAAATCAGACTTACATAGTCTTTAAGTATGGATCCTTGGCTTTAATTTCCCATTGGTCCAAATGAGTGACAAACAAGTGTTATAGAAAAGTTCTCAAATACAATTGAGAAAACGGACTTACATAGTCTATAAGTATGGATCCTTGGCTTTAATTTCCCATTGGTCCAAATGAGTGACAAACAAGTGTTATAGAAAAATTCTCAAATACAATTGAGAGAGAAATCGGACTTACATAGTCTATAAGTATGGATCCTTGGCTTTAATTTCCCATTGGTCCAAATGAGTGACAAACAAGTGTTATAGAAAAATTCTCAAATACAATGAGAAATCGGACTTACATAGTCTATAAGTATGGATCCTTGCTTTAATTTCCCATTGGTCCAAATGAGTGACAAACAAGTGTTATAGAAAAATTCTCAAATACAATTGAGAAATCGGACTTACATAGTCTATAAGTATGGAACCTTGGCTTTAATTTCCCATTGGTCCAAATGAGTGACAAACAAGTGTTAGAGAAAAATTCTCAAATACAATTGAAAAATCGGACTTACATAGTCTATAAGTATGGATCCTTGGCTTTAATTTCCCATTGGTCCAAATGAGTGACAAACAAGTGTTATAGAAAATTCTCAATACAATTGAGAAATCGGACTTACATAGTCTATAAGTATGGATCCTTGGCTTTAATTTCCCATTGGTTCAAATGAGTGACAAACAAGTGTTATAGAAAAACTCTCAAATACAATTGAGAAATCGGACTTACATAGTCTATAAGTATGGATCCTTGGCTTTAATTTCCCATTGGTTCAAATGAGTGACAAACAAGTGTTATAGAAAAATTCTCAAATACAATTGAGAAATCGGACTTACATAGTCTATAAGTATGGATCCTTGGCTTTAATTTCCCATTGGTCCAAATGAGTGACAAACAAGTGTTAGAGAAAAATTCTCAAATACAATTGAAAAATCGGACTTACATAGTCTATAAGTATGGATCCTTGGCTTTAATTTCCCATTGGTCCAAATGAGTGACAAACGAGTGTAGTAGAAAAATTCTCAAATACAATTGAGAAATCGGACTTATATAGTCTATAAGTATGGATCCTTGGCTTTAATTTCCCATTGGTCCAAATGAGTGACAACAAGTGTTATAGAAAAATTCTCAAATACAATTGAGAAATCGGACTTACATAGTCTATAAGTATGGATCCTTGGCTTTAATTTCCCATTGGTCCAAATGAGTGACAAACATAAATGTGCCCACAAATAGCCAAATTCATGTAGAGCTGAACAAAATTTACACAATTTTTATCTTTAAAATTTTATAGAAAAATTCTCAAATACAATTGAGAAATCGGACTTACATAGTCTATAAGTATGGATCCTTGGCTCTAATTTCCCATTGGTCCAAATGAGTGACAAACAAGTGTTATAGAAAAATTCTCAAATACAATTGAGAAATCGGACTTACATAGTCTATAAGTATGGATCCTTGGCTTTAATTTCCCATTGGTCCAAATGAGTGACAAACATAAATGTGCCCACAAATAGCCAAATTCATGTAGAGCTGAACAAAATTTACACAATTTTTATCTTTAAAATTTTATAGAAAAATTCTCAAATACAATTGAGAAATCGGACTTACATAGTTAATAAGTATGGATCCTTGGCTTTAATTTCCCATTGGTCCAAATGAGTGACAAACATAAATGTGCCCACAAATAGCCAAATTCATGTAGAGCTGAACAAAATTTACACAATTTTTATCTTTAAAATTTTATAGAAAAATTCTCAAATACAATTGAGAAATCGGACTTACATAGTCTATAAGTATGGATCCTTGGCTTTAATTTCCCATTGGTCCAAATGAGTGACAAACAAGTGTTATAGAAAAATTCTCAAATACAATTGAGAAATCGGACTTACATAGTCTATAAGTATGGATCCTTGGCTTTAATTTCCCATTGGTCCAAATGAGTGACAAACATAAATGTGCCCACAAATAACCAAATTCATGTAGAGTTGAACAAAATTTACACAATTTTAATCTTTAAAATTTTATAGAAAAATTCTCAAATACAATTGAGAAATCGGACTTACGTAATCTATAAGTATGGATCCTTGGCTTTAATTTCCCATTGGTCCAAATGAGTGACAAACAAGTGTTATAGAAAAATTTTCAAATACAATTGAGAAATCGGACTTACATAGTCTATAAGTATGGATCCTTGGCCTTAATTTCCCATTGGTCCAAATGAGTGACAAACAAGTGTTATAGAAAAATTCTCAAATACAATTGAGAAATCGGACTTACATAGTCTATAAGTATGGATCCTTGGCTTTAATTTCCCATTGGTCCAAATGAGTGACAAACAAGTGTTATAGAAAAATTCTCAAATACAATTGAGAAATCGGACTTACATAGTCTATAAGTATGGATCCTTGGCATTAATTTCCCATTGGTCCAAATGAGTGACAAACAAGTGTTATAGAAAAATTCTCAAATACAATTGAGAAATCGGACTTACATAGTCTATAAGTATAGATCCTTGGCTTTAATTTCCAATTGGTCCAAATGAGTGACAAACAAGTGTTATAGAAAAATTCTCAAATACAATTGAGAAATCGGACTTACATAGTCATAAGTATGGATACTTGGCTTTAATTTCCCATTTGTCCAAATGAGTGACAAACAAGTGTTATAGAAAAATTCTCAAATACAATTGAGAAATCGGACTTACATAGTCTATAAGTATGGATCCTTGGCTTTTATTTCCCATTGGTCCAAATGAGTGAAAAACATAAATGTGCCCACAAATAGCCAAATTCATGTAGAGCTGAACAAAATTAACACAATTTTAATCTTTAAAATTTTATAGAAAAATTCTCAAATACAATTGAGAAATCGGACTTACATAGTCATAAGTATAGATCCTTGGCTTTAATTTCCCATTGGTCCAAATGAGTGACAAACAAGTGTTATAGAAAAATTCTCAAATACAATTGAGAAATCGGACTTACATAGTCATAAGTATGGATCCTTGGCTTTAATTTCCCATTGGTCCAAATGAGTGACAAACAAGTGTTATAGAAAAATTCTCAAATACAATTGAGAAATCGGACTTACATAGTCTATAAGTATGGATGGCTTTAATTTCCCATTGGTCCAAATGAGTGACAAACAAGTGTTATAGAAAAATTCTCAAATACAATTGAGAAATCGGACTTACATAGTCTATAAGTATGGATCCTTGGCTTTAATTTCCCATTGGTTTAAATGAGTGAAAAACATAAATGTGCCCACAAATAACCAAATTCATGTAGAGCTGAACAAAATTTACACAATTTTAATCTTTAAAATTTTATAGAAAAATTCTCAAATACAATTGAGAAATCGGACTTACATAGTCTATAAGTATGGATCCTTGGCTTTAATTTCCCATTGGTCCAAATGAGTGGCAAACAAGTGTTATAGAAAAATTCTCAAATACAATTGAGAAATCGGACTTACATAGTCATAAGTGTTGATCCTTGGCTTTAATTTCCCATTGGTCCAAATGAGTGAAAAACATAAATGTGCCCACAAATAACCAAATTCATGTAGAGCTGAACAAAATTTACACAATTTTAATCTTTAAAATTTTATAGAAAAATTCTCAAATACAATTGAGAAATCGGACTTACATAGACTATAAGTATGGATCCTTGGCTTTAATTTCCCATTGGTCCAAATGAGTGACAAACAAGTGTTATAGAAAAATTCTTAAATACAATTGAGAAATCGGACTTACATAGTCTATAAGTATGGATCCTTGGCTTTAATTTCCCATTGGTCCAAATGAGTGACAAACAAGTGTTATAGAATAATTCTCAAATACAATTGAGAATTTGGACATACATAGTCTATAAGTATGGATCCTTGGCTTTAATTTCCCATTGGTCCAAATGAGTGACAAACAAGTGTTATAGAAAAATTCTCAAATACAATTGAGAAATCGGACTTACATAGTCTATAAGTATGGATCCTTGGCTTTAATTTCCCATTGGTCCAAATGAGTGACAAACAAGTGTTATAGAAAAATTCTCATATACAATTGAGAAATCGGAATTACATAGTCTATAAGTATGGATCCTTGGCTTTAATTTCCCATTGGTCCAAATGAGTGACAAACATAAATGTGCCCACAAATAGCCAAATTCATGTAGAGCTGAACAAAATTTACACAATTTTAATCTTTAAAATTTTATAGAAAAAGTCTCAAATACAATTGAGAAATCGGACTTACATAGTCTATAAATATGGATCCTTGGCTTTAATTTCCCATTGGTCCAAATGAGTGACAAACAAGTGTTATAGAAAAATTCTCAAATACAATTGAGAAATCGGACTTACATAGTCTATAAGTATGGATGGCTTTAATTTCCCATTGGTCCAAATGAGTGACAAACAAGTGTTATAGAAAAATTCTCAAATACAATTGAGAAATCGGACTTACATAGTCTATAAGTATGGATCCTTGGCTTTAATTTCCCATTGGTCCAAATGAGTGACAAACATAAATGTGCCCACAAATAGCCAAATTCATGTAGAGCTGAACAAAATTTACACAATTTTAATCATTAAAATTTTATAGAAAAAGTCTCAAATACAATTGAGAAATCGGACTTACATAGTCTATAAGTATGGATCCTTGGCTTTAATTTCCCATTGGTCCAAATGAGTGACAAACATAAATGTGCCCACAAATAGCCAAATTCATGTAGAGCTGAACAAAATTTACACAATTTTAATCTTTAAAATTTTATAGAAAAATTCTCAAATACAATTGAGAAATCGGACTTACATAGTCTATAAGTATGGATCCTTGGCTTTAATTTCCCATTGGTCCAAATGAGTGACAAACAAGTGTTATAGAAAAATTCTCAAATACAATTGAGAAATCGGACTTACATAGTCTATAAGTATGGATCCTTGGCTTTAATTTCCCATTGGTCCAAATGAGTGACAAACAAGTGTTATAGAAAAATTCTCAAATACAATTGAGAAATCGGACTTACATAGTCTATAAGTATGGATGGCTTTAATTTCCCATTGGTCCAAATGAGTGACAAACAAGTGTTATAGAAAAATTCTCAAATACAATTGAGAAATCGGACTTACATAGTCTATAAGTATGGATCCTTGGCTTTAATTTCCCATTGGTCCAAATGAGTGACAAACATAAATGTGCCCACAAATAGCCAAATTCATGTAGAGCTGAACAAAATTTACACAATTTTAATCTTTAAAATTTTATAGAAAAATTCTCAAATACAATTGAGAAATCGGACTTACATAGTCTATAAGTATGGATCCTTGGCTTTAATTTCCCATTGGTCCAAATGAGTGACAAACATAAATGTGCCCACAAATAGCCAAATTCATGTAGAGCTGAACAAAATTTACACAATTTTAATCTTTAAAATTTTATAGAAAAATTCTCAAATACAATTGAGAAATCGGACTTACATAGTCTATAAGTATGGATCCTTGGCTTTAATTTCCCATTGGTCCAAATGAGTGACAAACAAGTGTTATAGAAAAATTCTCAAATACAATTGAGAAATCGGACTTACATAGTCTATAAGTATGGATGGCTTTAATTTCCCATTGGTCCAAATGAGTGACAAACAAGTGTTATAGAAAAATTCTCAAATACAATTGAGAAATCGGACTTACATAGTCTATAAGTATGGATCCTTGGCTTTAATTTCCTATTGGTCCAAATGAGTGACAAATATAAATGTGCCCACAAATAGCCAAATTCATGTAGAGCTGAACAAAATTTACACAATTTTAATCTTTAAAATTTTATAGAAAAATTCTCAAATACAATTGAGAAATCGGACTTACATAGTCTATAAGTATGGATCCTTGGCTTTAATTTCCCATTGGTCCAAATGAGTGACAAACAAGTGTTATAGAAAAATTCTCAAATACAATTGAGAAATCGGACTTACATAGTCTATAAGTATGGATCCTTGGCTTTAATTTCCTATTGGTCCAAATGAGTGACAAATATAAATGTGCCCACAAATAGCCAAATTCATGTAGAGCTGAACAAAATTTACACAATTTTAATCTTTAAAATTTTATAGAAAAATTCTCAAATACAATTGAGAAATCGGACTTACATAGTCTATAAGTATGGATCTTTGGCTTTAATTTCCCATTGGTCCAAATGAGTGACAAACAAGTGTTATAGAAAAATTCTTAAATACAATTGAGAAATCGGACTTACATAGTCTATAAGTATGGATCCTTGGCTTTAATTTCCCATTGGTCCAAATGAGTGACAAACCTAAATGTGCCCACAAATAGCCAAATTCATGTAGAGCTGAACAAAATTTACACAATTTTAATCTTTAAAATTTTATAGAAAAATTCTCAAATACAATTGAGAAATCGGACTTACATAGTCTATAAGTATGGATCCTTGGCTTTAATTTCCCATTGGTACAAATGAGTGACAAACAAGTGTTATTGAAAAATTCTCAAATACAATTGAGAAATCGGACTTACATAGTCAATAAGTATTGATCCTTGGCTTTAATTTCCCATTGGTCCAAATGAGTGACAAACATAAATGTGCCCACAAATAGCCAAATTCATGTAGAGCTGAACAAAATTTACACAATTTTAATCTTTAAAATTTTATAGAAAAATTCTCAAATACAATTGAGAAATCGGACTTACATAGTCTATAAGTATGGATCCTTGGCTTTAATTTCCCATTGGTCCAAATGAGTGACAAACAAGTGTTATAGAAAAATTCTCAAATACAATTGAGAAATCGGACTTACATAGTCTATAAGTATGGATGGCTTTAATTTCCCATTGGTCCAAATGAGTGACAAAGAAGTGTTATAGAAAAATTCTCAAATACAATTGAGAAATCGGACTTACATAGTCTATAAGTATGGATCCTTGGCTTTAATTTCCCATTGGTCCAAATGAGTGACAAACATAAATGTGCCCACAAATAGCCAAATTCATGTAGAGCTGAACAAAATTTACACAATTTTAATCTTTAAAATTTTATAGAAAAATTCTCAAATACAATTGAGAAATCGGACTTACATAGTCTATAAGTATGGATCCTTGGCTTTAATTTCCCATTGGTACAAATGAGTGACAAACAAGTGTTATTGAAAAATTCTCAAATACAATTGAGAAATCGGACTTACATAGTCTATAAGTATGGATCCTTGGCTTTAATTTCCCATTGGTCCAAATGAGTGACAAACCTAAATGTGCCCACAAATAGCCAAATTCATGTAGAGCTGAACAAAATTTACACAATTTTAATCATTAAAATTTTATAGAAAAAGTCTCAAATACAATTGAGAAATCGGACTTACATAGTCTATAAGTATGGATCCTTGGCTTTAATTTCATATTGGTCCAAATGAGTGACAAACATAAATGTGCCCACAAATAGCCAAATTCATGTAGAGCTGAACAAAATTTACACAATTTTAATCTTTAAAATTTTATAGAAAAATTCTCAAATACAATTGAGAAATCGGACTTACATAGTCTTTAAGTATGGATCCTTGGCTTTAATTTCCCATTGGTCCAAATGAGTGACAAACCTAAATGTGCCCACAAATAGCCAAATTCATGTAGAGCTGAACAAAATTTACACAATTTTAATCTTTAAAATTTTATAGAAAAATTCTCAAATACAATTGAGAAATCGGACTTACATAGTCTATAAGTATGGATCCTTGGCTTTAATTTCCCATTGGTCCAAATGAGTGACAAACAAGTGTTATAGAAAAATTGTCAAATACAATTGAGAAATCGGACTTACATAGTCTATAAGTATGGATCCTTGGCTTTAATTTCCCATTGGTCCAAATGAGTGACAAACCTAAATGTGCCCACAAATAGCCAAATTCATGTAGAGCTGAACAAAATTTACACAATTTTAATCATTAAAATTTTATAGAAAAAGTCTCAAATACAATTGAGAAATCGGACTTACATAGTCTATAAGTATGGATCCTTGGCTTTAATTTCCCATTGGTCCAAATGAGTGACAAACATAAATGTGCCCACAAATAGCCAAATTCATGTAGAGCTGAACAAAATTTACACAATTTTAATCTTTAAAATTTTATAGAAAAATTCTCAAATACAATTGAGAAATCGGACTTACATAGTCTATAAGTATGGATCCTTGGCTTTAATTTCCCATTGGTCCAAATGAGTGACAAACAAGTGTTATAGAAAAATTCTCAAATACAATTGAAAAATCGGACTTACATAGTCTATAGTATGGATCCTTGGCTTTAATTTCCCATTGGTCCAAATGAGTGACAAACAAGTGTTATAGAAAAATTCTCAAATACAATTGAAAAATCGGACTTATATAGTCTATAAGTATGGATCCTTGGCTTTAATTTCCCATTGGTCCAAATGAGTGACAAACAAGTGTTATAGAAAAATTCTCAAATACAATTGAGAAATCGGACTTACATAGTCTATAAGTATGGATCCTTGGCTTTAATTTCCCATTGGTCCAAATGAGTGACAAACAAGTGTTATAGAAAAATTCTCAAATACAATTGAGAAATCGGTCTTACATAGTCTATAAGTATGGATCCTTGGCTTTAATTTCCCATTGGTCCAAATGAGTGACAAACAAGTGTTATAGAAAAATTCTCAAATACAATTGAAAAATCGGACTTACATAGTCTATAAGTATGGATCCTTGGCTTTAATTTCCCATTGGTCCAAATGAGTGACAAACAAGTGTTATAGAAAAATTCTCAAATACAATTGAGAAATCGGACTTACATAGTCTATAAGTATGGATCCTTGGCTTTAATTTCCCATTGGTCCAAATGAGTGACAAACAAGTGTTATAGAAAAATTCTCAAATACAATTGAAAAATCGGACTTACATAGTCTATAAGTATGGATCCTTGGCTTTAATTTCCCATTGGTCCAAATGAGTGACAAACATAAATGTGCCCACAAATAGCCAAATTCATGTAGAGCTGAACAAAATTTACACAATTTTAATCTTTAAAATTTTATAGAAAAATTCTCAAATACAATTGAGAAATCGGACTTACATAGTCTATAAATATGGATCCTTGGCTTTAATTTCCCATTGGTCCAAGTGAGTAACAAACAAGTGTTATAGAAAAATTCACAAATACAATTGAGAAATCGGACTTACATAGTCTATAAGTATGGATCCTTGGCTTTAATTTCCCATTGGTCCAAATGAGTGACAAACATAAATGTGCCCACAAATAGCCAAATTCATGTAGAGCTGAACAAAATTTACACAATTTTAATCTTTAAAATTTTATAGAAAAATTCTCAAATACAATTGAGAAATCGGACTTACATAGTCTATAAGTATGGATCCTTGGCTTTAATTTCCCATTGGTCCAAATGAGTGACAAACAAGTGTTATAGAAAAATTCTCAAATACAATTGAAAAATCGGACTTACATAGTCTATAAGTATGGATCCTTGGCTTTAATTTCCCATTGGTCCAAATGAGTGACAAACATAAATGTGCCCACAAATAGCCAAATTCATGTAGAGCTGAACAAAATTTACACAATTTTAATCTTTAAAATTTTATAGAAAAATTCTCAAATACAATTGAGAAATCGAACTTACATAGTCTATAAGTATGGATCCTTGGCTTTAATTTCCCATTGGTCCAAATGAGTGACAAACAAGTGTTATAGAAAAATTCTCAAATACAATTGAGAAATGGGACTTACATAGTCTATAAGTATTGATCCTTGGCTTTAATTTCCCATTGGTCCAAATGAGTGACAAACAAGTGTTATAGAAAAATTCTCAAATACAATTGAGAAATCAGACTTACATAGTCTATAAGTATGGATCCTTGGCTTTAATTTCCCATTGGTCCAAATGAGTGACAAACAAGTGTTATAGAAAAATTCTCAAATACAATTGAAAAATCGGACTTACATAGTCTATAAGTATGGATCCTTGGCTTTAATTTCCCATTGGTCCAAATGAGTGACAAACAAGTGTTATAGAAAAATTCTCAAATACAATTGAAAAATCGAACTTACATAGTCTATAAGTATGGATCCTTGGCTTTAATTTCCCATTGGTCCAAATGAGTGACAAACAAGTGTTATAGAAAAATTCTCAAATACAATTGAGAAATCAGACTTACATAGTCTATAAGTATGGATCCTTGGCTTTAATTTCCCATTGGTCCAAATGAGTGACAAACAAGTGTTACAGAAAAATTCTCAAATACAATTGAGAAATCGGACTTACATAGTCTATAAGTATGGATCCTTGGCGTTAATTTTCCATTGGTCCAAATGAGTGACAAACAAGTGTTATAGAAAAATTCTCAAATACAATTGAAAAATCGAACTTACATAGTCTATAAGTATGGATCCTTGGCTTTAATTTCCCATTGGTCCAAATGAGTGACAAACAAGTGTTATAGAAAAATTCTCAAATACAATTGAAAAATCGGACTTACATAGTCTATAAGTATGGATCCTTGGCTTTAATTTCCCATTGGTCCAAATGAGTGACAAACAAGTGTTATAGAAAAATTCTCAAATACAATTGAAAAATCGAACTTACATAGTCTATAAGTATGGATCCTTGGCTTTAATTTCCCATTGGTCCAAATGAGTGACAAACAAGTGTTATAGAAAAATTCTCAAATACAATTGAAAAATCGGACTTACATAGTCTATAAGTATGGATCCTTGGCTTTAATTTCCCATTGGTCCAAATGAGTGACAAACAAGTGTTATAGAAAAATTCTCAAATACAATTGAAAAATCGAACTTACATAGTCTATAAGTATGGATCCTTGGCTTTAATTTCCCATTGGTCCAAATGAGTGACAAACAAGTGTTATAGAAAAATTCTCAAATACAATTGAGAAATCAGACTTACATAGTCTATAAGTATGGATCCTTGGCTTTAATTTCCCATTGGTCCAAATGAGTGACAAACAAGTGTTACAGAAAAATTCTCAAATACAATTGAGAAATCGGACTTACATAGTCTATAAGTATGGATCCTTGGCGTTAATTTCCCATTGGTCCAAATGAGTGACAAACAAGTGTTATAGAAAAATTCTCAAATACAATTGAAAAATCGAACTTACATAGTCTATAAGTATGGATCCTTGTCTTTAATTTCCCATTGGTCCAAATGAGTGACAAACAAGTGTTATAGAAAAATTCTCAAATACAATTGAGAAATCAGACTTACATAGTCTATAAGTATGGATCCTTGGCTTTAATTTCCCATTGGTCCAAATGAGTGACAAACAAGTGTTACAGAAAAATTCTCAAATACAATTGAGAAATCGGACTTACATAGTCTATAAGTATGGATCCTTGGCGTTAATTTCCCATTGGTCCAAATGAGTGACAAACAAGTGTTATAGAAAAATTCTCAAATACAATTGAAAAATCGAACTTACATAGTCTATAAGTATGGATCCTTGGCTTTAATTTCCCATTGGTCCAAATGAGTGACAAACAAGTGTTATAGAAAAATTCTCAAATACAATTGAAAAATCGAACTTACATAGTCTATAAGTATGGATCCTTGGCTTTAATTTCCCATTGGTCCAAATGAGTGACAAACAAGTGTTATAGAAAAATTCTCAAATACAATTGAGAAATCGGACTTACATAGTCTATAAGTATGGATCCTTGGCTTTAATTTCCCATTGGTCCAAATGAGTGACAAACAAGTGTTATAGAAAAATTCTCAAATACAATTGAAAAATCGGACTTACATAGTCTATAAGTATGGATCCTTGGCTTTAATTTCCCATTGGTCCAAATGAGTGACAAACATAAATGTGCCCACAAATAGCCAAATTCATGTAGAGCTGAACAAAATTTACACAATTTTAATCTTTAAAATTTTATAGAAAAATTCTCAAATACAATTGAGAAATCGGACTTACATAGTCTATAAATATGGATCCTTGGCTTTAATTTCCCATTGGTCCAAGTGAGTAACAAACAAGTGTTATAGAAAAATTCACAAATACAATTGAGAAATCGGACTTACATAGTCTATAAGTATGGATCCTTGGCTTTAATTTCCCATTGGTCCAAATGAGTGACAAACATAAATGTGCCCACAAATAGCCAAATTCATGTAGAGCTGAACAAAATTTACACAATTTTAATCTTTAAAATTTTATAGAAAAATTCTCAAATACAATTGAGAAATCGGACTTACATAGTCTATAAGTATGGATCCTTGGCTTTAATTTCCCATTGGTCCAAATGAGTGACAAACAAGTGTTATAGAAAAATTCTCAAATACAATTGAAAAATCGGACTTACATAGTCTATAAGTATGGATCCTTGGCTTTAATTTCCCATTGGTCCAAATGAGTGACAAACATAAATGTGCCCACAAATAGCCAAATTCATGTAGAGCTGAACAAAATTTACACAATTTTAATCTTTAAAATTTTATAGAAAAATTCTCAAATACAATTGAGAAATCGAACTTACATAGTCTATAAGTATGGATCCTTGGCTTTAATTTCCCATTGGTCCAAATGAGTGACAAACAAGTGTTATAGAAAAATTCTCAAATACAATTGAAAAATCGAACTTACATAGTCTATAAGTATGGATCCTTGGCTTTAATTTCCCATTGGTCCAAATGAGTGACAAACAAGTGTTATAGAAAAATTCTCAAATACAATTGAAAAATCGAACTTACATAGTCTATAAGTATGGATCCTTGGCTTTAATTTCCCATTGGTCCAAATGAGTGACAAACAAGTGTTACAGAAAAATTCTCAAATACAATTGAGAAATCGGACTTACATAGTCTATAAGTATGGATCCTTGGCGTTAATTTCCCATTGGTCCAAATGAGTGACAAACAAGTGTTATAGAAAAATTCTCAAATACAATTGAGAAATCGGACTTACATAGTCTATAAGTATGGATCCTTGGCTTTAATTTCCCATTGGTCCAAATGAGTGACAAACAAGTGTTATAGAAAAATTCTCAAATACAATTGAAAAATCGAACTTACATAGTCTATAAGTATGGATCCTTGGCTTTAATTTCCCATTGGTCCAAATGAGTGACAAACAAGTGTTATAGAAAAATTCTCAAATACAATTGAAAAATCGGACTTACATAGTCTATAAGTATGGATCCTTGGCTTTAATTTCCCATTGGTCCAAATGAGTGACAAACAAGTGTTATAGAAAAATTCTCAAATACAATTGAAAAATCGAACTTACATAGTCTATAAGTATGGATCCTTGGCTTTAATTTCCCATTGGTCCAAATGAGTGACAAACAAGTGTTATAGAAAAATTCTCAAATACAATTGAGAAATCAGACTTACATAGTCTATAAGTATGGATCCTTGGCTTTAATTTCCCATTGGTCCAAATGAGTGACAAACAAGTGTTATAGAAAAATTCTCAAATACAATTGAAAAATCGAACTTACATAGTCTATAAGTATGGATCCTTGGCTTTAATTTCCCATTGGTCCAAATGAGTGACAAACAAGTGTTATAGAAAAATTCTCAAATACAATTGAGAAATCGGACTTACATAGTCTATAAATATGGATCCTTGGCTTTAATTTCCCATTGGTCCAAGTGAGTAACAAACAAGTGTTATAGAAAAATTCACAAATACAATTGAGAAATCGGACTTACATAGTCTATAAGTATGGATCCTTGGCTTTAATTTCCCATTGGTCCAAATGAGTGACAAACATAAATGTGCCCACAAATAGCCAAATTCATGTAGAGCTGAACAAAATTTACACAATTTTAATCTTTAAAATTTTATAGAAAAATTCTCAAATACAATTGAGAAATCGGACTTACATAGTCTATAAGTATGGATCCTTGGCTTTAATTTCCCATTGGTCCAAATGAGTGACAAACAAGTGTTATAGAAAAATTCTCAAATACAATTGAAAAATCGGACTTACATAGTCTATAAGTATGGATCCTTGGCTTTAATTTCCCATTGGTCCAAATGAGTGACAAACATAAATGTGCCCACAAATAGCCAAATTCATGTAGAGCTGAACAAAATTTACACAATTTTAATCTTTAAAATTTTATAGAAAAATTCTCAAATACAATTGAGAAATCGAACTTACATAGTCTATAAGTATGCATCCTTGGCTTTAATTTCCCATTGGTCCAAATGAGTGACAAACAAGTGTTATAGAAAAATTCTCAAATACAATTGAGAAATGGGACTTACATAGTCTATAAGTATGGATCCTTGGCTTTAATTTCCCATTGGTCCAAATGAGTGACAAACAAGTGTTATAGAAAAATTCTCAAATACAATTGAGAAATCGGACTTACATAGTCTATAAGTATGGATCCTTGGCTTTAATTTCCCATTGGTCCAAATGAGTGACAAACAAGTGTTATAGAAAAATTCTCAAATACAATTGAGAAATCGGACTTACATAGTCTATAAGTATGGATCCTTGGCTTTAATTTCCCATTGGTCCAAATGAGTGACAAACAAGTGTTATAGAAAAATTCTCAAATACAATTGAGAAATCGGACTTACATAGTCTATAAGTATGGATCCTTGGCTTTAATTTCCCATTGGTCCAAATGAGTGACAAACAAGTGTTATAGAAAAATTCTCAAATACAATTGAGAAATCGGACTTACATAGTCTATAAGTATGCATCCTTGGCTTTAATTTCCCATTGGTCCAAATGAGTGACAAACAAGTGTTATAGAAAAATTCTCAAATACAATTGAGAAATGGGACTTACATAGTCTATAAGTATGGATCCTTGGCTTTAATTTCCCATTGGTCCAAATGAGTGACAAACAAGTGTTATAGAAAAATTCTCAAATACAATTGAGAAATCGGACTTACATAGTCTATAAGTATGGATCCTTGGCTTTAATTTCCCATTGGTCCAAATGAGTGACAAACAAGTGTTATAGAAAAATTCTCAAATACAATTGAGAAATCGGACTTACATAGTCTATAAGTATGGATCCTTGGCTTTAATTTCCCATTGGTCCAAATGAGTGACAAACAAGTGTTATAGAAAAATTCTCAAATACAATTGAGAAATCAGACTTACATAGTCTATAAGTATGGATCCTTGGCTTTAATTTCCCATTGGTCCAAATGAGTGACAAACAAGTGTTATAGAAAAATTCTCAAATACAATTAAGAAATCGGACTTACATAGTCTATAAGTATGGATCCTTGGCTTTAATTTCCCATTGGTCCAAATGAGTGACAAACAAGTGTTATAGAAAAATTCTCAAATACAATTGAGAAATCGGACTTACATAGTCTATACGTATGGATCCTTGGCTTTAACTTCCCATTGGTCCAAATGAGTGACAAACATAAATGTGCCCACAAATAGCCAAATTCATGTAGAGCTGAACAAAATTTACACAATTTTAATCTTTAAAATTTTATAGAAAAATTCTCAAATACAATTGAGAAATCGGACTTACATAGTCTATAAGTATGGATCCTTGGCTTTAATTTCCCATTGGTCCAAATGAGTGACAAACAAGTGTTATAGAAAAATTCTCAAATACAATTGAGAAATCGGACTTACATAGTCTATAAGTATGGATCCTTGGCTTTAATTTCCCATTGGCCCAAATGAGTGACAAACAAGTGTTATAGAAAAATTCTCAAATACAATTGAGAAATCAGACTTACATAGTCTATAAGTATGGATCCTTGGCTTTAATTTCCCATTGGTCCAAATGAGTGACAAACAAGTGTTATAGAAAAATTCTCAAATACAATTAAGAAATCGGACTTACATAGTCTATAAGTATGGATCCTTGGCTTTAATTTCCCATTGGTCCAAATGAGTGACAAACAAGTGTTATAGAAAAATTCTCGAATACAATTGAGAAATCGGACTTCCATAGTCTATAAGTATGGATCCTTGGCTTTAATTTCCCATTGGTCCAAGTGAGTGACAAACAAGTGTTATAGAAAAATTCTCAAATACAATTGAGAAATCGGACTTACATAGTCTATACGTATGGATCCTTGGCTTTAATTTCCCATTGGTCCAAATGAGTGACAAACATAAATGTGCTCACAAATAGCCAAATTCATGTAGAGCTGAACAAAATTTACACAATTTTAATCTTTAAAATTTTATAGAAAAATTTTCAAATACAATTGAGAAATCGGACTTACATAGTCTATAAGTATGGATCCTTGGCTTTAATTTCCCATTGGTCCAAGTGAGTGACAAACAAGTGTTATAGAAAAATTCTCAAATACAATTGAGAAATCGGACTTACATAGTCTATACGTATGGATCCTTGGCTTTAATTTCCCATTGGTCCAAATGAGTGACAAACATAAATGTGCCCACAAATAGCCAAATTCATGTAGAGCTGAACAAAATTTACACAATTTTAATCTTTAAAATTTTATAGAAAAATTCTCAAATACAATTGAGAAATCGGACTTACATAGTCTATAAGTATGGATCCTTGGCTTTAATTTCCCATTGGTCCAAATGAGTGACAAACAAGTGTTATAGAAAAATTCTCAAATACAATTGAGAAATCGGACTTACATAGTCTATAAGTATGGATCCTTGGCTTTAATTTCCCATTGGTCCAAATGAGTGACAAACAAGTGTTATAGAAAAATTCTCAAATACAATTGAGAAATCGGACTTACATAGTCTATAAGTATGGATCCTTGGCTTTAATTTCCCATTGGTCCAAATGAGTGACAAACATAAATGTGCCCACAAATAGCCAAATTCATGTAGAGCTGAACAAAATTTACACAATTTTAATCTTTAAAATTTTATAGAAAAATTCTCAAATACAATTGAGAAATCGGACTTACATAGTCTATAAGTATGGATCCTTGGCTTTAATTTCCCATTGGTCCAAATGAGTGACAAACAAGTGTTATAGAAAAATTCTCAAATACAATTGAGAAATCGGACTTACATAGTCTATAAGTATGGATCCTTGGCTTTAATTTCCCATTGGTCCAAATGAGTGACAAACATAAATGTGCCCACAAATAGCCAAATTCATGTAGAGCTGAACAAAATTTACACAATTTTAATCTTTAAAATTTTATAGAAAAATTCTCAAATACAATTGAGAAATCGGACTTACATAGTCTATAAGTATGGATCCTTGGCTTTAATTTCCCATTGGTCCAAATGAGTGACAAACAAGTGTTATAGAAAAATTCTCAAATACAATTGAGAAATCGGACTTACATAGTCTATAAGTATGGATCCTTGGCTTTAATTTCCCATTGGTCCAAATGAGTGACAAACAAGTGTTATAGAAAAATTCTCAAATACAATTGAGAAATCGGACTTACATAGTCTATAAGTATGGATCCTTGGCTTTAATTTCCCATTGGTCCAAATGAGTGACAAACATAAATGTGCCCACAAATAGCCAAATTCATGTAGAGCTGAACAAAATTTACACAATTTTAATCTTTAAAATTTTATAGAAAAATTCTCAAATACAATTGAGAAATCGGACTTACATAGTCTATAAGTATGGATCCTTGGCTTTAATTTCCCATTGGTCCAAATGAGTGACAAACAAGTGTTATAGAAAAATTCTCAAATACAATTGAGAAATCGGACTTACATAGTCTATAAGTATGGATCCTTGGCTTTAATTTCCCATTGGTCCAAATGAGTGACAAACAAGTGTTATAGAAAAATTCTCAAATACAATTGAGAAATCGGACTTACATAGTCTATAAGTATGGATCCTTGGCTTTAATTTCCCATTGGTCCAAATGAGTGACAAACATAAATGTGCCCACAAATAGCCAAATTCATGTAGAGCTGAACAAAATTTACACAATTTTAATCTTTAAAATTTTATAGAAAAATTCTCAAATACAATTGAGAAATCGGACTTACATAGTCTATAAGTATGGATCCTTGGCTTTAATTTCCCATTGGTCCAAATGAGTGACAAACATAAATGAGCCCACAAATAGCCAAATTCATGTATAGCTGAACAAAATTTACACAATTTTAATCTTTAAAATTTTATAGAAAAATTCTCAAATACAATTGAGAAATCGGACTTACATAGTCTATAAGTATGGATCCTTGGCTTTAATTTCCCATTGGTCCAAATGAGTGACAAACATAAATGTGCCCACAAATAGCCAAATTCATGTAGAGCTGAACAAAATTTACACAATTTTAATCTTTAAAATTTTATAGAAAAATTCTCAAATACAATTGAGAAATCGGACTCACATAGTCTATAAGTATGGATCCTTGGCTTTAATTTCCCATTGGTCCAAATGAGTGACAAACAAGTGTTATAGAAAAATTCTCAAATACAATTGAGAAATCGGACTTACATAGTCTATAAGTATGGATCCTTGGCTTTAATTTCCCATTGGTCCAAATGAGTGACAAACATAAATGTGCCCACAAATAGCCAAATTCATGTAGAGCTGAACAAAATTTACTCAATTTTAATCTTTAAAATTTTATAGAAAAATTCTCAAATACAATTGAGAAATCGGACTTACATAGTCTATAAGTATGGATCCTTGGCTTTAATTTCCCATTGGTCCAAATGAGTGACAAACATAAATGTGCCCACAAATAGCCAAATTCATGTATAGCTGAACAAAATTTACACAATTTTAATCTTTAAAATTTTATAGAAAAATTCCCAAATACAATTGAGAAATCGGACTTACATAGTCTATAAGTATGGATCCTTGGCTTTAATTTCCCATTGGTCCAAATGAGTGACAAACATAAATGTGCCCACAAATAGCCAAATTCATGTAGAGCTGAACAAAATTTACACAATTTTAATCTTTAAAATTTTATAGAAAAATTCTCAAATACAATTGAGAAATCGGACTTACATAGTCTATAAGTATGGATCCTTGGCTTTAATTTCCCATTGGTCCAAATGAGTGACAAACAAGTGTTATAGAAAAATTCTCAAATACAATTGAGAAATCGGACTTACATAGTCTATAAGTATGGATCCTTGGCTTTAATTTCCCATTGGTCCAAATGAGTGACAAACAAGTGTTATAGAAAAATTCTCAAATACAATTGAGAAATCGGACTTACATAGTCTATAAGTATGGATCCTTGGCTTTAATTTCCCATTGGTCCAAATGAGTGACAAACATAAATGTGCCCACAAATAGCCAAACTCATGTAGAGCTGAACAAAATTTACACAATTTTAATCTTTAAAATTTTATAGAAAAATTCTCAAATACAATTGAGAAATCGGACTTACATAGTCTATAAGTATGGATCCTTGGCTTTAATTTCCCATTGGTCCAAATGAGTGACAAACAAGTGTTATAGAAAAATTCTCAAATACAATTGAGAAATCGGACTTACATAGTCTATAAGTATGGATCCTTGGCTTTAATTTCCCATTGGTCCAAATGAGTGACAAACATAAATGTGCCCACAAATAGCCAAATTCAAGTAGAGCTGAACAAAATTTACACAATTTTAATCTTTAAAATTTTATAGAAAAATTCTCAATTACAATTGAGAAATCGGACTTACATAGTCTATAAGTATGGATCCTTGGCTTTAATTTCCCATTGGTCCAAATGAGTGACAAACAAGTGTTATAGAAAAATTCTCAAATACAATTGAGAAATCGGACTTACATAGTCTATAAGTATGGATCCTTGGCTTTAATTTCCCATTGGTCCAAATGAGTGACAAACAAGTGTTATAGAAAAATTCTCAAATACAATTGAGAAATCGGACTTACATAGTCTATAAGTATGGATCCTTGGCTTTAATTTCCCATTGGTCCAAATGAGTGACAAACATAAATGTGCCCACAAATAGCCAAATTCATGTAGAGCTGGACAAAATTTACACAATTTTAATCTTTAAAATTTTATAGAAAAATTCTCAAATACAATTGAGAAATCGGACTTACATAGTCTATAAGTATGGATCCTTGGCTTTAATTTCCCATTGGTCCAAATGAGTGACAAACATAAATGTGCCCACAAATAGCCAAATTCATGTAGAGCTGAACAAAATTTACACAATTTTAATCTTTAAAATTTTATAGAAAAATTCTCAAATACAATTGAGAAATCGGACTTACATAGTCTATAAGTATGGATCCTTGGCTTTAATTTCCCATTGGTCCAAATGTGTGACAAACATAAATGTGCCCACAAATAGCCAAATTCATGTAGAGCTGAACAAAATTTACACAATTTTAATCTTTAAAATTTTATAGAAAAATTCTCAAATACAATTGAGAAATCGGACTTACATAGTCTATAAGTATGGATCCTTGGCTTTAATTTCCCATTGGTCCAAATGAGTGACAAACAAGTGTTATAGAAAAATTCTCAAATACAATTGAGAAATCGGACTTACATAGTCTATAAGTATGGATCCTTGGCTTTAATTTCCCATTGGTCCAAATGAGTGACAAACAAGTGTTATAGAAAAATTCTCAAATACAATTGAGAAATCGGACTTACATAGTCTATAAGTATGGATCCTTGGCTTTAATTTCCCATTGGTCCAAATGAGTGACAAACAAGTGTTATAGAAAAATTCTCAAATACAATTGAGAAATCGGACTTACATAGTCTATAAGTATGGATCCTTGGCTTTAATTTCCCATTGGTCCAAATGAGTGACAAACATAAATGTGCCCACAAATAGCCAAATTCATGTAGAGCTGAACAAAATTTACACAATTTTAATCTTTAAAATTTTATAGAAAAATTCTCAAATACAATTGAGAAATCGGACTTACATAGTCTATAAGTATGGATCCTTGGCTTTAATTTCCCATTGGTCCAAATGAGTGACAAACATAAATGTGCCCACAAATAGCCAAATTCAAGTAGAGCTGAACAAAATTTACACAATTTTAATCTTTAAAATTTTATAGAAAAATTCTCAAATACAATTTAGAAATCGGACTTACATAGTCTATAAGTATGGATCCTTGGCTTTAATTTCCCATTGGTCCAAATGAGTGACAAACAAGTGTTATAGAAAAAATCTCAAATACAATTGAGAAATCGGACTTACATAGTCTATAAGTATGGATCCTTGGCTTTAATTTCCCATTGGTCCAAATGAGTGACAAACATAAATGTGCCCACAAATAGCCAAATTCATGTAGAGCTGAACAAAATTTACACAATTTTAATCTTTAAAATTTTATAGAAAAATTCTCAAATACAATTGAGAAATCGGACTTACATAGTCTATAAGTATGGATCCTTGGCTTTAATTTCCCATTGGTCCAAATGAGTGAGAAACAAGTGTTATAGAAAAATTCTCAAATACAATTGAGAAATCGGACTTACATAGTCTATAAGTATGGATCCTTGGCTTTAATTTCCCATTGGTCCAAATGAGTGACAAACATAAATGAGCCCACAAATAGCCAAATTCATGTAGAGCTGAAAAAAATTTACACAATTTTAATCTTTAAAATTTTATAGAAAAATTCTCAAATACAATTGAGAAATCGGACTTACATAGTCTATAAGTATGGATCCTTGGCCTTAATTTCCCATTGGTCCAAATGAGTGACAAACAAGTGTTATAGAAAAATTCTCAAATACATTTGAGAAATCGGACTTACATAGTCTATAAGTATGGATCCTTGGCTTTAATTTCCCATTGGTCCAAATGAGTGAGAAACAAGTGTTATAGAAAAATTCTCAAATACAATTGAGAAATCGGACTTACATAGTCTATAAGTATGGATCCTTGGCTTTAATTTCCCATTGGTCCAAATGAGTGACAAACAAGTGTTATAGAAAAATTCTCAAATACAATTGAGAAATCGGACTTACATAGTCTATAAGTATGGATCCTTGGCTTTAATTTCCCATTGGTCCAAATGAGTGACAAACAAGTGTTATAGAAAAATTCTCCAATACAATTGAGAAATCGGACTTACATAGTCTATAAGTATGGATCCTTGGCTTTAATTTCCCATTGGTCCAAATGAGTGACAAACAAGTGTTATAGAAAAATTCTCAAATACAATTGAGAAATCGGACTTACATAGTCTATAAGTATGGATCCTTGGCTTTAATTTCCCATTGGTCCAAATGAGTGACAAACAAGTGTTATAGAAAAATTCTCCAATACAATTGAGAAATCGGACTTACATAGTCTATAAGTATGGATCCTTGGCCTTAATTTCCCATTGGTCCAAATGAGTGACAAACAAGTGTTATAGAAAAATTCTCAAATACAATTGAGAAATCGGACTTACATAGTCTATAAGTATGGATCCTTGGCTTTAATTTCTTATTGGTCCAAATGAGTGACAAACAAGTGTTATAGAAAAATTCTCAAATACAATTGAGAAATCGGACTTACATAGTCTATAAGTATGGATCCTTGGCTTTAATTTCCCATTGGTCCAAATGAGTGACAAACAAGTGTTATAGAAAAATTCTCAAATACAATTGAGAAATCGGACTTACATAGTCTATAAGTATGGATCCTTGGCTTTAATTTCCCATTGGTCCAAATGAGTGACAAACAAGTGTTATAGAAAAATTCTCAAATACAATTGAGAAATCGGACTTACATAGTCTATAAGTATGGATCCTTGGCCTTAATTTCCCATTGGTTCAAATGAGTGACAAACACGTGTTATAGAAAAATTCTCAAATACAATTGAGAAATCGGACTTACATAGTCTATAAGTATGGATCCTTGGCTTTAATTTCCCATTGGTCCAAATGAGTGACAAGCAAGTGTTATAGAAAAATTCTCAAATACAATTGAGAAATCGGACTTACATAGTCTATAAGTATGGATCCTTGGCTTTAATTTCCCATTGGTCCAAATGAGTGAGAAACAAGTGTTATAGAAAAATTCTCAAATACAATTGAGAAATCGGACTTACATAGTCTATAAGTATGGATCCTTGGCTTTAATTTCCCATTGGTCCAAATGAGTGACAAACATAAATGTGCCCACAAATAGCCAAATTCATGTAGAGCTGAACAAAATTTACACAATTTTAATCTTTAAAATTTTATAGAAAAATTCTCAAATACAATTGAGAAATCGGACTTACATAGTCTATAATTATGGATCCTTGGCTTTAATTTCCCATTGGTCCAAATGAGAGACAAACAAGTGTTATAGAAAAATTCTCAAATACAATTGAGAAATCGGACTTACATAGTCTATAAGTATGGATCCTTGGCTTTAATTTCCCATTGGTCCAAATGAGTGACAAACAAGTGTTATAGAAAAATTCTCAAATACAATTGAGAAATCGGACTTACATAGTCTATAAGTATGGATCCTTGGCTTTAATTTCCCATTGGTCCAAATGAGTGACAAACAAGTGTTATAGAAAAATTCTCAAATACAATTGAGAAATCGGACTTACATAGTCTATAAGTATGGATCCTTGGCATTAATTTCCCATTGGTCCAAATGAGTGACAAACAAGTGTTATAGAAAAATTCTCAAATACAATTGAGAAATCGGACTTACATAGTCTATAAGTATGGATCCTTGGCTTCAATTTCCCATTGGTCCAAATGAGTGACAAACATAAATGTGCCCACAAATAGCCAAATTCATGTAGAGCTGAACAAAATTTACACAATTTTAATCTTTAAAATTTTATAGAAAAATTCTCAAATACAATTGAGAAATCGGACTTACATAGTCTATAAGTATGGATCCTTGGCTTTAATTTCCCATTGGTCCAAATGAGTGACAAACAAGTGTTATAGAAAAATTCTCAAATACAATTGAGAAATCGGACTTACATTGTCTATAAGTATGGATCCTTGGCCTTAATTTCCCATTGGTCCAAATGAGTGACAAACAAGTGTTATAGAAAAATTCTCAAATACAATTGAGAAATCGGACTTACATAGTCTATAAGTATGGATCCTTGGCTTTAATTTCCCATTGGTCCAAATGAGTGACAAACAAGTGTTATAGAAAAATTCTCAAATACAATTGAGAAATCGGACTTACATAGTCTATAAGTATGGATCCTTGGCTTTAATTTACCATTGGTCCAAATGAGTGAGAAACAAGTGTTATAGAAAAATTCTCAAATACAATTGAGAAATCGGACTTACATAGTCTATAAGTATGAATCCTTGGCTTTAATTTCCCATTGGTCCAAATGAGTGACAAACATAAATGAGCCCACAAATAGCCAAATTCATGTAGAGCTGAACAAAATTTACACAATTTTAATCTTTAAAATTTTATAGAAAAATTCTCAAATACAATTGAGAAATCGGACTTACATAGTCTATAAGTATGGATCCTTGGCTTTAATTTCTTATTGGTCCAAATGAGTGACAAACATAAATGTGCCCACAAATAGCCAAATTCATGTAGAGCTGAACAAAATTTACACAATTTTAATCTTTAAAATTTTATAGAAAAATTCTCAAATACAATTGAGAAATCGGACTTACATAGTCTATAAGTATGAATCCTTGGCTTTAATTTCCCATTGGTCCAAATGAGTGACAAACATAAATGAGCCCACAAATAGCCAAATTCATGTAGAGCTGAACAAAATTTACACAATTTTAATCTTTAAAATTTTATAGAAAAATTCTCAAATACAATTGAGAAATCGGACTTACATAGTCTATAAGTATGGATCCTTGGCTTTAATTTCTTATTGGTCCAAATGAGTGACAAACATAAATGTGCCCACAAATAGCCAAATTCATGTAGAGCTGAACAAAATTTACACAATTTTAATCTTTAAAATTTTATAGAAAAATTCTCAAATACAATTGAGAAATCGGACTTACATAGTCTATAAGTATGGATGGCTTTAATTTCCCATTGGTCCAAATGAGTGACAAACAAGTGTTAAAGAAAAATTCTCAAATACAATTGAGAAATCGGACTTACATAGTCTATAAGTATGGATCCTTGGCTTTAATTTCCCATTGGTCCAAATGAGTGACAAACATAAATGTGCCCACAAATAGCCAAATTCATGTAGAGCTGAACAAAATTTACACAATTTTAATCTTTAAAATTTTATAGAAAAATTCTCAAATACAATTGAGAAATCGGACTTACATAGTCTATAAGTATGAATCCTTGGCTTTAATTTTCCATTGGTCCAAATGAGTGACAAACATAAATGAGCCCACAAATAGCAAAATTCATGTAGAGCTGAACAAAATTTACACAATTTTAATCTTTAAAATTTTATAGAAAAATTCTCAAATACAATTGAGAAATCGGACTTACATAGTCTATAAGTATGGATCCTTGGCTTTAATTTCCCATTGGTCCAAATGAGTGACAAACAAGTGTTATAGAAAAATTCTCAAATACAATTGAGAAATCGGACTTACATAGTCTATAAGTATGGATCCTTGGCTTTAATTTACCATTGGTCCAAATGAGTGAGAAACAAGTGTTATAGAAAAATTCTCAAATACAATTGAGAAATCGGACTTACATAGTCTATAAGTATGAATCCTTGGCTTTAATTTCCCATTGGTCCAAATGAGTGACAAACATAAATGAGCCCACAAATAGCCAAATTCATGTAGAGCTGAACAAAATTTACACAATTTTAATCTTTAAAATTTTATAGAAAAATTCTCAAATACAATTGAGAAATCGGACTTACATAGTCTATAAGTATGGATCCTTGGCTTTAATTTCTTATTGGTCCAAATGAGTGACAAACATAAATGTGCCCACAAATAGCCAAATTCATGTAGAGCTGAACAAAATTTACACAATTTTAATCTTTAAAATTTTATAGAAAAATTCTCAAATACAATTGAGAAATCGGACTTACATAGTCTATAAGTATGGATGGCTTTAATTTCCCATTGGTCCAAATGAGTGACAAACAAGTGTTAAAGAAAAATTCTCAAATACAATTGAGAAATCGGACTTACATAGTCTATAAGTATGGATCCTTGGCTTTAATTTCCCATTGGTCCAAATGAGTGACAAACATAAATGTGCCCACAAATAGCCAAATTCATGTAGAGCTGAACAAAATTTACACAATTTTAATCTTTAAAATTTTATAGAAAAATTCTCAAATACAATTGAGAAATCGGACTTACATAGTCTATAAGTATGGATCCTTGGCTTTAATTTCCCATTGGTCCAAATGAGTGACAAACATAAATGAGCCCACAAATAGCCAAATTCATGTAGAGCTGAACAAAATTTACACAATTTTAATCTTTAAAATTTTATAGAAAAATTCTCAAATACAATTGAGAAATCGGACTTACATAGTCTATAAGTATGGATCCTTGGCTTTAATTTCCCATTGGTCCAAATGAGTGACAAACATAAATGAGCCCACAAATAGCCAAATTCATGTAGAGCTGAACAAAATTTACACAATTTTAATCTTTAAAATTTTATAGAAAAATTCTCAAATACAATTGAGAAATCGGACTTACATAGTCTATAAGTATGGATCCTTGGCTTTAATTTCCCATATACAATTGAGAAATCGGACTTACATAGTCTATAAGTATGGATCCTTGGCTTTAATTTCGCATTGGTTCAAATGAGTGACAAACAAGTGTTATAGAAAAATTCTCAAATACAATTGAGAAATCGGACTTACATAGTCTATAAGTATGGATCCTTGGCTTTAATTTCCCATTGGTCCAAATGAGTGACAAACATAAATGTGCCCACAAATAGCCAAATTCATGTAGAGCTGAACAAAATTTACACAATTTTAATTTTTAAAATTTTATAGAAAAATTATCAAATACAATTGAGAAATCGGACTTACATAGTCTATAAGTATGGATCCTTGGCCTTAATTTCCCATTGGTCCAAATGAGTGACAAACAAGTGTTATAGAAAAATTCTCAAATACAATTGAGAAATCGGACTTACATAGTCCATAAGTATGGATCCTTGGCTTTAATTTCCCATTGGTCCAAATGAGTGACAAACAAGTGTTATAGAAAAATTCTCAAATACAATTGAGAAATCGGACTTACATAGTCTATAAGTATGGATCCTTGGCTTTAATTTCCCATTGGTCCAAATGAGTGACAAACATAAATGTGCCCACAAATAGCCAAATTCATGTAGAGCTGAACAAAATTTACACAATTTTAATCTTTAAAATTTTATAGAAAAATTCTCAAATACAATTGAAAAATCGGACTTACATAGTCTATAAGTATGGATCCTTGGCTTTAATTTCCCATTGATCCAAATGAGTGACAAACAAGTGTTATAGAAAAATTCTCAAATACAATTGAGAAATCGGACTTACATAGTCTATAAGTATGGATCCTTGGCTTTAATTTCCCATTGGTCCAAATGAGTGACAAACATAAATGTGCCCACAAATAGCCAAATTCATGTAGAGCTGAACAAAATTTACACAATTTTAATCTTTAAAATTTTATAGAAAAATTCTCAAATACAATTGAGAAATCGGACTTACATAGTCTATAAGTATGGATCCTTGGCTTTAATTTCCCATTGGTCCAAATGAGTGACAAACAAGTGTTATAGAAAAATTTTCAAATACAATTGAGAAATCGTACTTAAATAGTCTATAAGTATGGATCCTTGGCTTTAATTTTCCATTGGTCCAAATGAGTGACAAACAAGTGTTATAGAAAAATTCTCAAATACAATTGAGAAATCGGACTTACATAGTCTATAAGTATGGATCCTTGGCTTTAATTTCCCATTGGTCCGAATGAGTGACAAACAAGTGTTATAGAAAAATTCTCAAATACAATTGAGAAATCGGACTTACATAGTCTATAAGTATGGATCCTTGGCTTTAATTTTCCATTGGTCCAAATGAGTGACAAACAAGTGTTATAGAAAAATTCTCAAATACAATTGAGAAATCGGACTTAAATAGTCTATAAGTATGGATCCTTGGCTTTAATTTCCCATTGGTCCAAATGAGTGACAAACAAGTGTTATAGAAAAATTCTCAAATACAATTGCGAAATCGGACTTACATAGTCTATAAGTATGGATCCTTGGCTTTAATTTCCCATTGGTCCGAATGAGTGAGTGACAAACATAAATGTGCCCACAAATAGCCAAATTAATGTAGAGCTGAACAAAATTTACACAATTTTAATCTTTAAAATTTTATAGAAAAATTCTCAAATACAATTGAGAAATCGGACTTACATAGTCTATAAGTATGGATCCTTGGCTTTAATTTCCCATTGATCCAAATGAGTGACAAACAAGTGTTATAGAAAAATTCTCAAATACAATTGAGAAATCGGACTTACATAGTCTATAAGTATGGATCCTTGGCTTTAATTTCCCATTGGTCCAAATGAGTGACAAACATAAATGTGCCCACAAATAGCCAAATTCATGTAGAGCTGAACAAAATTTACACAATTTTAATCTTTAAAATTTTATAGAAAAATTCTCAAATACAATTGAGAAATCGGACTTACATAGTCTATAAGTATGGATCCTTGGCTTTAATTTCCCATTGGTCCAAATGAGTGACAAACAAGTGTTATAGAAAAATTTTCAAATACAATTGAGAAATCGTACTTAAATAGTCTATAAGTATGGATCCTTGGCTTTAATTTTCCATTGGTCCAAATGAGTGACAAACAAGTGTTATAGAAAAATTCTCAAATACAATTGAGAAATCGGACTTACATAGTCTATAAGTATGGATCCTTGGCTTTAATTTCCCATTGGTCCGAATGAGTGACAAACAAGTGTTATAGAAAAATTCTCAAATACAATTGAGAAATCGGACTTACATAGTCTATAAGTATGGATCCTTGGCTTTAATTTTCCATTGGTCCAAATGAGTGACAAACAAGTGTTATAGAAAAATTCTCAAATACAATTGAGAAATCGGACTTAAATAGTCTATAAGTATGGATCCTTGGCTTTAATTTCCCATTGGTCCAAATGAGTGACAAACAAGTGTTATAGAAAAATTCTCAAATACAATTGCGAAATCGGACTTACATAGTCTATAAGTATGGATCCTTGGCTTTAATTTCCCATTGGTCCGAATGAGTGAGTGACAAACATAAATGTGCCCACAAATAGCCAAATTAATGTAGAGCTGAACAAAATTTACACAATTTTAATCTTTAAAATTTTATAGAAAAATTCTCAAATACAATTGAGAAATCGGACTTACATAGTCTATAAGTATGGATCCTTGGCTTTAATTTCCCATTGGTCCAAATGAGTGACAAACAAGTGTTATAGAAAAATTTTCAAATACAATTGAGAAATCGAACTTAAATAGTCTATAAGTATGGATCCTTGGCTTTAATTTCCTATTGGTCCAAATGAGTGACAAACAAGTGTTATAGAAAAATTCTCAAATACAATTGAGAAATCGGACTTAAATAGTCTATAAGTATGGATCCTTGGCTTTAATTTTCCATTGGTCCAAATGAGTGACAAACATAAATGTGCCCGCAAATAGCTAAATTAATGTAGAGCTGAACAAAATTTACACAATTTTAATCTTTAAAATTTTATAGAAAAATTCTCAAATACAATTGAGAAATCGGACTTACATAGTCTATAAGTATGGATCCTTGGCTTTAATTTCCCATTGGTCCAAATGAGTGACAAACAAGTGTTATAGAAAAATTTTCAAATACAATTGAGAAATCGGACTTAAATAGTCTATAAGTATGGATCCTTGGCTTTAATTTCCTATTGGTCCAAATGAGTGACAAACAAGTGTTATAGAAAAATTTTCAAATACAATTGAGAAATCGGACTTAAATAGTCTATAAGTATGGATCCTTGGCTTTAATTTCCCATTGGTCCAAATTAGTGACAAACAAGTGTTATAGAAAAATTCTCAAATACAATTGAGAAATCGGACTTACATAGTCTATAAGTATGGATCCTTGGCTTTAATTTCCTATTGGTCCAAATGAGTGACAAACAAGTGTTATAGAAAAATTTTCAAATACAATTGAGAAATCGGACTTAAATAGTCTATAAGTATGGATCCTTGGCTTTAATTTCCTATTGGTCCAAATGAGTGACAAACAAGTGTTATAGAAAAATTTTCAAATACAATTGAGAAATCGGACTTAAATAGTCTATAAGTATGGATCCTTGGCTTTAATTTCCTATTGGTCCAAATGAGTGACAAACAAGTGTTATAGAAAAATTCTCAAATACAATTGAGAAATCGGACTTACATAGTCTATAAGTATGGATCCTTGGCTTTAATTTTCCATTGGTCCAAATGAGTGACAAACAAGTGTTATAGAAAAATTCTCAAATACAATTGAGAAATCGGACTTAAATAGTCTATAAGTATGGATCCTTGGCTTTAATTTCCCATTGGTCCAAATTAGTGACAAACAAGTGTTATAGAAAAATTCTCAAATACAATTGAGAAATCGGACTTACATAGTCTATAAGTATGGATCCTTGGCTTTAATTTCCTATTGGTCCAAATGAGTGACAAACAAGTGTTATAGAAAAATTTTCAAATACAATTGAGAAATCGGACTTAAATAGTCTATAAGTATGGATCCTTGGCTTTAATTTCCTATTGGTCCAAATGAGTGACAAACAAGTGTTATAGAAAAATTTTCAAATACAATTGAGAAATCGGACTTAAATAGTCTATAAGTATGGATCCTTGGCTTTAATTTCCTATTGGTCCAAATGAGTGACAAACAAGTGTTATAGAAAAAGTCTCAAATACAATTGAGAAATCGGACTTACATAGTCTATAAGTATGGATCCTTGGCTTTAATTTTCCATTGGTCCAAATGAGTGACAAACAAGTGTTATAGAAAAATTCTCAAATACAATTGAGAAATCGGACTTAAATAGTCTATAAGTATGGATCCTTGGCTTTAATTTCCTATTGGTCCAAATGAGTGACAAACAAGTGTTATAGAAAAATTCTCAAATACAATTGAGAAATCGGACTTAAATAGTCTATAAGTATGGATCCTTGGCTTTAATTTTCCATTGGTCCAAATGAGTGACAAACATAAATGTGCCCACAAATAGCCAAATTAATGTAGAGCTGAACAAAATTTACACAATTTTAATCTTTAAAATTTTATAGAAAAATTCTCAAATACAATTGAGAAATCGGACTTACATAGTCTATAAGTATGGATCCTTGGCTTTAATTTCCCATTGGTCCAAATGAGTGACAAACAAGTGTTATAGAAAAATTTTCAAATACAATTGAGAAATCGGACTTAAATAGTCTATAAGTATGGATCCTTGGCTTTAATTTCCCATTGGTCCAAATGAGTGACAAACAAGTGTTATAGAAAAATTTTCAAATACAATTGAGAAATCGGACTTAAATAGTCTATAAGTATGGATCCTTGGCTTTAATTTCCCATTGGTCCAAATGAGTGACAAACAAGTGTTATAGAAAAATTCTCAAATACAATTGAGAAATCGGACTTACATAGTCTATAAGTATGGATCCTTGGCTTTAATTTCCTATTGGTCCAAATGAGTGACAAACAAGTGTTATAGAAAAATTCTCAAATACAATTGAGAAATCGGACTTAAATAGTCTATAAGTATGGATCCTTGGCTTTAATTTCCCATTGGTCCAAATGAGTGACAAACATAAATGTGCCCACAAATAGCCAAATTAATGTAGAGCTGAACAAAATTTACACAATTTTAATCTTTAAAATTTTATAGAAAAATTCTCAAATACAATTGAGAAATCGGACTTACATAGTCTATAAGTATGGATCCTTGGCTTTAATTTCCCATTGGTCCAAATGAGTGACAAACAAGTGTTATAGAAAAATTCTCAAATACAATTGAGAAATCGGACTTACATAGTCTATAAGTATGGATCCTTGGCTTTAATTTCCTATTGGTCCAAATGAGTGACAAACAAGTGTTATAGAAAAATTCTCAAATACAATTGAGAAATCGGACTTACATAGTCTATAAGTATGGATCCTTGGCTTTAATTTCCCATTGGTCCAAATGAGTGACAAACATAAATGTGCCCACAAATAGCCAAATTAATGTAGAGCTGAACAAAATTTACACAATTTTAATCTTTAAAATTTTATAGAAAAATTCTCAAATACAATTGAGAAATCGGACTTACATAGTCTATAAGTATGGATCCTTGGCTTTAATTTCCCATTGGTCCAAATGAGTGACAAACAAGTGTTATAGAAAAATTCTCAAATACAATTGAGAAATCGGACTTAAA
>OX371260.1:16619210-17079528 GCA_947311025.1 Lypha dubia | reverse complement strand
ACTTACATAGTCTATAAGTATGGATCCTTGGCTTTAATTTCCCATTGGGCCAAATGAGTGACAAACAAGTGTTATAGAAAAATTCTCAAATACAATTGAGAAATCGTACTTACATAGTCTATAAGTATGGATCCTTGGCTTTAATTTCCCATTGGTCCAAATGAGTGACAAACAAGTGTTATAGAAAAATTCTCAAATACAATTGAGAAATCGGACTTACATAGTCTATAAGTATGGATCCTTGGCTTTAATTTCCCATTGGTCCAAATGAGTGACAAACATAAATGTGCTCACAAATAGCCAAATTCATGTAGAGCTGAACAAAATTTACACAATTTTAGTCTTTAAAATTTTATAAAAAAATTCTCAAATACAATTGAGAAATCGGACTTACATAGTCTATAAGTATGGATCCTTGGCTTTAATTTCCCATTGGGCCAAATGAGTGACAAACAAGTGTTATAGAAAAATTCTCAAATACAATTGAGAAATCGTACTTACATAGTCTATAAGTATGGATCCTTGGCTTTAATTTCCCATTGGTCCAAATGAGTGACAAACAAGTGTTATAGAAAAATTCTCAAATACAATTGAGAAATCGGACTTACATAGTCTATAAGTATGGATCCTTGGCTTTAATTTCCCATTGGTCCAAATGAGTGACAAACATAAATGTGCCCACAATTAGCCAAATTCATGTAGAGCTGAACAAAATTTACACAATTTTAATCTTTAAAATTTTATAGAAAAATTCTCAAATACAATTGAGAAATCGGACTTACATAGTCTATAAGTATGGATCCTTGGCTTTAATTTCCCATTGGTCCAAATGAGTGACAAACAAGTGTTATAGAAAAATTCTCAAATACAATTGAGAAATCGTACTTACATAGTCTATAAGTATGGATCCTTGGCTTTAATTTCCCATTGGGCCAAATGAGTGACAAACAAGTGTTATAGAAAAATTCTCAAATACAATTGAGAAATCGGACTTACATAGTCTATAAGTATGGATCCTTGGCTTTAATTTCCCATTGGTCCAAATGAGTGACAAACATAAATGTGCCCACAATTAGCCAAATTCATGTAGAGCTGAACAAAATTTACACAATTTTAATCTTTAAAATTTTATAGAAAAATTCTCAAATACAATTGAGAAATCGGACTTACATAGTCTATAAGTATGGATCCTTGGCTTTAATTTCCCATTGGTCCAAATGAGTGACAAACAAGTGTTATAGAAAAATTCTCAAATACAATTGAGAAATCGTACTTACATAGTCTATAAGTATGGATCCTTGGCTTTAATTTCCCATTGGGCCAAATGAGTAACAAACAAGTGTTATAGAAAAATTCTCAAATACAATTGAGAAATCGGACTTACATAGTCTATAAGTATGGATCCTTGGCTTTAATTTCCCATTGGTCCAAATGAGTGACAAACAAGTGTTATAGAAAAATTCTCAAATACAATTGAGAAATCGGACTTACATAGTCTATAAGTATGGATCCTTGGCTTTAATTTCCTATTGGTCCAAATGAGTGACAAACAAGTGTTATAGAAAAATTCTCAAATACAATTGAGAAATCGGACTTACATAGTCTATAAGTATGGATCCTTGGCTTTAATTTCCTATTGGTCCAAATGAGTGACAAACAAGGGTTATAGAAAAATTCTCAAATACAATTGAGAAATCGGACTTACATAGTCTATAAGTATGGATCCTTGGCTTTAATTTCCCATTGGGCCAAATGAGTGACAAACAAGTGTTATAGAAAAATTCTCAAATACAATTGAGAAATCGTACTTACATAGTCTATAAGTATGGATCCTTGGCTTTAATTTCCCATTGGTCCAAATGAGTGACAAACAAGTGTTATAGAAAAATTCTCAAATACAATTGAGAAATCGGACTTACATAGTCTATAAGTATGGATCCTTGGCTTTAATTTCCCATTGGGCCAAATGAGTGACAAACAAGTGTTATAGAAAAATTCTCAAATACAATTGAGAAATCGGACTTACATAGTCTATAAGTATGGATCCTTGGCTTTAATTTCCCATTGGGCCAAATGAGTGACAAACATAAATGTGCCCACAAATAGCCAAATTCATGTTGAGCTGAACAAAATTTACAAAATTTTAATATTTAAAATTTTATAAAAAAATTCTAAAATACAATTGAGAAATCGGACTTACATAGTCTATAAGTATGGATCCTTGGCTTTAATTTCCCATTGGTCCATATGAGTGACAAACAAGTGTTATAGAAAAATTCTCAAATACAATTGAGAAATCGGACTTACATAGTCTATAAGTATGGATCCTTGGCTTTAATTTCCCATTGGGCCAAATGAGTGACAAACAAGTGTTATAGAAAAATTCTCAAATACAATTGAGAAATCGTACATACATACTCTAAAAGTATGGATCCTTGGCTTTAATTTCCCATTGTTCCAAATGAGTGACAAACAAGTGTTATAGAAAAATTCTCAAATACAATTGAGAAATCGGACTTACATAGTCTATAAGTATGGATCCTTGGCTTTAATTTCCCATTGGGCCAAATGAGTGACAAACAAGTGTTATAGAAAAATTCTCAAATACAATTGAGAAATCGGACTTACATAGTCTATAAGTATGGATCCTTGGCTTTAATTTCCCATTGGGCCAAATGAGTGACAAACAAGTGTTATAGAAAAATTCTCAAATACAATTGAGAAATCGGACTTACATAGTCTATAAGTATGGATCCTTGGCTTTAATTTCCCATTGGGCCAAATGAGTGACAAACAAGTGTTATAGAAAAATTCTCAAATACAATTGAGAAATCGTACATACATACTCTAAAAGTATGGATCCTTGGCTTTAATTTCCCATTGTTCCAAATGAGTGACAAACAAGTGTTATAGAAAAATTCTCAAATACAATTGAGAAATCGGACTTACATAGTCTATAAGTATGGATCCTTGGCTTTAATTTCCCATTGGGCCAAATGAGTGACAAACAAGTGTTATAGAAAAATTCTCAAATACAATTGAGAAATCGGACTTACATAGTCTATAAGTATGGATCCTTGGCTTTAATTTCCCATTGGGCCAAATGAGTGACAAACATAAATGTGCCCACAAATAGCCAAATTCATGTTGAGCTGAACAAAATTTACAAAATTTTAATATTTAAAATTTTATAAAAAAATTCTAAAATACAATTGAGAAATCGGACTTACATAGTCTATAAGTATGGATCCTTGGCTTTAATTTCCCATTGGTCCATATGAGTGACAAACAAGTGTTATAGAAAAATTCTCAAATACAATTGAGAAATCGGACTTACATAGTCTATAAGTATGGATCCTTGGCTTTAATTTCCCATTGGGCCAAATGAGTGACAAACAAGTGTTATAGAAAAATTCTCAAATACAATTGAGAAATCGTACATACATACTCTAAAAGTATGGATCCTTGGCTTTAATTTCCCATTGTTCCAAATGAGTGACAAACAAGTGTTATAGAAAAATTCTCAAATACAATTGAGAAATCGGACTTACATAGTCTATAAGTATGGATCCTTGGCTTTAATTTCCCATTGGGCCAAATGAGTGACAAACAAGTGTTATAGAAAAATTCTCAAATACAATTGAGAAGTCGTACTTACATAGTCTATAAGTATGGATCCTTGGCTTTAATTTCCCATTGGGCCAAATGAGTGACAAACAAGTGTTATAGAAAAATTCTCAAATACAATTGAGAAATCGTACTTACATAGTCTATAAGTATGGATCCTTGGCTTTAATTTCCCATTGGTCCAAATGAGTGACAAACAAGTGTTATAGAAAAATTCTCAAATACAATTGAGAAATCGGACTTACATAGTCTATAAGTATGGATCCTTGGCTTTAATTTCCCATTGGTCCAAATGAGTTACAAACATAAATGTGCTCACAAATAGCCAAATTCATGTAGAGCTGAACAAAATTTACACAATTTTAGTCTTTAAAATTTTATAAAAAAATTCTCAAATACAATTGAGAAATCGGACTTACATAGTCTATAAGTATGGATCCTTGGCTTTAATTTCCCATTGGGCCAAATGAGTGACAAACAAGTGTTATAGAAAAATTCTCAAATACAATTGAGAAATCGTACTTACATAGTCTATAAGTATGGATCCTTGGCTTTAATTTCCCATTGGTCCAAATGAGTGACAAACAATTGTTATAGAAAAATTCTCAAATACAATTGAGAAATCGGACTTACATAGTCTATAAGTATGGATCCTTGGCTTTAATTTCCCATTGGGCCAAATGAGTGACAAACAAGTGTTATAGAAAAATTCTCAAATACAATTGAGAAATCGTACTTACATAGTCTATAAGTATGGATCCTTGGCTTTAATTTCCCATTGGTCCAAATGAGTGGCAAACAAGTGTTATAGAAAAATTCTCAAATACAATTGAGAAATCGTACTTACATAGTCTATAAGTATGGATCCTTGGCTTTAATTTCCCATTGGTCCAAATGAGTGGCAAACAAGTGTTATAGAAAAATTCTCAAATACAATTGAGAAATCGTACTTACATAGTCTATAAGTATGGATCCTTGGCTTTAATTTCCCATTGGGCCAAATGAGTGACAAACAAGTGTTATAGAAAAATTATCAAATACAATTGAGAAATCGTACTTACATAGTCTATAAGTATGGATCCTTGGCTTTAATTTCCCATTGGTCCAAATGAGTGACAAACAAGTGTTATAGAAAAATTATCAAATACAATTGAGAAATCGTACTTACATAGTCTATAAGTATGGATCCTTGGCTTTAATTTCCCATTGGTCCAAATGAGTGACAAACAAGTGTTATAGAAAAATTATCAAATACAATTGAGAAATCGTACTTACATAGTCTATAAGTATGGATCCTTGGCTTTAATTTCCTATTGGTCCAAATGAGTGACAAACAAGTGTTATAGAAAAATTCTCAAATACAATTGAGAAATCGAACTTACATAGTCTATAAGTATGGATCCTTGGCTTTAATTTTCCATTGGTCCAAATGAGTGACAAACAAGTGTTATAGAAAAATTCTCAAATACAATTGAGAAATCGGACTTACATAGTCTATAAGTATGGATCCTTGGCTTTAATTTCACATTGGTCCAAATGAGTGACAAACAAGTGTTATAGAAAAATTCTCAAATACAATTGAGAAATCGAACTTACATAGTCTATAAGTATGGATCCTTGGCTTTAATTTTCCATTGGTCCAAATGAGTGACAAACAAGTGTTATAGAAAAATTCTCAAATACAATTGAGAAATCGGACTTACATAGTCTATAAGTATGGATCCTTTGCTTTAATTTCACATTGGTCCAAATGAGTGACAAACAAGTGTTATAGAAAAATTCTCAAATACAATTGAGAAATCGGACTTACATAGTCTATAAGTATGGATCCTTGGCTTTAATTTCCCATTGGTCCAAATGAGTGACAAACAAGTGTTATAGAAAAATTCTCAAATACAATTGAGAAATCGGACTTACATAGTCTATAAGTATGGATCCTTGGCTTTAATTTCCCATTGGTCCAAATGAGTGACAAACATAAATGTGCCCACAAATAGCCAAATTCATGTAGAGCTGAACAAAATTTACACAATTTTAATCTTTAAAATTTTATAGAAAAATTCTCAAATTCAATTGAGAAATCGGACTTACATAGTCTATAAGTGTGGATCCTTGGCTTTAATTTCCCATTGGTCCAAATGAGTGACAAACAAGTGTTATAGAAAAATTCTCAAATACAATTGTGAAATCGGACTTACATAGTCTATAAGTATGGATCCTTGGCTTTAATTTCCTATTGGTCCAAATGAGTGACAAACAAGTGTTATAGAAAAATTCTCAAATACAATTGAGAAATCGAACTTACATAGTCTATAAGTATGGATCCTTGGCTTTAATTTTCCATTGGTCCAAATGAGTGACAAACAAGTGTTATAGAAAAATTCTCAAATACAATTGAGAAATCGGACTTACATAGTCTATAAGTATGGATCCTTGGCTTTAATTTCCCATTGGTCCAAATGAGTGACAAACATAAATGTGCCCACAAATAGCCAAATTCATGTAGAGCTGAACAAAATTTACACAATTTTAATCTTTAAAATTTTATAAAAAAATTCTCAAATACAATTGAGAAATCGGACTTACATAGTCTATAAGTATGGATCCTTGGCTTAAATTTCCCATTGGTCCAAATGAGTGACAAACATAAATGTGCGCCCACAAATAGCCAAATTCATGTAGAGCTGAACAAAATTTACACAATTTTAATCTTTAAAATTTTATAGAAAAATTCTCAAATACAATTGAGAAATCGGACTTACATAGTCTATAAGTATGGATCCTTGGCTTAAATTTCCCATTGGTCCAAATGAGTGACAAACAAGTGTTATAGAAAAATTCTCAAATACAATTGTGAAATCGGACTTACATAGTCTATAAGTATGGATCCTTGGCTTTAATTTCCTATTGGTCCAAATGAGTGACAAACAAGTGTTATAGAAAAATTCTCAAATACAATTGAGAAAACGAACTTACATAGTCTATAAGTATGGATCCTTGGCTTTAATTTTCCATTGGTCCAAATGAGTGACAAACAAGTGTTATAGAAAAATTCTCAAATACAATTGAGAAATCGGACTTACATAGTCTATAAGTATGGATCCTTGGCTTTAATTTCCCATTGGTCCAAATGAGTGACAAACATAAATGTGCGCCCACAAATAGCCAAATTCATGTAGAGCTGAACAAAATTTACACAATTTTAATCTTTAAAATTTTATAGAAAAATTCTCAAATACAATTGAGAAATCGGACTTACATAGTCTATAAGTATGGATCCTTGGCTTAAATTTCCCATTGGTCCAAATGAGTGACAAACAAGTGTTATAGAAAAATTCTCAAAACAATTGAGAAATCGGACTTACATAGTCTATAAGTATGGATCCTTGGCTTTAATTTGCCATTGGTCCAAATGAGTGACAAACAAGTGTTATAGAAAAATTCTCAAATACAATTGAGAAATCGGACTTACATAGTCTATAAGTATGGATCCTTGGCTTTAATTTCCCATTGGTCCAAATGAGTGACAAACATAAATGTGCCCACAAATAGCCAAATTCATGTAGAGCTGAACAAAATTTACACAATTTTAATCTTTAAAATTTTATAGAAAAATTCTCAAATACAATTAAGAAATCGGACTTACATAGTCTATAAGTATGGATCCTTGGCTTTAATTTCCCATTGGTCCACATGAGTGACAAACAAGTGTTATAGAAAAATTCTCAAATACAATTGAGAAATCGGACTTACATAGTCTATAAGTATGGATCCTTGGCTTTAATTTCCCATTGGTCCAAATGAGTGACAAACATAAATGTGCCCACAAATAGCCAAATTCATGTAGAGCTGAACAAAATTTACACAATTTTAATCTTTAAAATTTTATAGAAAAATTCTCAAATACAATTGAGAAATCGGACTTACATAGTCTATAAGTATGGATCCTTGGCTTTAATTTCCCATTGGTCCAAATGAGTGACAAACAAGTGTTATAGAAAAATTCTCAAATACAATTGAGAAATCGGACTAACATAGTCTATACGTATGGATCCTTGGCTTTAATTTCCCATTGGACTTAATGAGTGACAAACATAAATGTGCCCACAAATAGCCAAATTCATGTAGAGCTGAACAAAATTTACACAATTTTAATCTTTAAAATTTTATAGAAAAATTCTCAAATACAATTGAGAAATCGGACTTACATAGTCTATAAGTATGGATCCTTGGCTTTAATTTCTCATTGGTCCAAATGAGTGACAAACATAAATGTGCCCACAAATAGCCAAATTCATGTAGAGCTGAACAAAATTTACACAATTTTAATCTTTAAAATTTTATAGAAAAATTCTCAAATACAATTGAGAAATCGGACTTACATAGTCTATAAGTATGGATCCTTTGCTTTAATTTCCCATTGGTCCAAATGAGTGACAAACAAGTGTTATAGAAAAATTCTCAAATACAATTGAGAAATCGGACTTACATAGTCTATAAGTATGGATCCTTGGCTTTAATTTCCCATTGGTCCAAATGAGTGACAAACATAAATGTGCCCACAAATAGCCAAATTCATGTAGAGCTGAACAAAATTTACACAATTTTAATCTTTAAAATTTTATAGAAAAATTCTCAAATACAATTGAGAAATCGGACTTACATAGTCTATAAGTATGGATCCTTGGCTTTAATTTCCCATTGGTCCAAATGAGTGACAAACAAGTGTTATAGAAAAATTCTCAAATACAATTGAGAAATCGGACTTACATAGTCTATAAGTATGGATCCTTGGCTTTTATTTCTTATTGGTCCAAATGAGTGACAAACAAGTGTTATAGAAAAATTCTCAAATACAATTGAGAAATCGAACTTACATAGTCTATAAGTATGGATCCTTGGCTTTAATTTCCCATTGGTCCAAATGAGTGACAAACATAAATGTGCCCACAAATAGCCAAATTCATGTAGAGCTGAACAAAATTTACACAATTTTAATCTTTAAAATTTTATAGAAAAATTCTCAAATACAATTGAGAAATCGGACTTACATAGTCTATAAGTATGGATCCTTGGCTTTAATTTCCCATTGGTCTTAATGAGTGACAAACATAAATGTGCCCACAAATAGCCAAATTCATGTAGAGCTGAACAAAATTTACACAATTTTAATCTTTAAAATTTTATAGAAAAATTCTCAAATACAATTGAGAAATCGGACTTACATAGTCTATAAGTATGGATCCTTGGCTTTAATTTCCCATTGGTCCAAATGAGTGACAAACAAGTGTTATAGAAAAATTCTCAAATACAATTGAGAAATCGGACTTACATAGTCTATAAGTATGGATCCTTGGCTTTAATTTCCCATTGGTCCAAATGAGTGACAAACAAGTGTTATAGAAAAATTCTCAAATACAATTGAGAAATCGGACTTACATAGTCTATAAGTATGGATCCTTGGCTTTAATTTCCTATTGGTCCAAATGAGTGACAAACATAAATGTGCCCACAAATAGCCAAATTCATGTAGAGCTGAACAAAATTTACACAATTTTAATCTTTAAAATTTTATAGAAAAATTCTCAAATACAATTGAGAAATCGGATTTACATAGTCTATAAGTATTGATCCTTGGCTTTAATTTCCCATTGGTCCAAATGAGTGACAAACAAGTGTTATAGAAAAATTCTCAAATACAATTGAGAAATCGGACTTAAATAGTCTATAAGTATGGATCCTTGGCTTTAATTTCCCATTGGTCCAAATGAGTGACAAACAAGTGTTATAGAAAAATTCTCAAATACAATTGAGAAATCGGACTTAAATAGTCTATAAGTATGGATCCTTGGCTTTAATTTCCCATTGGTCCAAATGAGTGACAAACATAAATGTGCCCACAAATAGCCAAATTCATGTAGAGCTGCACAAAATTTACACAATTTTAATCTTTAAAATTTTATAGAAAAATTCTCAAATACAATTAAGAAATCGGACTTACATAGTCTATAAGCATGGATCCTTGGCTTTAATTTCCCATTGGTCCAAATGAGTGACAAACAAGTGTTATAGAAAAATTCTCAAATACAATTGAGAAATCGGACTTACATAGTCTATAAGTATGGATCCTTGGCTTTAATTTCCCATTGGTCCAAATGAGTGACAAACAAGTGTTATAGAAAAATTCTCAAATACAATTGAGAAATCGGACTTAAATAGTCTATAAGTATGGATCCTTGGCTTTAATTTCCCATTGGTTCAAATGAGTGACAAACATAAATGTGCCCACAAATAGCCAAATTCATGTAGAGCTGCACAAAATTTACACAATTTTAATCTTTAAAATTTTATAGAAAAATTCTCAAAAACAATTGAGAAATCGGACTTACATAGTCTATAAGTATGGATCCTTGGCTTTAATTTCCCATTGGTCCAAATGAGTGAGAAACAAGTGTTATAGAAAAATTCTCAAATACAATTGAGAAATCGGACTTACATAGTCTATAAGTATGGATCCTTGGCTTTAATTTCCCATTGGTCCAAATGAGTGACAAACAAGTGTTATAGAAAAATTCTCAAATACAATTGAGAAATCGGACTTACATAGTCTATAAGTATGGAACCTTGGCTTTAATTTCCCATTGGTCCAAATGAGTGACAAACAAGTGTTATAGAAAAATTCTCAAATACAATTGAGAAATCGGACTTACATAGTCTATAAGTATGGATCCTTGGCTTTAATTTCCCATTGGTCCAAATGAGTGACAAACAAGTGTTATAGAAAAATTCTCAAATACAATTGAGAAATCGGACTTACATAGTCTATAAGTATGGATCCTTGGCTTTAATTTCCCATTGGTCCAAATGAGTGACAAACAAGTGTTATAGAAAAATTCTCAAATACAATTGAGAAATCGGACTTAAATAGTCTATAAGTATGGATCCTTGGCTTTAATTTCCCATTGGTCCAAATGAGTGACAAACAAGTGTTATAGAAAAATTCTCAAATACAATTGAGAAATCGGACTTACATAGTCTATAAGTATGGATCCTTGGCTTTAATTTCCCATTGGTCCAAATGAGTGACAAACAAGTGTTATAGAAAAATTCTCAAATACAATTGAGAAATCGGACTTACATAGTCTATAAGTATGGAACCTTGGCTTTAATTTCCCATTGGTCCAAATGAGTGACAAACAAGTGTTATAGAAAAATTCTCAAATACAATTGAGAAATCGGACTTACATAGTCTATAAGTATGGATCCTTGGCTTTAATTTCCCATTGGTCCAAATGAGTGACAAACAAGTGTTATAGAAAAATTCTCAAATACAATTGAGAAATCGGACTTACATAGTCTATAAGTATGGATCCTTGGCTTTAATTTCCCATTGGTCCAAATGAGTGACAAACAAGTGTTATAGAAAAATTCTCAAATACAATTGAGAAATCGGACTTAAATAGTCTATAAGTATGGATCCTTGGCTTTAATTTCCCATTGGTCCAAATGAGTGACAAACAAGTGTTATAGAAAAATTCTCAAATACAATTGAGAAATCGGACTTATATAGTCTATAAGTATGGATCCTTGGCTTTAATTTCCCATTGGTCCAAATGAGTGACAAACAAGTGTTATAGAACAATTCTCAAATACAATTGAGAAATCGGACTTACATAGTCTATAAGTATGGATCCTTGGCTTTAATTTCCCATTGGTCCAAATGAGTGACAAACAAGTGTTATAGAAAAATTCTCAAATACAATTGAGAAATCGGACTTACATAGTCTATAAGTATGGATCCTTGGCTTTAATTTCCCATTGGTCCAAATGAGTGACAAACAAGTGTTATAGAAAAATTCTCAAATACAATTGAGAAATCGGACTTAAATAGTCTATAAGTATGGATCCTTGGCTTTAATTTCCCATTGGTCCAAATGAGTGACAAACAAGTGTTATAGAAAAATTCTCAAATACAATTGAGAAATCGGACTTACATAGTCTATAAGTATGGATCCTTGGCTTTAATTTCCCATTGGTCCAAATGAGTGACAAACAAGTGTTATAGAAAAATTCTCAAATACAATTGAGAAATCGGACTTACATAGTCTATAAGTATGGATCCTTGGCTTTAATTTCCCATTGGTCCAAATGAGTGACAAACAAGTGTTATAGAAAAATTCTCAAATACAATTGAGAAATCGGACTTACATAGTCTATAAGTATGGATCCTTGGCTTTAATTTCCCATTGGTCCAAATGAGTGACAAACAAGTGTTATAGAAAAATTCTCAAATACAATTGAGAAATCGGACTTAAATAGTCTATAAGTATGGATCCTTGGCTTTAATTTCCCATTGGTCCAAATGAGTGACAAACAAGTGTTATAGAAAAATTCTCAAATACAATTGAGAAATCGGACTTAAATAGTCTATAAGTATGGATCCTTGGCTTTAATTTCCCATTGGTCCAAATGAGTGACAAACAAGTGTTATAGAAAAATTCTCAAATACAATTGAGAAATCGGACTTAAATAGTCTATAAGTATGGATCCTTGGCTTTAATTTCCCATTGGTCCAAATGAGTGACAAACAAGTGTTATAGAAAAATTCTCAAATACAATTGAGAAATCGGACTTACATAGTCTATAAGTATGGATCCTTGGCTTTAATTTCCCATTGGTCCAAATGAGTGACAAACAAGTGTTATAGAAAAATTCTCAAATACAATTGAGAAATCGGACTTACATAGTCTATAAGTATGGATCCTTGGCTTTAATTTCCCATTGGTCCAAATGAGTGACAAACAAGTGTTATAGAAAAATTCTCAAATACAATTGAGAAATCGGACTTAAATAGTCTATAAGTATGGATCCTTGGCTTTAATTTCCCATTGGTCCAAATGAGTGACAAACAAGTGTTATAGAAAAATTCCCAAATACAATTGAGAAATCGGACTTAAATAGTCTATAAGTATGGATCCTTGGCTTTAATTTCCCATTGGTCCAAATGAGTGACAAACAAGTGTTATAGAAAAATTCTCAAATACAATTGAGAAATCGGACTTAAATAGTCTATAAGTATGGATCCTTGGCTTTAATTTCCCATTGGTCCAAATGAGTGACAAACAAGTGTTATAGAAAAATTCTCAAATACAATTGAGAAATCGGACTTACATAGTCTATAAGTATGGATCCTTGGCTTTAATTTCCCATTGGTCCAAATGAGTGACAAACAAGTGTTATAGAAAAATTCTCAAATACAATTGAGAAATCGGACTTACATAGTCTATAAGTATGGATCCTTGGCTTTAATTTCCCATTGGTCCAAATGAGTGACAAACAAGTGTTATAGAAAAATTCTCAAATACAATTGAGAAATCGGACTTAAATAGTCTATAAGTATGGATCCTTGGCTTTAATTTCCCATTGGTCCAAATGAGTGACAAACAAGTGTTATAGAAAAATTCTCAAATACAATTGAGAAATCGGACTTAAATAGTCTATAAGTATGGATCCTTGGCTTTAATTTCCCATTGGTCCAAATGAGTGACAAACAAGTGTTATAGAAAAATTCTCAAATACAATTGAGAAATCGGACTTACATAGTCTATAAGTATGGATCCTTGGCTTTAATTTCCCATTGGTCCAAATGAGTGACAAACAAGTGTTATAGAAAAATTCTCAAATACAATTGAGAAATCGGACTTACATAGTCTATAAGTATGGATCCTTGGCTTTAATTTCCCATTGGTCCAAATGAGTGACAAACAAGTGTTATAGAAAAATTCTCAAATACAATTGAGAAATCGGACTTAAATAGTCTATAAGTATGGATCCTTGGCTTTAATTTCCCATTGGTCCAAATGAGTGACAAACAAGTGTTATAGAAAAATTCTCAAATACAATTGAGAAATCGGACTTAATAGTCTATAAGTATGGATCCTTGGCTTTAATTTCCCATTGGTCCAAATGAGTGACAAACAAGTGTTATAGAAAAATTCTCAAATACAATTGAGAAATCGGACTTAAATAGTCTATAAGTATGGATCCTTGGCTTTAATTTCCCATTGGTCCAAATGAGTGACAAACAAGTGTTATAGAAAAATTCTCAAATACAATTGAGAAATCGGACTTAAATAGTCTATAAGTATGGATCCTTGGCTTTAATTTCCCATTGGTCCAAATGAGTGACAAACAAGTGTTATAGAAAAATTCTCAAATACAATTGAGAAATCGGACTTAAATAGTCTATAAGTATGGATCCTTGGCTTTAATTTCCCATTGGTCCAAATGAGTGACAAACAAGTGTTATAGAAAAATTCTCAAATACAATTGAGAAATCGGACTTAAATAGTCTATAAGTATGGATCCTTGGCTTTAATTTCCCATTGGTCCAAATGAGTGACAAACAAGTGTTATAGAAAAATTCTCAAATACAATTGAGAAATCGGACTTAAATAGTCTATAAGTATGGATCCTTGGCTTTAATTTCCCATTGGTCCAAATGAGTGACAAACAAGTGTTATAGAAAAATTCTCAAATACAATTGAGAAATCGGACTTACATAGTCTATAAGTATAGATCCTTGGCTTTAATTTCCCATTGGTCCAAATGAGTGACAAACAAGTGTTATAGAAAAATTCTCAAATACAATTGAGAAATCGGACTTACATAGTCTATAAGTATGGATCCTTGGCTTTAATTTCCCATTGGTCCAAATGAGTGACAAACAAGTGTTATAGAAAAATTCTCAAATACAATTGAGAAATCGGACTTACATAGTCTATAAGTATGGATCCTTGGCTTTAATTTCCCATTGGTCCAAATGAGTGACAAACAAGTGTTATAGAAAAATTCTCAAATACAATTGAGAAATCGGACTTACATAGTCTATAAGTATGGATCCTTGGCTTTAATTTCCCATTGGTCCAAATGAGTGACAAACAAGTGTTATAGAAAAATTCTCAAATACAATTGAGAAATCGGACTTAAATAGTCTATAAGTATGGATCCTTGGCTTTAATTTCCCATTGGTCCAAATGAGTGACAAACATAAATGTGCCCACAAATAGCCAAATTCATGTAGAGCTGCACAAAATTTACACAATTTTAATCTTTAAAATTTTATAGAAAAATTCTCAAATACAATTGAGAAATCGGACTTACATAGTCTATAAGCATGGATCCTTGGCTTTAATTTCCCATTGGTCCAAATGAGTGACAAACAAGTGTTATAGAAAAATTCTCAAATACAATTGAGAAATCGGACTTACATAGTCTATAAGTATGGATCCTTGGCTTTAATTTCCCATTGGTCCAAATGAGTGACAAACAAGTGTTATAGAAAAATTCTCAAATACAATTGAGAAATCGGACTTAAATAGTCTATAAGTATGGATCCTTGGCTTTAATTTCCCATTGGTCCAAATGAGTGACAAACAAGTGTTATAGAAAAATTCTCAAATACAATTGAGAAATCGGACTTAAATAGTCTATAAGTATGGATCCTTGGCTTTAATTTCCCATTGGTCCAAATGAGTGACAAACAAGTGTTATAGAAAAATTCTCAAATACAATTGAGAAATCGGACTTACATAGTCTATAAGTATGGATCCTTGGCTTTAATTTCCCATTGGTCCAAATGAGTGACAAACAAGTGTTATAGAAAAATTCTCAAATACAATTGAGAAATCGGACTTACATAGTCTATAAGTATGGATCCTTGGCTTTAATTTCCCATTGGTCCAAATGAGTGACAAACAAGTGTTATAGAAAAATTCTCAAATACAATTGAGAAATCGGACTTACATAGTCTATAAGTATGGATCCTTGGCTTTAATTTCCCATTGGTCCAAATGATTGACAAACAAGTGTTATAGAAAAATTCTCAAATACAATTGAGAAATCGGACTTAAATAGTCTATAAGTATGGATCCTTGGCTTTAATTTCCCATTGGTCCAAATGAGTGACAAACATAAATGTGCCCACAAATAGCCAAATTCATGTAGAGCTGCACAAAATTTACACAATTTTAATCTTTAAAATTTTATAGAAAAATTCTCAAATACAATTGAGAAATCGGACTTACATAGTCTATAAGTATGGATCCTTGGCTTTAATTTCCCATTGGTCCAAATGAGTGACAAACAAGTGTTATAGAAAAATTCTCAAATACAATTGAGAAATCGGACTTACATAGTCTATAAGTATGGATCCTTGGCTTTAATTTCCCATTGGTCCAAATGAGTGACAAACAAGTGTTATAGAAAAATTCTCAAATACAATTGAGAAATCGGACTTACATAGTCTATAAGTATGGATCCTTGGCTTTAATTTCCCATTGGTCCAAATGAGTGACAAACAAGTGTTATAGAAAAATTCTCAAATACAATTGAGAAATCGGACTTAAATAGTCTATAAGTATGGATCCTTAGCTTTAATTTCCCATTGGTCCAAATGAGTGACAAACATAAATGTGCCCACAAATAGCCAAATTCATGTAGAGCTGCACAAAATTTACACAATTTTAATCTTTAAAATTTTATAGAAAAATTCTCAAATACAATTGAGAAATCGGACTTACATAGTCTATAAGCATGGATCCTTGGCTTTAATTTCCCATTGGTCCAAATGAGTGACAAACAAGTGTTATAGAAAAATTCTCAAATACAATTGAGAAATCGGACTTACATAGTCTATAAGTATGGATCCTTGGCTTTAATTTCCCATTGGTCCAAATGAGTGACAAACAAGTGTTATAGAAAAATTCTCAAATACAATTGAGAAATCGGACTTAAATAGTCTATAAGTATGGATCCTTGGCTTTAATTTCCCATTGGTCCAAATGAGTGACAAACATAAATGTGCCCACAAATAGCCAAATTCATGTAGAGCTGCACAAAATTTACACAATTTTAATCTTTAAAATTTTATAGAAAAATTCTCAAATACAATTGAGAAATCGGACTTAAATAATCTATAAGTATGGATCCTTGGCTTTAATTTCCCATTGGTCCAAATGAGTGACAAACATAAATGTGCCCACAAATAGCCAAATTCATGTAGAGCTGCACAAAATTTACACAATTTTAATCTTTAAAATTTTATAGAAAAATTCTCAAATACAATTGAGAAATCGGACTTACATAGTCTATAAGTATGGATCCTTGGCTTTAATTTCCCATTGGTCCAAATGAGTGACAAACAAGTGTTATAGAAAAATTCTCAAATACAATTGAGAAATCGGACTTACATAGTCTATAAGTATGGATCCTTGGCTTTAATTTCCCATTGGTCCAAATGAGTGACAAACAAGTGTTATAGAAAAATTCTCAAATATAATTGAGAAATCGGACTTACATAGTCTATAAGTATGGATCCTTGGCTTTAATTTCCTATTGGTCCAAATGAGTGACAAACATAAATGTGCCCACAAATAGCCAAATTCATGTAGAGCTGAACAAAATTTACACAATTTTAAACTTTAAAATTTTATAGAAAAATTCTCAAATACAATTGAGAAATCGGATTTACATAGTCTATAATTATGGATCCTTGGCTTTAATTTCCCATTGGTCGAAATGAGTGACAAACAAGTGTTATAGAAAAATTCTCAAATACAATTGAGAGATCGGACTTACATAGTCTATAAGTATGGATCCTTGGCTTTAATTTCCCATTGGTCCAAATGAGTGACAAACAAGTGTTATAGAAAAATTCTCAAATACAATTGAGAAATCGGACTTAAATAGTCTATAAGTATGGATCCTTGGCTTTAATTTCCCATTGGTCCAAATGAGTGACAAACATAAATGTGCCCACAATGTGCCCATAAATAGCCAAATTCATGTAGAGCTGCACAAAATTTACACAATTTTAATCTTTAAAATTTTATAGAAAAATTCTCAAATACAATTGAGAAATCGGACTTACATAGTCTATAAGCATGGATCCTTGGCTTTAATTTCCCATTGGTCCAAATGAGTGACAAACAAGTGTTATAGAAAAATTCTCAAATACAATTGAGAAATCGGACTTACATAGTCTATAAGTATGGATCCTTGGCTTTAATTTCCCATTGGTCCAAATGAGTGACAAACAAGTGTTATAGAAAAATTCTCAAATACAATTGAGAAATCGGACTTAAATAGTCTATAAGTATGGATCCTTGGCTTTAATTTCCCATTGGTCCAAATGAGTGACAAACATAAATGTGCCCACAAATAGCCAAATTCATGTAGAGCTGCACAAAATTTACACAATTTTAATCTTTAAAATTTTATAGAAAAATTCTCAAATACAATTGAGAAATCGGACTTAAATAATCTATAAGTATGGATCCTTGGCTTTAATTTCCCATTGGTCCAAATGAGTGACAAACATAAATGTGCCCACAAATAGCCAAATTCATGTAGAGCTGCACAAAATTTACACAATTTTAATCTTTAAAATTTTATAGAAAAATTCTCAAATACAATTGAGAAATCGGACTTACATAGTCTATAAGTATGGATCCTTGGCTTTAATTTCCCATTGGTCCAAATGAGTGACAAACAAGTGTTATAGAAAAATTCTCAAATACAATTGAGAAATCGGACTTACATAGTCTATAAGTATGGATCCTTGGCTTTAATTTCCCATTGGTCCAAATGAGTGACAAACAAGTGTTATAGAAAAATTCTCAAATATAATTGAGAAATCGGACTTACATAGTCTATAAGTATGGATCCTTGGCTTTAATTTCCTATTGGTCCAAATGAGTGACAAACATAAATGTGCCCACAAATAGCCAAATTCATGTAGAGCTGAACAAAATTTACACAATTTTAAACTTTAAAATTTTATAGAAAAATTCTCAAATACAATTGAGAAATCGGATTTACATAGTCTATAATTATGGATCCTTGGCTTTAATTTCCCATTGGTCGAAATGAGTGACAAACAAGTGTTATAGAAAAATTCTCAAATACAATTGAGAAATCGGACTTACATAGTCTATAAGTATGGATCCTTGGCTTTAATTTCCCATTGGTCCAAATGAGTGACAAACAAGTGTTATAGAAAAATTCTCAAATACAATTGAGAAATCGGACTTAAATAGTCTATAAGTATGGATCCTTGGCTTTAATTTCCCATTGGTCCAAATGAGTGACAAACATAAATGTGCCCACAAATAGCCAAATTCATGTAGAGCTGCACAAAATTTACACAATTTTAATCTTTAAAATTTTATAGAAAAATTCTCAAATACAATTGAGAAATCGGACTTACATAGTCTATAAGTATGGATCCTTGGCTTTAATTTCCCATTGGTCCAAATGAGTGACAAACAAGTGTTATAGAAAAATTCTCAAATACAATTGAGAAATCGGGCTTACATAGTCTATAAGTATGGATCCTTGGCTTTAATTTCCTATTGGTCCAAATGAGTGACAAACAAGTGTTATAGAAAAATTCTCAAATACAATTGAGAAATCGGACTTACATAGTCTATAAGTATGGATCCTTGGCTTTAATTTCCCATTGGTCCAAATGAGTGACAAACAAGTGTTATAGAAAAATTCTCAAATACAATTGAGAAATCGGACTTACATAGTCTATAAGTATGGATCCTTGGCTTTAATTTCCCATTGGTCCAAATGAGTGACAAATAAGTGTTATAGAAAAATTCTCAAATACAATTGAGAAATCGGACTTACATAGTCTATAAGTATGGATCCTTGGCTTTAATTTCCCATTGGTCCAAATGAGTGACAAACAAGTGTTATAGAAAAATTCTCAAATACAATTGAGAAATCGGACTTAAATAGTCTATAAGTATGGATCCTTGGCTTTAATTTCCCATTGGTCCAAATGAGTGACAAACATAAATGTGCCCACAAATAGCCAAATTCATGTAGAGCTGCACAAAATTTACACAATTTTAATCTTTAAAATTTTATAGAAAAATTCTCAAATACAATTGAGAAATCGGACTTACATAGTCTATAAGTATGGATCCTTGGCTTTAATTTCCCATTGGTCCAAATGAGTTACAAACAAGTGTTATAGAAAAATTCTCAAATACAATTGAGAAATCGGACTTACATAGTCTATAAGTATGGATCCTTGGCTTTAATTTCCCATTGGTCCAAATGAGTGACAAACAAGTGTTATAGAAAAATTCTCAAATACAATTGAGAAATCGGACTTACATAGTCTATAAGTATGGATCCTTGGCTTTAATTTCCCTTTGGTCCAAATGAGTTACAAACAAGTGTTATAGAAAAATTCTCAAATACAATTGAGAAATCGGACTTACATAGTCTATAAGTATGGATCCTTGGCTTTAATTTCCCATTGGTCCAAATGAGTGACAAACAAGTGTTATAGAAAAATTCTCAAATACAATTGAGAAATCGGACTTACATAGTCTATAAGTATGGATCCTTGGCTTTAATTTCCTATTGGTCCAAATGAGTGACAAACAAGTGTTATAGAAAAATTCTCAAATACAATTGAGAAATCGGACTTACATAGTCTATAAGTATGGATCCTTGGCTTTAATTTCCCATTGGTCCAAATGAGTGACAAACAAGTGTTATAGAAAAATTCTCAAATACAATTGAGAAATCGGACTTAAAAAGTCTATAAGTATGGATCCTTGGCTTTAATTTCCCATTGGTCCAAATGAGTGACAAACAAGTGTTATAGAAAAATTCTCAAATACAATTGAGAAATCGGACTTACATAGTCTATAAGTATGGATCCTTGGCTTTAATTTCCTATTGGTCCAAATGAGTGACAAACATAAATGTGCCCACAAATAGCCAAATTCATGTAGAGCTGAACAAAATTTACACAATTTTAATCTTTAAAATTTTATAGAAAAATTCTCAAATACAATTGAGAAATCGGATTTACATAGTCTATAAGTATGGATCCTTTGCTTTAATTTCCCATTGGTCCAAATGAGTGACAAACAAGTGTTATAGAAAAATTCTCAAATACAATTGAGAAATCGGACTTACATAGTCTATAAGTATGGATCCTTGGCTTTAATTTCCCATTGGTCCAAATGAGTGACAAACAAGTGTTATAGAAAAATTCTCAAATACAATTGAGAAATCGGACTTACATAGTCTATAAGTATGGATCCTTGGCTTTAATTTCCCATTGGTCCAAATGAGTGACAAACAAGTGTTATAGAAAAATTCTCAAATACAATTGAGAAATCGGACTTACATAGTCTATAAGTATGAATCCTTGGCTTTAATTTCCCATTGGTCCAAATGAGTGACAAACATAAATGTGCCCACAAATAGCCAAATTCATGTAGAGCTGAACAAAATTTACACAATTTTAATCTTTAAAATTTTATAGAAAAATTCTCAAATACAATTGAGAAATCGGACTTACATAGTCTATAAGTATGGATCCTTGGCTTTAATTTCCCATTGGTCCAAATGAGTGACAAACATAAATGTGCCCACAAATAGCCAAATTCATGTAGAGCTGAACAAAATTTACACAATTTTAATCTTTAAAATTTTATAGAAAAATTCTCAAATACAATTGAGAAATCGGACTTACATAGTCTATAAGTATGGATCCTTGGCTTTAATTTCCCATTGGTCCAAATGAGTGACAAACAAGTGTTATAGAAAAATTCTCAAATACGATTGAGAAATCGGACTTACATAGTCTATAAGTATGGATCCTTGGCTTTAATTTCCCATTGGTCCAAATGAGTGACAAACAAGTGTTATAGAAAAATTCTCAAATACAATTGAGAAATCGGACTTACATAGTCTATAAGTATGGATCCTTGGCTTTAATTTCCCATTGGTCCAAATGAGTGACAAACAAGTGTTATAGAAAAATTCTCAAATACAATTGAGAAATCGGACTTACATAGTCTATAAGTATGGATCCTTGGCTTTAATTTCCCATTGGTCCAAATGAGTGACAAACAAGTGTTATAGAAAAATTCTCAAATACAATTGAGAAATCGGACTTAAATAGTCTATAAGTATGGATCCTTGGCTTTAATTTCCCATTGGTCCAAATGAGTGACAAACAAGTGTTATAGAAAAATTCTCAAATACAATTGAGAAATCGGACTTACATAGTCTATAAGTATGGATCCTTGGCTTTAATTTCCCATTGGTCCAAATGAGTGACAAACAAGTGTTATAGAAAAATTCTCAAATACAATTGAGAAATCGGACTTAAATAGTCTATAAGTATGGATCCTTGGCTTTAATTTCCCATTGGTCCAAATGAGTGACAAACAAGTGTTATAGAAAAATTCTCAAATACAATTGAGAAATCGGACTTAAATAGTCTATAAGTATGGATCCTTGGCTTTAATTTCCCATTGGTCCAAATGAGTGACAAACATAAATGTGCCCACAAATAGCCAAATTCATGTAGAGCTGAACAAAATTTACACAATTTTAATCTTTAAAATTTTATAGAAAAATTCTCAAATACAATTGAGAAATCGGACTTACATAGTCTATAAGTATGGATCCTTGGCTTTAATTTCCTATTGGTCCAAATGAGTGACAAACAAGTGTTATAGAAAAATTCTCAAATACAATTGAGAAATCGGACTTACATAGTCTATAAGTATGGATCCTTGGCTTTAATTTCCCATTGGTCCAAATGAGTGACAAACAAGTGTTATAGAAAAATTCTCAAATACAATTGAGAAATCGGACTTAAATAGTCTATAAGTATGGATCCTTGGCTTTAATTTCCCATTGGTCCAAATGAGTGACAAACAAGTGTTATAGAAAAATTCTCAAATACAATTGAGAAATCGGACTTACATAGTCTATAAGTATGGATCCTTGGCTTTAATTTCCTATTGGTCCAAATGAGTGACAAACATAAATGTGCCCACAAATAGCCAAATTCATGTAGAGCTGAACAAAATTTACACAATTTTAATCTTTAAAATTTTATAGAAAAATTCTCAAATACAATTGAGAAATCGGATTTACATAGTCTATAAGTATGGATCCTTGGCTTTAATTTCCCATTGGTCCAAATGAGTGACAAACAAGTGTTATAGAAAAATTCTCAAATACAATTGAGAAATCGGACTTACATAGTCTATAAGTATGGATCCTTGGCTTTAATTTCCCATTGGTCCAAATGAGTGACAAACAAGTGTTATAGAAAAATTCTCAAATACAATTGAGAAATCGGACTTAAATAGTCTATAAGTATGGATCCTTGGCTTTAATTTCCCATTGGTCCAAATGAGTGACAAACATAAATGTGCCCACAAATAGCCAAATTCATATAGAGCTGCACAAAATTTACACAATTTTAATCTTTAAAATTTTATAGAAAAATTCTCAAATACAATTGAGAAATCGGACTTACATAGTCTATAAGTATGGATCCTTGGCTTTAATTTCCCATTGGTCCAAATGAGTGACAAACAAGTGTTATAGAAAAATTCTTAAATACAATTGAGAAATCGGACTTAAATAGTCTATAAGTATGGATCCTTGGCTTTAATTTCCCATTGGTCCAAATGAGTGACAAACATAAATGTGCCCACAAATAGCCAAATTCATGTAGAGCTGCACAAAATTTACACAATTTTAATCTTTAAAATTTTATAGAAAAATTCTCAAATACAATTGAGAAATCGGACTTACATAGTCTATAAGTATGGATCCTTGGCTTTAATTTCCCATTGGTCCAAATGAGTGACAAACAAGTGTTATAGAAAAATTCTCAAATACAATTGAGAAATCGGACTTACATAGTCTATAAGTATGGAACCTTGGCTTTAATTTCCCATTGGTCCAAATGAGTGACAAACAAGTGTTATAGAAAAATTCTCAAATACAATTGAGAAATCGGACTTAAATAGTCTATAAGTATGGATCCTTGGCTTTAATTTCCCATTGGTCCAAATGAGTGACAAACATAAATGTGCCCACAAATAGCCAAATTCATGTAGAGCTGAACAAAATTTACACAATTTTAATCTTTAAAATTTTATAGAAAAATTCTCAAATACAATTGAGAAATCGGACTTACATAGTCTATAAGTATGGATCCTTGGCTTTAATTTCCCATTGGTCCAAATGAGTGACAAACGTAAATGTGCCCACAAATAGCCAAATTCATGTAGAGCTGAACAAAATTTACACAATTTTAATCTTTAAAATTTTATAGAAATATTCTCAAATACAATTGAGAAATCGGACTTACATAGTCTATAAGTATGGATCCTTGGCTTTAATTTCCCATTGGTCCAAATGAGTGACAAACAAGTGTTATAGAAAAATTCTAAAATACAATTGAGAAATCGGACTTACATAGTCTATAAGTATGGATCCTTGGCTTTAATTTCCCATTGGTCCAAATGAGTGACAAACAAGTGTTATAGAAATATTCTAAAATACAATTGAGAAATCGGACTTACATAGTCTATAAGTATGGATCCTTGGCTTTAATTTCCCATTGGTCCAAATGAGTGACAAACAAGTGTTATAGAAAAATTCTCAAATACAATTGAGAAATCGGACTTACATAGTCTATAAGTATGGATCCTTGGCTTTAATTTCCCATTGGTCCAAATGAGTGACAAACAAGTGTTATAGAAAAATTCTCAAATACAATTGAGAAATCGGACTTACATAGTCTATAAGTATGGATCCTTGGCTTTAATTTCCCATTGGTCCAAATGAGTGACAAACAAGTGTTATAGAAATATTCTCAAATACAATTGAGAAATCGGACTTACATAGTCTATAAGTATGGATCATTGGCTTTAATTTCCCATTGGTCCAAATGAGTGACAAACAAGTGTTATAGAAAAATTCTCAAATACAATTGAGAAATCGGACTTACATAGTCTATAAGTATGGATACTTGGCTTTAATTTCCCATTGGTCCAAATGAGTGACAAACAAGTGTTATAGAAAAATTCTCAAATACAATTGAGAAATCGGACTTACATAGTCTATAAGTATGGATCCTTGGCTTTAATTTCCCATTGGTCCAAATGAGTGACAAACAAGTGTTATAGAAAAATTCTCAAATACAATTGAGAAATCGGACTTACATAGTCTATAAGTATGGATCCTTGGCTTTAATTTCCCATTGGTCCAAATGAGTGACAAACAAGTGTTATAGAAAAATTCTCAAATACAATTGAGAAATCGGACTTACATAGTCTATAAGTATGGATCCTTGGCTTTAATTTCCCATTGGTCCAAATGAGTGACAAACAAGTGTTATAGAAAAATTCTCAAATACAATTGAGAAATCGGACTTACATAGTCTATAAGTATGGATCCTTGGCTTTAATTTCCCATTGGTCCAAATGAGTGACAAACAAGTGTTATAGAAAAATTCTCAAATACAATTGAGAAATCGGACTTACATAGTCTATAAGTATGGATCATTTGCTTTAATTTCCCATTGGTCCAAATGAGTGACAAACAAGTGTTATAGAAATATTCTCAAATACAATTGAGAAATCGGACTTACATAGTCTATAAGTATGGATCCTTGGCTTTAATTTCCCATTGGTCCAAATGAGTGACAAACAAGTGTTATAGAAAAATTCTCAAATACAATTGAGAAATCGGACTAACATAGTCTATACGTATGGATCCTTGGCTTTAATTTCCCATTGGTCTTAATGAGTGACAAACATAAATGTGCCCACAAATAGCCAAATTCATGTAGAGCTGAACAAAATTTACACAATTTTAATCTTTAAAATTTTATAGAAAAATTCTCAAATACAATTGAGAAATCGGACTTACATAGTCTATAAGTATGGATCCTTGGCTTTAATTTCCCATTGGTCCAAATGAGTGACAAACAAGTGTTATAGAAAAATTCTCAAATACAATTGGAAAATCGGACTAACATAGTCTATACGTATGGATCCTTGGCTTTAATTTCCCATTGGTCTTAATGAGTGACAAACATAAATGTGCCCACAAATAGCCAAATTCATGTAGAGCTGAACAAAATTTACACAATTTTAATCTTTAAAATTTTATAGAAAAATTCTCAAATACAATTGAGAAATCGGACTTACATAGTCTATAAGTGTGGATCCTTGGCTTTAATTTCCCATTGGTCCAAATGAGTGACAAACAAGTGTTATAGAAAAATTCTCAAATACAATTGAGAAATCGGACTTACATAGTCTATAAGTATGGATCCTTGGCTTTAATTTCCCATTGGTCCAAATGAGTGACAAACATAAATGTGCCCACAAATAGCCAAATTCATGTAGAGCTGAACAAAATTTACACAATTTTAATCTTTAAAATTTTATAGAAAAATTCTCAAATTCAATTGAGAAATCGGACTTACATAGTCTATAAGTGTGGATCCTTGGCTTTAATTTCCCATTGGTCCAAATGAGTGACAAACAAGTGTTATAGAAAAATTCTCAAATACAATTGTGAAATCGGACTTACATAGTCTATAAGTATGGATCCTTGGCTTTAATTTCCTATTGGTCCAAATGAGTGACAAACAAGTGTTATAGAAAAATTCTCAAATACAATTGAGAAATCGAACTTACATAGTCTATAAGTATGGATCCTTGGCTTTAATTTCCCATTGGTCCAAATGAGTGACAAACAAGTGTTATAGAAAAATTCTCAAATACAATTGAGAAATCGGACTTACATAGTCTATAAGTTTGGATCCTTGGCTTTAATTTCCCATTGGTCCAAATGAGTGACAAACATAAATGTGCCCACAAATAGCCAAATTCATGTAGAGCTGAACAAAATTTACACAATTTTAATCTTTAAAATTTTATAGAAAAATTCTCAAATACAATTGAGAAATCGGACTTACATAGTCTATAAGTATGGATCCTTGGCTTTAATTTCCCATTGGTCCAAATGAGTGACAAACAAGTGTTATAGAAAAATTCTCAAATACAATTGAGAAATCGGACTTACATAGTCTATAAGTATGGATCCTTGGCTTTAATTTCCTATTGGTCCAAATGAGTGACAAACATAAATGTGCCCACAAATAGCCAAATTCATGTAGAGCTGAACAAAATTTACACAATTTTAATCTTTAAAATTTTATAGAAAAATTCTTAAATACAATTGAGAAATCGGACTTACATAGTCTATAAGTATGGATCCTTGGCTTTAATTTCCCATTGGTCCAAATGAGTGACAAACAAGTGTTATAGAAAAATTCTCAAATACAATTGAGAAATCGGACTTACAAAGTCTATAAGTATGGATCCTTGGCTTTAATTTCCTATTGGTCCAAATGAGTGACAAACATAAATGTGCCCACAAATAGCCAAATTCATGTAGAGCTGAACAAAATTTACACAATTTTAATCTTTAAAATTTTATAGAAAAATTCTCAAATACAATTGAGAAATCGGACTTACATAGTCTATAAGTATGGATCCTTGGCTTTAATTTCCCACTGGTCCAAATGAGTGACAAACAAGTGTTATAGAAAAATTCTCAAATACAATTGAGAAATCGGACTTACATAGTCTATAAGTATGGATCCTTGGCTTTAATTTCCCATTGGTCCAAATGAGTGACAAACATAAATGTGCCCACAAATAGCCAAATTCATGTAGAGCTGCACAAAATTTACACAATTTTAATCTCTAAAATGTTATAGAAAAATTCTCAAATACAATTGAGAAATCGGACTTACATAGTCTATAAGTATGGATCCTTGGCTTTAATTTCCCATTGGTCCAAATGAGTGACAAACAAGTGTTATAGAAAAATTCTCAAATACCATTGAGAAATCGGACTTACATAGTCTATAAGTATGGATCCTTGGCTTTAATTTCCAATTGGTCCAAATGAGTGACAAACAAGTGTTATAGAAAAATTCTCAAATACAATTGAGAAATCGGACTTACATAGTCTATAAGTATGGATCCTTGGCTTTAATTTCCCATTGGTCCAAATGAGTGACAAACGTAAATGTGCCCACAAATAGCCAAATTCATGTAGAGCTGAACAAAATTTACACAATTTTAATCTTTAAAATTTTATAGAAAAATTCTCAAATACAATTGAGAAATCGGACTTACATAGTCTATAAGTATGGATCCTTGGCTTTAATTTCCCATTGGTCCAAATGAGTGACAAACAAGTGTTATAGAAAAATTCTCAAATACAATTGAGAAATCGGACTTACATAGTCTATAAGTATGGATCCTTGGCTTTAATTTCCCATTGGTCCAAATGAGTGACAAACAAGTGTTATAGAAAAATTCTCAAATACAATTGGGAAATCGGACTTAACTAGTCTATAAGTATGGATCCTTGGCTTTAATTTCCCATTGGTCCAAATGAGTGACAAACAAGTGTTATAGAAAAATTCTCAAATACAATTGAGAAATCGGACTTAAATAGTCTATAAGTATGGATCCTTGGCTTTAATTTCCCATTGGTCCAAATGAGTGACAAACATAAATGTGCCCACAAATAGCCAAATTCATGTAGAGCTGAACAAAATTTACACAATTTTAATCTTTAAAATTTTATAGAAAAATTCTCAAATACAATTGAGAAATCGGACTTACATAGTCTATAAGTATGGATCCTTGGCTTTAATTTCCCATTGGTCCAAATGAGTGACAAACAAGTGTTATAGAAAAATTCTCAAATACAATTGAGAAATCGGACTTAAATAGTCTATAAGTATGGATCCTTGGCTTTAATTTCCCATTGGTCCAAATGAGTGACAAACATAAATGTGCCCACAAATAGCCAAATTCATGTAGAGCTGAACAAAATTTACACAATTTTAATCTTTAAAATTTTATAGAAAAATTCTCAAATACAATTGAGAAATCGGACTTACATAGTCTATAAGTATGGATCCTTGGCTTTAATTTCCCATTGGTCCAAATGAGTGACAAACAAGTGTTATAGAAAAATTCTCAAATACAATTAAGAAATCGGACTTACATAGTCTATAAGTATGGAACCTTGGCTTTAATTTCCCGTTGGTCCAAATGAGTGACAAACAAGTGTTATAGAAAAATTCTCAAATACAATTGAGAAATCGGACTTACATAGTCTATAAGTATGGAACCTTGGCTTTAATTTCCCATTGGTCCAAATGAGTGACAAACATAAATGTGCCCACAAATAACCAAATTCATGTAGAGCTGAACAAAATTTACACAATTTTAATCTTTAAAATTTTATAGAAAAATTCTCAAATACAATTGAGAAATCGGACTTACATCGTCTATAAGTATGGATCCTTGGCTTTAATTTCCCATTGGTCCAAATGAGTGACAAACAAGTGTTATAGAAAAATTCTCAAATACAATTAAGAAATCGGACTTACATAGTCTATAAGTATGGATCCTTGGCTTTAATTTCCCATTGGTCCAAATGAGTGACAAACAAGTGTTATAGAAAAATTCTCAAATACAATTGAGAAATCGGACTTACATAGTCTATAAGTATGGAACCTTGGCTTTAATTTCCCATTGGTCCAAATGAGTGACAAACAAGTGTTATAGAAAAATTCTCAAATACAATTGGGAAATCGGACTTAACTAGTCTATAAGTATGGATCCTTGGCTTTAATTTCCCATTGGTCCAAATGAGTGACAAACAAGTGTTATAGAAAAATTCTCAAATACAATTGGGAAATCGGACTTAACTAGTCTATAAGTATGGATCCTTGGCTTTAATTTCCCGTTGGTCCAAATGAGTGACAAACAAGTGTTATAGAAAAATTCTCAAATACAATTGAGAAATCGGACTTACATAGTCTATAAGTATGGAACCTTGGCTTTAATTTCCCATTGGTCCAAATGAGTGACAAACATAAATGTGCCCACAAATAACCAAATTCATGTAGAGCTGAACAAAATTTACACAATTTTAATCTTTAAAATTTTATAGAAAAATTCTCAAATACAATTGAGAAATCGGACTTACATCGTCTATAAGTATGGAGACTTGGCTTTAATTTCCCATTGGTCCAAATGAGTGACAAACAAGTGTTATAGAAAAATTCTCAAATACAATTAAGAAATCGGACTTACATAGTCTATAAGTATGGATCCTTGGCTTTAATTTCCCATTGGTCCAAATGAGTGACAAACAAGTGTTATAGAAAAATTCTCAAATACAATTGAGAAATCGGACTTACATAGTCTATAAGTATGGAACCTTGGCTTTAATTTCCCATTGGTCCAAATGAGTGACAAACATAAATGTGCCCACAAATAACCAAATTCATGTAGAGCTGAACAAAATTTACACAATTTTAATCTTTAAAATTTTATAGAAAAATTCTCAAATACAATTGAGAAATCGGACTTACATAGTCTATAAGTATGGATCCTTGGCTTTAATTTCCCATTGGTCCAAATGAGTGACAAACAAGTGTTATAGAAAAATTCTCAAATACAATTGAGAAATCGGACTTAAATAGTCTATAAGTATGGATCCTTGGCTTTAATTTCCCATTGGTCCAAATGAGTGACAAACATAAATGTGCCCACAAATAGCCAAATTCATGTAGAGCTGAACAAAATTTACACAATTTTAATCTTTAAAATTTTATAGAAAAATTCTCAAATACAATTGAGAAATCGGACTTACATAGTCTATAAGTATGGATCCTTGGCTTTAATTTCCCATTGGTCCAAATGAGTGACAAACAAGTGTTATAGAAAAATTCTCAAATACAATTAAGAAATCGGACTTACATAGTCTATAAGTATGGAACCTTGGCTTTAATTTCCCGTTGGTCCAAATGAGTGACAAACAAGTGTTATAGAAAAATTCTCAAATACAATTGAGAAATCGGACTTACATAGTCTATAAGTATGGAACCTTGGCTTTAATTTCCCATTGGTCCAAATGAGTGACAAACATAAATGTGCCCACAAATAACCAAATTCATGTAGAGCTGAACAAAATTTACACAATTTTAATCTTTAAAATTTTATAGAAAAATTCTCAAATACAATTGAGAAATCGGACTTACATCGTCTATAAGTATGGATCCTTGGCTTTAATTTCCCATTGGTCCAAATGAGTGACAAACAAGTGTTATAGAAAAATTCTCAAATACAATTAAGAAATCGGACTGACATAGTCTATAAGTATGGAACCTTGGCTTTAATTTCCCGTTGGTCCAAATGAGTGACAAACAAGTGTTATAGAAAAATTCTCAAATACAATTGAGAAATCGGACTTACATAGTCTATAAGTATGGAACCTTGGCTTTAATTTCCCATTGGTCCAAATGAGTGACAAACATAAATGTGCCCACAAATAACCAAATTCATGTAGAGCTGAACAAAATTTACACAATTTTAATCTTTAAAATTTTATAGAAAAATTCTCAAATACAATTGAGAAATCGGACTTACATCGTCTATAAGTATGGATCCTTGGCTTTAATTTCCCATTGGTCCAAATGAGTGACAAACAAGTGTTATAGAAAAATTCTCAAATACAATTGAGAAATCGGACTTACATAGTCTATAAGTATGGAACCTTGGCTTTAATTTCCCATTGGTCCAAATGAGTGACAAACATAAATGTGCCCACAAATAACCAAATTCATGTAGAGCTGAACAAAATTTACACAATTTTAATCTTTAAAATTTTATAGAAAAATTCTCAAATACAATTGAGAAATCGGACTTACATAGTCTATAAGTATGGATCCTTGGCTTTAATTTCCCATTGGTCCAAATGAGTGACAAACAAGTGTTATAGAAAAATTCTCAAATACAATTGAGAAATAGGACTTAAATAGTCTATAAGTATGGATCCTTGGCTTTAATTTCCCATTGGTCCAAATGAGTGACAAACATAAATGTACCCGCAAATAGCCAAATTCATGTAGAGCTGAACAAAATTTACACAATTTTAATCTTTAAAATTTTATAGAAAAATTCTCAAATACAATTGAGAAATCGGACTTACATAGTCTATAAGTATGGATCCTTGGCTTTAATTTCCCATTGGTCCAAATGAGTGACAAACAAGTGTTATAGAAAAATTCTCAAATACAATTGAGAAATCGGACTTAAATAGTCTATAAGTATGGGTCCTTGGCTTTAATTTCCCATTGGTCCAAATGAGTGACAAACATAAATGTGCCCACAAATAGCCAAATTCATGTAGAGCTGAACAAAATTTACACAATTTTAATCTTTAAAATTTTATAGAAAAATTCTCAAATACAATTGAGAAATCGGACTTACATAGTCTATAAGTATGGATCCTTGGCTTTAATTTCCCATTGGTCCAAATGAGTGACAAACAAGTGTTATAGAAAAATTCTCAAATACAATTGGGAAATCGGACTTACATAGTCTATAAGTATGGATCCTTGGCTTTAATTTCCCATTGGTCCAAATGAGTGACAAACAAGTGTTATAGAAAAATTCTCAAATACAATTGGGAAATCGGACTAACATAGTCTATAAGTATGGATCCTTGGCTTTAATTTCCCATTGGTCCAAATGAGTGACAAACATAAATGTGCCCACAAATAGCCAAATTCATGTAGAGCTGAACAAAATTTACACAATTTTAATCTTTAAAATTTTATAGAAAAATTCTCAAATACAATTGAGAAATCGGACTTACATAGTCTATAAGTATGGATCCTTGGCTTTAATTTCCCATTGGTCCAAATGAGTGACAAACAAGTGTTATAGAAAAATTCTCAAATCCAATTGAGAAATCGGACTTACATAGTCTATAAGTATGGATCCTTGGCTTTAATTTCCCGTTGGTCCAAATGAGTGACAAACAAGTGTTATAGAAAAATTCTCAAATACAATTGAGAAATCGGACTTACATAGTCTATAAGTATGGAACCTTGGCTTTAATTTCCCATTGGTCCAAATGAGTGACAAACATAAATGTGCCCACAAATAACCAAATTCATGTAGAGCTGAACAAAATTTACACAATTTTAATCTTTAAAATTTTATAGAAAAATTCTCAAATACAATTGAGAAATCGGACTTACATAGTCTATAAGTATGGATCCTTGGCTTTAATTTCCCATTGGTCCAAATGAGTGACAAACAAGTGTTATAGAAAAATTCTCAAATACAATTGAGAAATCGGACTTACATAGTCTATAAGTATGGATCCTTGGCTTTAATTTCCCATTGGTCCAAATGAGTGACAAACATAAATGTGCCCACAAATAGCCAAATTCATGTAGAGCTGAACAAAATTTACACAATTTTAATCTTTAAGATATTATAGAAAAATTCTCAAATACAATTGAGAAATCGGACTTACATAGTCTATAAGTATGGATCCTTGGCTTTAATTTCCCATTGGTCCAAATGAGTGACAAACAAGTGTTATAGAAAAATTCTCAAATACAATTGAGAAATAGGACTTAAATAGTCTATAAGTATGGATCCTTGGCTTTAATTTCCCATTGGTCCAAATGAGTGACAAACATAAATGTACCCGCAAATAGCCAAATTCATGTAGAGCTGAACAAAATTTACACAATTTTAATCTTTAAAATTTTATAGAAAAATTCTCAAATACAATTGAGAAATCGGACTTACATAGTCTATAAGTATGGATCCTTGGCTTTAATTTCCCATTGGTCCAAATGAGTGACAAACAAGTGTTATAGAAAAATTCTCAAATACAATTGAGAAATCGGACTTAAATAGTCTATAAGTATGGATCCTTGGCTTTAATTTCCCATTGGTCCAAATGAGTGACAAACATAAATGTGCCCACAAATAGCCAAATTCATGTAGAGCTGAACAAAATTTACACAATTTTAATCTTTAAAATTTTATAGAAAAATTCTCAAATACAATTGAGAAATCGGACTTACATAGTCTATAAGTATGGATCCTTGGCTTTAATTTCCCATTGGTCCAAATGAGTGACAAACAAGTGTTATAGAAAAATTCTCAAATACAATTGGGAAATCGGACTTAACTAGTCTATAAGTATGGATCCTTGGCTTTAATTTCCCATTGGTCCAAATGAGTGACAAACAAGTGTTATAGAAAAATTCTCAAATACAATTGGGAAATCGGACTTACATAGTCTATAAGTATGGATCCTTGGCTTTAATTTCCCATTGGTCCAAATGAGTGACAAACATAAATGTGCCCACAAATAGCCAAATTCATGTAGAGCTGAACAAAATTTACACAATTTTAATCTTTAAAATTTTATAGAAAAATTCTCAAATACAATTGAGAAATCGGACTTACATAGTCTATAAGTATGGATCCTTGGCTTTAATTTCCCATTGGTCCAAATGAGTGACAAACAAGTGTTATAGAAAAATTCTCAAATACAATTGAGAAATCGGACTTAAATAGTCTATAAGTATGGATCCTTGGCTTTAATTTCCCATTGGTCCAAATGAGTGACAAACATAAATGTGCCCACAAATAGCCAAATTCATGTAGAGCTGAACAAAATTTACACAATTTTAATCTTTAAAATTTTATAGAAAAATTCTCAAATACAATTGAGAAATCGGACTTACATAGTCTATAAGTATGGATCCTTGGCTTTAATTTCCCATTGGTCCAAATGAGTGACAAACAAGTGTTATAGAAAAATTCTCAAATACAATTGAGAAATCGGACTTACATAGTCTATAAGTATGGATCCTTGGCTTTAATTTCCCATTGGTCCAAATGAGTGACAAACAAGTGTTATAGAAAAATTCTCAAATACAATTGAGAAATCGGACTTACATAGTCTATAAGTATGGATCCTTGGCTTTAATTTCCCATTGGTCCAAATGAGTGACAAACAAGTATTATAGAAAAATTCTCAAATACAATTGAGAAATCGGACTTACATAGTCTATAAGTATGGATCCTTGGCTTTAATTTCCCATTGGTCCAAATGAGTGACAAACAAGTGTTATAGAAAAATTCTCAAATACAATTGAGAAATCGGACTTAAATAGTCTATAAGTATGAATCCTTGGCTTTAATTTCCCATTGGTCCAAATGAGTGACAAACATAAATGTGCCCACAAATAGCCAAATTCATGTAGAGCTGAACAAAATTTACACAATTTTAATCTTTAAAATTTTATAGAAAAATTCTCAAATACAATTGAGAAATCGGACTTACATAGTCTATAAGTATGGATCCTTGGCTTTAATTTCCCATTGGTCCAAATGAGTGACAAACAAGTGTTATAGAAAAATTCTCAAATACAATTGGGAAATCGGACTTAACTAGTCTATAAGTATGGATCCTTGGCTTTAATTTCCCATTGGTCCAAATGAGTGACAAACAAGTGTTATAGAAAAATTCTCAAATACAATTGAGAAATCGGACTTAATTAGTCTATAAGTATGGATCCTTGGCTTTAATTTCCCATTGGTCCAAATGAGTGACAAACATAAATGTGCCCACAAATAGCCAAATTCATGTAGAGCTGAACAAAATTTACACAATTTTAATCTTTAAAATTTTATAGAAAAATTCTCAAATACAATTGAGAAATCGGACTTACATAGTCTATAAGTATGGATCCTTGGCTTTAATTTCCCATTGGTCCAAATGAGTGACAAACAAGTGTTATAGAAAAATTCTCAAATACAATTGAGAAATCGGACTTAAATAGTCTATAAGTATGGATCCTTGGCTTTAATTTCCCATTGGTCCAAATGAGTGACAAACATAAATGTGCCCACAAATAGCCAAATTCATGTAGAGCTGAAAAAAATTTACACAATTTTAATCTTTAAAATTTTATAGAAAAATTCTCAAACACAATTGAGAAATCGGACTTACATAGTCTATAAGTATGGATCCTTGGCTTTAATTTCCCATTGGTCCAAATGAGTGACAAACAAGTGTTATAGAAAAATTCTCAAATACAATTGGGAAATCGGACTTAACTAGTCTATAAGTATGGATCCTTGGCTTTAATTTCCCATTGGTCCAAATGAGTGACAAACAAGTGTTATAAAAAATTCTCAAATACAATTGGGAAATCGGACTTACATAGTCTATAAGTATGGATCCTTGGCTTTAATTTCCCATTGGTCCAAATGAGTGACAAACATAAATGTGCCCACAAATAGCCAAATTCATGTAGAGCTGAACAAAATTTACACAATTTTAATCTTTAAAATTTTATAGAAAAATTCTCAAATACAATTGAGAAATCGGACTTACATAGTCTATAAGTATGGATCCTTGGCTTTAATTTCCCATTGGTCCAAATGAGTGACAAACAAGTGTTATAGAAAAATTCTCAAATACAATTGAGAAATCGGACTTAAATAGTCTATAAGTATGGATCCTTGGCTTTAATTTCCCATTGGTCCAAATGAGTGACAAACATAAATGTGCCCACAAATAGCCAAATTCATGTAGAGCTGAACAAAATTTACACAATTTTAATCTTTAAAATTTTATAGAAAAATTCTCAAATACAATTGAGAAATCGGACTTACATAGTCTATAAGTATGGATCCTTGGCTTTAATTTCCCATTGGTCCAAATGAGTGACAAACAAGTGTTATAGAAAAATTCTCAAATCCAATTGAGAAATCGGACTTACATAGTCTATAAGTATGGATCCTTGGCTTTAATTTCCCATTGGTCCAAATGAGTGACAAACAAGTGTTATAGAAAAATTCTCAAATACAATTGAGAAATCGGACTTACATAGTCTATAAGTATGGATCCTTGGCTTTAATTTCCCATTGGTCCAAATGAGTGACAAACATAAATGTGCCCACAAATAGCCAAATTCATGTAGAGCTGAACAAAATTTACACAATTTTAATCTTTAAAATTTTATAGAAAAATTCTCAAATACAATTGAGAAATCGGACTTACATAGTCTATAAGTATGGATCCTTGGCTTTAATTTCCCATTGGTCCAAATGAGTGACAAACATAAATGTGCCCACAAATAGCCAAATTCATGTAGAGCTGAACAAAATTTACACAATTTTAATCTTTAAAATTTTATAGAAAAATTCTCAAATACAATTGAGAAATCGGACTTAACTAGTCTATAAGTATGGATCCTTGGCTTTAATTTCCCATTGGTCCAAATGAGTGACAAACAAGTGTTATAGAAAAATTCTCAAATACAATTGAGAAATCGGACTTACATAGTCTATAAGTATGGATCCTTGGCTTTAATTTCCCATTGGTCCAAATGAGTGACAAACAAGTGTTATAGAAAAATTCTCAAATACAATTGAGAAATCGGACTTACATAGTCTATAAGTATGGATCCTTGGCTTTAATTTCCCATTGGTCCAAATGAGTGACAAACAAGTGTTATAGAAAAATTCTCAAATACAATTGAGAAATCGGACTTAAATAGTCTATAAGTATGGATCCTTGGCTTTAATTTCCCATTGGTCCAAATGAGTGACAAACATAAATGTGCCCACAAATAGCCAAATTCATGTAGAGCTGAACAAAATTTACACAATTTTAATCTTTAAAATTTTATAGAAAAATTCTCAAATACAATTGAGAAATCGGACTTACATAGTCTATAAGTATGGATCCTTGGCTTTAATTTCCCATTGGTCCAAATGAGTGACAAACAAGTGTTATAGAAAAATTCTCAAATACAATTGAGAAATCGGACTTACATAGTCTATAAGTATGGATCCTTGGCTTTAATTTCCCATTGGTCCAAATGTGTGACAAACAAGTGTTATAGAAAAATTCTCAAATACAATTGAGAAATCGGACTTACATAGTCTATAAGTATGGATCCTTGGCTTTAATTTCCCATTGGTCCAAATGAGTGACAAACAAGTGTTATAGAAAAATTCTCAAATACAATTGAGAAATCGGACTTACATAGTCTATAAGTATGGATCCTTGGCCTTAATTTCCCATTGGTTCAAATGAGTGACAAACAAGTGTTATAGAAAAATTCTCAAATACAATTGAGAAATTGGACTTACATAGTCTATAAGTATGGATCCTTGGCTTTAATTTCCCATTGGTCCAAATGAGTGACAAACAAGTGTTATAGAAAAATTCACAAATACAATTGAGAAATCGGACTTACATAGTCTATAAGTATGGATCCTTGGCCTTAATTTCCCATTGGTTCAAATGAGTGACAAACAAGTGTTATAGAAAAATTCTCAAATACAATTGAGAAATCGGACTTACATAGTCTATAAGTATGGATCCTTGGCTTTAATTTCCCATTGGTCCAAATGAGTGACAAACAAGTGGTATAGAAAAATTCTCAAATACAATTGAGAAATCGGACTTACATAGTCTATAAGTATGGATCCTTGGCTTTAATTTCCCATTGGTCCAAATGAGTGACAAACAAGTGTTATAGAAAAATTCTCAAATACGATTGAGAAATCGGACTTACATAGTCTATAAGTATGGATCCTTGGCTTTAATTTCCCATTGGTCCAAATGAGTGACAAACAAGTGTTATAGAAAAATTCTCAAATACGATTGAGAAATCGGACTTACATAGTCTATAAGTATGGATCCTTGGCTTTAATTTCCCATTGGTCCAAATGAGTGACAAACAAGTGTTATAGAAAAATTCTCAAATACAATTGAGAAATCGGACTTACATAGTCTATAAGTATGGATCCTTGGCTTTAATTTCCCATTGGTCCAAATGAGTGACAAACATAAATGTGCCCACAAATAGCTAAATTCATGTAGAGCTGAACAAAATTTACACAATTTTAATCTTTAAAATTTTATAGAAAAATTCTCAAATACAATTGAGAAATCGGACTTACATAGTCTATAAGTATGGATCCTTGGCTTTAATTTCCCATTGGTCCAAATGAGTGACAAACAAGTGTTATAGAAAAATTCTCAAATACGATTGAGAAATCGGACTTACATAGTCTATAAGTATGGATCCTTGGCTTTAATTTCCCATTGGTCCAAATGAGTGACAAACAAGTGTTATAGAAAAATTCTCAAATACAATTGAGAAATCGGACTTACATAGTCTATAAGTATGGATCCTTGGCTTTAATTTCCCATTGGTCCAAATGAGTGACAAACAAGTGTTATAGAAAAATTCTCAAATACAATTGAGAAATCGGACTTACATAGTCTATAAGTATGGATCCTTGGCTTTAATTTCCCATTGGTCCAAATGAGTGACAAACAAGTGTTATAGAAAAATTCTCAAATACAATTGAGAAATCGGACTTACATAGTCTATAAGTATGGATCCTTGGCTTTAATTTCCCATTGGTCCAAATGAGTGACAAACAAGTGTTATAGAAAAATTCTCAAATACAATTGAGAAATCGGACTTACATAGTCTATAAGTATGAATCCTTGGCTTTAATTTCCCATTGGTCCAAATGAGTGACAAACATAAATGTGCCCACAAATAGCCAAATTCATGTAGAGCTGAACAAAATTTACACAATTTTAATCTTTAAAATTTTATAGAAAAATTCTCAAATACAATTGAGAAATCGGACTTACATAGTCTATAAGTATGGATCCTTGGCTTTAATTTCCCATTGGTCCAAATGAGTGACAAACATAAATGTGCCCACAAATAGCCAAATTCATGTAGAGCTGAACAAAATTTACACAATTTTAATCTTTAAAATTTTATAGAAAAATTCTCAAATACAATTGAGAAATCGGACTTACATAGTCTATAAGTATGGATCCTTGGCTTTAATTTCCCATTGGTCCAAATGAGTGACAAACAAGTGTTATAGAAAAATTCTCAAATACGATTGAGAAATCGGACTTACATAGTCTATAAGTATGGATCCTTGGCTTTAATTTCCCATTGGTCCAAATGAGTGACAAACAAGTGTTATAGAAAAATTCTCAAATACAATTGAGAAATCGGACTTACATAGTCTATAAGTATGGATCCTTGGCTTTAATTTCCCATTGGTCCAAATGAGTGACAAACAAGTGTTATAGAAAAATTCTCAAATACAATTGAGAAATCGGACTTACATAGTCTATAAGTATGGATCCTTGGCTTTAATTTCCCATTGGTCCAAATGAGTGACAAACAAGTGTTATAGAAAAATTCTCAAATACAATTGAGAAATCGGACTTACATAGTCTATAAGTATGGATCCTTGGCTTTAATTTCCCATTGGTCCAAATGAGTGACAAACAAGTGTTATAGAAAAATTCTCAAATACAATTGAGAAATCGGACTTACATAGTCTATAAGTATGGATCCTTGGCTTTAATTTCCCATTGGTCCAAATGAGTGACAAACAAGTGTTATAGAAAAATTCTCAAATACAATTGAGAAATCGGACTTACATAGTCTATAAGTATGGATCCTTGGCTTTAATTTCCTATTGGTCCAAATGAGTGACAAACATAAATGTGCCCACAAATAGCTAAATTCATGTAGAGCTGAACAAAATTTACACAATTTTAATCTTTAAAATTTTATAGAAAAATTCTCAAATACAATTGAGAAATCGGACTTACATAGTCTATAAGTATGGATCCTTGGCTTTAATTTCCTATTGGTCCAAATGAGTGACAAACATAAATGTGCCCACAAATAGCTAAATTCATGTAGAGCTGAACAAAATTTACACAATTTTAATCTTTAAAATTTTATAGAAAAATTTTCAAATACAATTGAGAAATCGGACTTTCATAGTCTATAAGTATGGATCCTTGGCTTTAATTTCCCATTGGTCCAAATGAGTGACAAACAAGTGTTATAGAAAAATTCTCAAATACAATTGAGAAATCGGACTTACATAGTCTATAAGTATGGATCCTTGGCTTTAATTTCCTATTGGTCCAAATGAGTGACAAACATAAATGTGCCCACAAATAGCTAAATTCATGTAGAGCTGAACAAAATTTACACAATTTTTATCTTTAAAATTTTATAGAAAAATTCTCAAATACAATTGAGAAATCGGACTTACATAGTCTATAAGTATGGATCCTTGGCTTTAATTTCCTATTGGTCCAAATGAGTGACAAACATAAATGTGCCCACAAATAGCTAAATTCATGTAGAGCTGAACAAAATTTACACAATTTTAATCTTTAAAATTTTATAGAAAAATTCTCAAATACAATTGAGAAATCGGACTTTCATAGTCTATAAGTATGGATCCTTGGCTTTAATTTCCCATTGGTCCAAATGAGTGACAAACAAGTGTTATAGAAAAATTCTCAAATACAATTGAGAAATCGGACTTACATAGTCTATAAGTATGGATCCTTGGCTTTAATTTCCTATTGGTCCAAATGAGTGACAAACATAAATGTGCCCACAAATAGCTAAATTCATGTAGAGCTGAACAATATTTACACAATTTTAATCTTTAAAATTTTATAGAAAAATTCTCAAATACAATTGAGAAATCGGACTTACATAGTCTATAAGTATGGATCCTTGGCTTTAATTTCCTATTGGTCCAAATGAGTGACAAACATAAATGTGCCCACAAATAGCTAAATTCATGTAGAGCTGAACAAAATTTACACAATTTTAATATTTAAAATTTTATAGAAAAATTCTCAAATACAATTGAGAAATCGGACTTTCATAGTCTATAAGTATGGATCCTTGGCTTTAATTTCCCATTGGTCCAAATGAGTGACAAACAAGTGTTATAGAAAAATTCTCAAATACAATTGAGAAATCGGACTTACATAGTCTATAAGTATGGATCCTTGGCTTTAATTTCCTATTGGTCCAAATGAGTGACAAACATAAATGTGCCCACAAATAGCTAAATTCATGTAGAGCTGAACAAAATTTACACAATTTTAATCTTTAAAATTTTATAGAAAAATTCTCAAATACAATTGAGAAATCGGACTTACATAGTCTATAAGTATGGATCCTTGGCTTTAATTTCCTATTGGTCCAAATGAGTGACAAACATAAATGTGCCCACAAATAGCTAAATTCATGTAGAGCTGAACAAAATTTACACAATTTTAATCTTTAAAATTTTATAGAAAAATTCTCAAATACAATTGAGAAATCGGACTTTCATAGTCTATAAGTATGGATCCTTGGCTTTAATTTCCTATTGGTCCAAATGAGTGACAAACATAAATGTGCCCACAAATAGCTAAATTCATGTAGAGCTGAACAAAATTTACACAATTTTAATCTTTAAAATTTTATAGAAAAATTCTCAAATACAATTGAGAAATCGGACTTACATAGTCTATAAGTATGGATCCTTGGCTTTAATTTCCTATTGGTCCAAATGAGTGACAAACATAAATGTGCCCACAAATAGCTAAATTCATGTAGAGCTGAACAAAATTTACACAATTTTAATCTTAAAAATTTTATAGAAAAATTCTCAAATACAATTGAGAAATCGGACTTACATAGTCTATAAGTATGGATCCTTGGCTTTAATTTCCCATTGGTCCAAATGAGTGACAAACAAGTGTTATAGAAAAATTCACAAATACAATTGAGAAATCGGACTTACATAGTCTATAAGTATGGATCCTTGGCCTTAATTTCCCATTTGTTCAAATGAGTGACAAACAAGTGTTATAGAAAAATTCTCAAATACAATTGAGAAATCGGACTTACATAGTCTATAAGTATGGATCCTTGGCTTTAATTTCCCATTGGTCCAAATGAGTGACAAACAAGTGGTATAGAAAAATTCTCAAATACAATTGAGAAATCGGACTTACATAGTCTATAAGTATGGATCCTTGGCTTTAATTTCCCATTAGTCCAAATGAGTGACAAACAAGTGTTATAGAAAAATTCTCAAATACGATTGAGAAATCGGACTTACATAGTCTATAAGTATGGATCCTTGGCTTTAATTTCCCATTGGTCCAAATGAGTGACAAACAAGTGTTATAGAAAAATTCTCAAATACAATTGAGAAATCGGACTTACATAGTCTATAAGTATGGATCCTTGGCTTTAATTTCCCATTGGTCCAAATGAGTGACAAACAAGTGTTATAGAAAAATTCACAAATACAATTGAGAAATCGGACTTACATAGTCTATAAGTATGGATCCTTGGCTTTAATTTCCTATTGGTCCAAATGAGTGACAAACATAAATGTGCCCACAAATAGCTAAATTCATGTAGAGCTGAACAAAATTTGCACAATTTTAATCTTTAAAATTTTATAGATAAATTCTCAAATACAATTGAGAAATCGGACTTACATAGTCTATAAGTATGGATCCTTGGCTTTAATTTCCCATTGGTCCAAATGAGTGACAAACATAAATGTGCCCACAAATAGCTAAATTCATGTAGAGCTGAACAAAATTTACACAATTTTAATCTTTAAAATTTTATAGATAAATTCTCAAATACAATTGAGAAATCGGACTTACATAGTCTATAAGTATGGATCCTTGGCTTTAATTTCCCATTGGTCCAAATGAGTGACAAACATAAATGTGCCCACAAATAGCTAAATTCATGTAGAGCTGAACAAAATTTACACAATTTTAATCTTTAAAATTTTATAGAAAAATTCTCAAATACAATTGAGAAATCGGACTTTCATAGTCTATAAGTATGGATCCTTGGCTTTAATTTCCTATTGGTCCAAATGAGTGACAAACATAAATGTGCCCACAAATAGCTAAATTCATGTAGAGCTGAACAAAATTTACACAATTTTAATCTTTAAAATTTTATAGAAAAATTCTCAAATACAATTGAGAAATCGGACTTACATAGTCTATAAGTATGGATCCTTGGCTTTAATTTCCCATTGGTCCAAATGAGTGACAAACAAGTGTTATAGAAAAATTCTCAAATACAATTGAGAAATCGGACTTACATAGTCTATAAGTATGGATCCTTGGCTTTAATTTCCCATTGGTCCAAATGAGTGACAAACATAAATGTGCCCACAAATAGCTAAATTCATGTAGAGCTGAACAAAATTTACACAATTTTAATCTTTAAAATTTTATAGAAAAATTCTCAAATACAATTGAGAAATCGGATTTACATAGTCTATAAGTATGGATCCTTGGCTTTAATTTCCTATTGGTCCAAATGAGTGACAAACATAAATGTGCCCACAAATAGCTAAATTCATGTAGAGCTGAACAAAATTTACACAATTTTAATCTTTAAAATTTTATAGAAAAATTCTCAAATACAATTGAGAAATCGGACTTTCATAGTCTATAAGTATGGATCCTTGGCTTTAATTTCCTATTGGTCCAAATGAGTGACAAACATAAATGTGCCCACAAATAGCTAAATTCATGTAGAGCTGAACAAAATTTACACAATTTTAATCTTTAAAATTTTATAGAAAAATTCTCAAATACAATTGAGAAATCGGACTTACATAGTCTATAAGTATGGATCCTTGGCTTTAATTTCCTATTGGTCCAAATGAGTGACAAACATAAATGTGCCCACAAATAGCTAAATTCATGTAGAGCTGAACAAAATTTACACAATTTTAATCTTTAAAATTTTATAGAAAAATTCTCAAATACAATTGAGAAATCGGACTTACATAGTCTATAAGTATGGATCCTTGGCTTTAATTTCCCATTGGTCCAAATGAGTGACAAACAAGTGTTATAGAAAAATTCACAAATACAATTGAGAAATCGGACTTACATATTCTATAAGTATGGATCCTTGGCCTTAATTTCCCGTTGGTTCAAATGAGTGACAAACAAGTGTTATAGAAAAATTCTCAAATACGATTGAGAAATCGGACTTACATAGTCTATAAGTATGGATCCTTGGCTTTAATTTCCCATTGGTCCAAATGAGTGACAAACAAGTGTTATAGAAAAATTCTCAAATACAATTGAGAAATCGGACTTACATAGTCTATAAGTATGGATCCTTGGCTTTAATTTCCCATTGGTCCAAATGAGTGACAAACAAGTGTTATAGAAAAATTCACAAATACAATTGAGAAATCGGACTTACATAGTCTATAAGTATGGATCCTTGGCTTTAATTTCCTATTGGTCCAAATGAGTGACAAACATAAATGTGCCCACAAATAGCTAAATTCATGTAGAGCTGAACAAAATTTACACAATTTTAATCTTTAAAATTTTATAGAAAAATTCTCAAATACAATTGAGAAATCGGACTTACATAGTCTATAATTATGGATCCTTGGATTTAATTTCCCATTGGTCCAAATGAGTGACAAACAAGTGTTATAGAAAAATTCTCAAATACAATTGAGAAATCGGACTTACATAGTCTATAAGTATGGATCCTTGGCTTTAATTTCCCATTGGTCCAAATGAGTGACAAACAAGTGTTATAGAAAAATTCTCAAATACAATTGAGAAATCGGACTTACATAGTCTATAAGTATGGATCCTTGGCTTTAATTTCCCATTGGTCCAAATGAGTGACAAACAAGTGTAATAGAAAAATTCTCAAATACAATTGAGAAATCGGACTTACATAGTCTATAAGTATGGATCCTTGGCTTTAATTTCCCATTGGTCCAAATGAGTGACAAACAAGTGTTATAGAAAAATTCACTAATACAATTGAGAAATCGGACTTACATAGTCTATAAGTATGGATCCTTAGCTTTAATTTCCTATTGGTCCAAATGAGTGACAAACATAAATGTGCCCACAAATACCTAAATTCATGTAGAGCTGAACAAAATTTACACAATTTTAATCTTTAAAATTTTATAGAAAAATTCTCAAATACAATTGAGAAATCGGACTTACATAGTCTATAAGTATGGATCCTTGGCTTTAATTTCCTATTGGTCCAAATGAGTGACAAACATAAATGTGCCCACAAATACCTAAATTCATGTAGAGCTGAACAAAATTTACACAATTTTAATCTTTAAAATTTTATAGAAAAATTCTCAAATACAATTGAGAAATCGGACTTTCATAGTCTATAAGTATGGATCCTTGGCTTTAATTTCCTATTGGTTTAAATGAGTGACAAACATAAATGTGCCCACAAATAGCTAAATTCATGTAGAGCTGAACAAAATTTACACAATTTTAATCTTTAAAATTTTATAGAAAAATTCTCAAATACAATTGAGAAATCGGACTTACATAGTCTATAAGTATGGATCCTTGGCTTTAATTTCCCATTGGTCCAAATGAGTGACAAACAAGTGTTATAGAAAAATTCTCAAATACAATTGAGAAATCGGACTTACATAGTCTATAAGTATGGATCCTTGGCTTTAATTTCCCATTGGTCCAAATGAGTGACAAACATAAATGTGCCCACAAATAGCTAAATTCATGTAGAGCTGAACAAAATTTACACAATTTTAATCTTTAAAATTTTATAGAAAAATTCTCAAATACAATTGAGAAATCGGACTTACATAGTCTATAAGTATGGATCCTTGGCTTTAATTTCCTATTGGTCCAAATGAGTGACAAACAAGTGTTATAGAAAAATTCACAAATACAATTGAGAAATCGGACTTACATAGTCTATAAGTATGGATCCTTGGCTTTAATTTCCCATTGGTCCAAATGAGTGACAAACATAAATGTGCCCACAAATAGCCAAACTCATGTAGAGCTGAACAAAATTTACACAATTTTAATCTTTAAAATTTTATAGAAAAATTCTCAAATACAATTGAGAAATCGGACTTACATAGTCTATAAATATGGATCCTTGGCTTTAATTTCCCATTGGTCCAAATGAGTGGCAAACAAGTGTTATAGAAAAATTCTCAAATACGATTGAGAAATCGGACTTACATAGTCTATAAGTATGGATCCTTGGCTTTAATTTCCCATTGGTCCAAATGAGTGACAAACAAGTGTTATAGAAAAATTCTCAAATACAATTGAGAAATCGGACTTACATAGTCTATAAGTATGGATCCTTGGCTTTAATTTCCCATTGGTCCAAATGAGTGACAAACAAGTGTTATAGAAAAATTCACAAATACAATTGAGAAATCGGACTTACATAGTCTATAAGTATGGATCCTTGGCTTTAATTTCCTATTGGTCCAAATGAGTGACAAACATAAATGTGCCCACAAATAGCTAAATTCATGTAGAGCTGAACAAAATTTACACAATTTTAATCTTTAAAATTTTATAGAAAAATTCTCAAATACAATTGAGAAATCGGACTTACATAGTCTATAATTATGGATCCTTGGATTTAATTTCCCATTGGTCCAAATGAGTGACAAACAAGTGTTATAGAAAAATTCTCAAATACAATTGAGAAATCGGACTTACATAGTCTATAAGTATGGATCCTTGGCTTTAATTTCCCATTGGTCCAAATGAGTGACAAACAAGTGTTATAGAAAAATTCTCAAATACAATTGAGAAATCGGACTTACATAGTCTATAAGTATGGATCCTTGGCTTTAATTTTCCATTGGTCCAAATGAGTGACAAACAAGTGTAATAGAAAAATTCTCAAATACAATTGAGAAATCGGACTTACATAGTCTATAAGTATGGATCCTTGGCTTTAATTTCCCATTGGTCCAAATGAGTGACAAACAAGTGTTATAGAAAAATTCACAAATACAATTGAGAAATCGGACTTACATAGTCTATAAGTATGGATCCTTGGCTTTAATTTCCTATTGGTCCAAATGAGTGACAAACATAAATGTGCCCACAAATACCTAAATTCATGTAGAGCTGAACAAAATTTACACAATTTTAATCTTTAAAATTTTATAGAAAAATTCTCAAATACAATTGAGAAATCGGACTTACATAGTCTATAAGTATGGATCCTTGGCTTTAATTTCCTATTGGTCCAAATGAGTGACAAACATAAATGTGCCCACAAATACCTAAATTCATGTAGAGCTGAACAAAATTTACACAATTTTAATCTTTAAAATTTTATAGAAAAATTCTCAAATACAATTGAGAAATCGGACTTTCATAGTCTATAAGTATGGATCCTTGGCTTTAATTTCCTATTGGTTTAAATGAGTGACAAACATAAATGTGCCCACAAATAGCTAAATTCATGTAGAGCTGAACAAAATTTACACAATTTTAATCTTTAAAATTTTATAGAAAAATTCTCAAATACAATTGAGAAATCGGACTTACATAGTCTATAAGTATGGATCCTTGGCTTTAATTTCCCATTGGTCCAAATGAGTGACAAACAAGTGTTATAGAAAAATTCTCAAATACAATTGAGAAATCGGACTTACATAGTCTATAAGTATGGATCCTTGGCTTTAATTTCCCATTGGTCCAAATGAGTGACAAACATAAATGTGCCCACAAATAGCTAAATTCATGTAGAGCTGAACAAAATTTACACAATTTTAATCTTTAAAATTTTATAGAAAAATTCTCAAATACAATTGAGAAATCGGACTTACATAGTCTATAAGTATGGATCCTTGGCTTTAATTTCCTATTGGTCCAAATGAGTGACAAACATAAATGTGCCCACAAATAGCTAAATTCATGTAGAGCTGAACAAAATTTACACAATTTTAATCTTTAAAATTTTATAGAAAAATTCTCAAATACAATTGAGAAATCGGACTTTCATAGTCTATAAGTATGGATCCTTGGCTTTAATTTCCTATTGGTTTAAATGAGTGACAAACATAAATGTGCCCACAAATAGCTAAATTCATGTAGAGCTGAACAAAATTTACACAATTTTAATCTTTAAAATTTTATAGAAAAATTCTCAAATACAATTGAGAAATCGGACTTACATAGTCTATAAGTATGGATCCTTGGCTTAAATTTCCTATTGGTCCAAATGAGTGACAAACATAAATGTGCCCACAAATAGCTAAATTCATGTAGAGCTGAACAAAATTTACACAATTTTAATCTTTAAAATTTTATAGAAAAATTCTCAAATACAATTGAGAAATCGGACTTTCATAGTCTATAAGTATGGATCCTTGGCTTTAATTTCCTATTGGTTTAAATGAGTGACAAACATAAATGTGCCCACAAATAGCTAAATTCATGTAGAGCTGAACAAAATTTACACAATTTTAATCTTTAAAATTTTATAGAAAAATTCTCAAATACAATTGAGAAATCGGACTTTCATAGTCTATAAGTATGGATCCTTGGCTTTAATTTCCTATTGGTTTAAATGAGTGACAAACATAAATGTGCCCACAAATAGCTAAATTCATGTAGAGCTGAACAAAATTTACACAATTTTAATCTTTAAAATTTTATAGAAAAATTCTCAAATACAATTGAGAAATCGGACTTACATAGTCTATAAGTATGGATCCTTGGCTTTAATTTCCTATTGGTCCAAATGAGTGACAAACAAGTGTTATAGAAAAATTCACAAATACAATTGAGAAATCGGACTTACATAGTCTATAAGTATGGATCCTTGGCCTTAATTTCCCATTGGTTCAAATGAGTGACAAACAAGTGTTATAGAAAAATTCTCAAATACAATTGAGAAATCGGACTTACATAGTCTATAAGTATGGATCCTTGGCTTTAATTTCCCATTGGTCCAAATGAGTGACAAACAAGTGGTATAGAAAAATTCTCAAATACAATTGAGAAATCGGACTTACATAGTCTATAAGTATGGATCCTTGGCTTTAATTTCCCATTAGTCCAAATGAGTGACAAACAAGTGTTATAGAAAAATTCTCAAATACGATTGAGAAATCGGACTTACATAGTCTATAAGTATGGATCCTTGGCTTTAATTTCCCATTGGTCCAAATGAGTGACAAACAAGTGTTATAGAAAAATTCTCAAATACAATTGAGAAATCGGACTTACATAGTCTATAAGTATGGATCCTTGGCTTTAATTTCCCATTGGTCCAAATGAGTGACAAACATAAATGTGCCCACAAATAGCTAAATTCATGTAGAGCTGAACAAAATTTACACAATTTTAATCTTTAAAATTTTATAGAAAAATTCTCAAATACAATTGAGAAATCGGACTTACATAGTCTATAAGTATGGATCCTTGGCTTTAATTTCCCATTGGTCCAAATGAGTGACAAACATAAATGTGCACACAAATAGCTAAATTCATGTAGAGCTGGACAAAATTTACACAATTTTAATCTTTAAAATTTTATAGAAAAATTCTCAAATACAATTGAGAAATCGGACTTACATAGTCTATAAGTATGGATCCTTGGCTTTAATTTCCCATTGGTCCAAATGAGTGACAAACAAGTGTTATAGAAAAATTCACAAATACAATTGATAAATCGGACTTACATAGTCTATAAGTATGGATCCTTGGCTTTAATTTCCTATTGGTCCAAATGAGTGACAAACATAAATGTGCCCACAAATAGCTAAAATCATGTAGAGCTGAACAAAATTTACACAATTTTAATCTTTAAAATTTTATAGAAAAATTCTCAAATAAAATTGAGAAATCGGACTTACATAGTCTATAAGTATGGATCCTTGGCTTTAATTTCCCATTGGTCCAAATGAGTGACAAACAAGTGTTAAAGAAAAATTCTCAAATACAATTGAGAAATCGGACTTACATAGTCTATAAGTATGGATCCTTGGCTTTAATTTCCCATTGGTCCAAATGAGTGACAAACAAGTGTTATAGAAAAATTCTCAAATACAATTGAGAAATCGGACTTACATAGTCTATAAGTATGGATCCTTGGCTTTAATTTCCCATTGGTCCAAATGAGTGACAAACAAGTGTTATAGAAAAATTCTCAAATACAATTGAGAAATCGGACTTACATAGTCTATAAGTATGGATCCTTGGCTTTAATTTCCCATTGGTCCAAATGAGTGACAAACAAGTGTTATAGAAAAATTCACAAATACAATTGAGAAATCGGACTTACATAGTCTATAAGTATGGATCCTTGGCTTTAATTTCCTATTGGTCCAAATGAGTGACAAACATAAATGTGCCCACAAATAGCTAAATTCATGTAGAGCTGAACAAAATTTACACAATTTTAATCTTTAAAATTTTATAGAAAAATTCTCAAATACAATTGAGAAATCGGACTTACATAGTCTATAAGTATGGATCCTTGGCTTTAATTTCCCATTGGTCCAAATGAGTGACAAACAAGTGTTATAGAAAAATTCTCAAATACAATTGAGAAATCGGACTTACATAGTCTATAAGTATGGATCCTTGGCTTTAATTTCCCATTGGTCCAAATGAGTGACAAACATAAATGTGCCCACAAATAGCTAAATTCATGTAGAGCTGAACAAAATTTACACAATTTTAATCTTTAAAATTTTATAGAAAAATTCTCAAATACAATTGAGAAATCGGACTTACATAGTCTATAAGTATGGATCCTTGGCTTTAATTTCCCATTGGTCCAAATGAGTGACAAACAAGTGTTATAGAAAAATTCACAAATACAATTGAGAAATCGGACTTACATAGTCTATAAGTATGGATCCTTGGCTTTAATTTCCTATTGGTCCAAATGAGTGACAAACATAAATGTGCCCACAAATAGCTAAATTCATGTAGAGCTGAACAAAATTTACACAATTATAATCTTTAAAATTTTATAGAAAAATTCTCAAATACAATTGAGAAATCGGACTTACATAGTCTATAAGTATGGATCCTTGGCTTTAATTTCCTATTGGTCCAAATGAGTGACAAACATAAATGTGCCCACAAATAGCTAAATTCATGTAGAGCTGAACAAAATTTACACAATTTTAATCTTTAAAATTTTATAGAAAAATTCTCAAATACAATTGAGAAATCGGACTTACATAGTCTATAAGTATGGATCCTTGGCTTTAATTTCCTATTGGTCCAAATGAGTGACAAACATAAATGTGCCCACAAATAGCTAAATTCATGTAGAGCTGAACAAAATTTACACAATTTTAATCTGTAGCAGTACAACATTATTATACATATATTGTACATATATATTTCATTACTAATTCATAAACACATATGTATCAATTACATACATCTCAATACACATACATACATACTTGTATCAATTACATACATACATATATTTAATATACACATAATTTCATTCTTTATACATATGTAATTCATAATTTGGTGGTTTACCTTATTGTAATATAAAACATTAATACATATCTATTTGAGTTTATATCTTTGAGTTTATACATACATACATACATAGTTATTAGATTACTTCTGAGTCATTATAATACAATATTGTCTTATTTAATGTTAATTCTTTTGCACAACCTCAGCAACAGCATAACACACATACATACAAACACATACACACATGGTCGAATGGTGGTTGTTTAATCATAAAAGAGAGGGAGAGTTAGAGTAAGATAATGGATTCAAGATAATTGCTCTCATTATTATATTTAGTTTTATTTATTTCTTATATGCTGTCTTTGTCTTTAACATGCAAAACATTGTACTATCACTCAAGAGTAGACAATTCTATTTTCAATGTTAGCTAAAAATATTGACTCAGATTATTTTAGAAGATTTTGTTAAAAGCTAAGTAAGAACATTTCATAATAAATAAAATTCATTCGCTTATGATCTACTGGATTGAAAAGAACAAACAGCGGAGTTTTATTTGATTTTAAAACAATACAAAGCAAAGAAGACATCTTAAGACTTCTTAGTCCGATTTGTCTCTTTGCCGAAGTAAATAAATTAATAAATAAGTATTATCCTACTTGGACGTACATCGTCTGGTCTGGGTTTACTTAAGTATTACAAAAATTAAATAAAACAATAAAAATCCAACTTAGAAAGGAGGATCAATTCCGCCTTCCTACAACTGGCGCCCAACGTAAAGCCAAAAGAAAAGAGGGAATTTTTTCTTTCCTAACCAAACGGAAAATTCAAACGTTTGTGAGCAACATTCATACATTGAAGAAATTTTTTTCTATATAATTTTAAAAAAAAATTTACTACATCGTGGTTTCAACTGTACTTTCATCATCGTTGTTGCCTTACTACATTTGCGAACATTGTGCTGTCAATTGTTGTTAACTGCAAATTTCATTGTTGTTTTGTAGCGGCGAAACTGTACTATTGTTGTTTATCTGCGAAATAAGTGTTTATTGGTGTTGTTGTATAGCGGCGAAACTGTACCGTTATTGTATAACTGTGGAATTTTTATTCTTATTGGTAACTACACATTTTATTGTTGTACTATTTGACAAATTAGTTTTGTCTTTATATTTTACTGAGGAAACAGGGTATTCCCATTGAATTTTAATTATTTTTTGTAAAATGATACGTAGTCCTCAAAAGACATCTAGTGCCCACGATTCAGAAGTAAACATGCATCGTTCACAATATGTCAATATGGATGAAATTCAATTGGACGTAGAAGTAAATCCTACATATAGTGGAGCTGCGGCATCGAGTACTCAACCCCCAGTTAACATGGTTTTGACTGATGTTCAGTTCAGGGAGCTTTTAGGTGGTTTAACAGTACGGCAAGAAACAAAAGCTACGTTTAGTTGTTGTACTGCACGTTTTAATGGTGCACGTAATTCAACGCAGGTTGAAGATTTTCTGGCTACTATACTGGTGTATAAGGAAGCCGAAAACATATCAGACACGTATGCACTCATAAGTCTACCTCTACTTTTAGAAGGTTACGCCTCTACATGGTGGCAGGGAGTTCAAGGTGAGGCTAAAACTTTTACTGATGCAGTGGAACTCTTAAGAAAGGCATTTGCTCCGCCAAAACCTGATTGGCGTATTTTTAATGAAATTTTTCAGGAAAAGCAGAAAACTTTTGAATCTACTGACAATTTCATTTGCAGAAAAAGAAGATTGTTTGCTCAACTCTCCGAAAAGTTATCTGAAAATGCAATGCTGAATATGCTATTTGGCCAATTAAATGTGCAGATAAGAGAAAGAGTATCTCGCGATAATGTTAATTTCCAGGAGCTATTATATAAGGCCAGAGAAATAGAACAAATGCTTTTAGAAAACAGACAGGACAGATGTGAAAAAAGAAAACCTGTGGAAAACACGCAGAATTCAGTGTTAAGGTGCACATACTGCCGGAAGAAAAATCATTTAGTAGAAAATTGCTATAAGAAAATTGAGGCTGAAAAGCATAAAAATATAAAAGAACCTGCTACAAAATTAAATTGTTACGGATGTGGAGCCGCTGGATTCTACCGCTCAAATTGCCCGTCTTGTAACAAAAACAATGTTAATGAGAGAGAAACAAAAATCGATTTTAATTCCCTTCACACATCTGTGGTTGGACGAAATGTTCCAATCGTAAAAATTGATATCGCCGGAATGAATGGTGAAGCTTATTTTGACACTGCTGCTAGAACAAGTGTTGCTGGATCGCTTCTTTATCAAAAACTAATTAAAAAGGGCGTATCGTTTAAGAAAGTTTGTGCTGAAATAGTTTTAGCAGCAGTCATGAAACCATAAGTACTGTAAACACGCAACAAGATAGTAAATCAGCAGAAAATGCAACAAACAACAGTAAAACAGAAAACCACGCAACCCAGCCAACAAATAGAAGATCACAACGTCAGAGGAAACAACCTGAAAGACTTGGATATTAGCTGCCTCATCATCGCGACGATTTCTGAGCCAGAGGGGGAGTGTGTAGCAGTACAACATTATTATACATATATTGTACATATATATTTCATTACTAATTCATAAACACATATGTATCAATTACATACATCTCAATACACATACATACATACTTGTATCAATTACATACATACATATATTTAATATACACATAATTTCATTCTTTATACATATGTAATTCATAATTTGGTGGTTTACCTTATTGTAATATAAAACATTAATACATATCTATTTGAGTTTATATCTTTGAGTTTATACATACATACATACATAGTTATTAGATTACTTCTGAGTCATTATAATACAATATTGTCTTATTTAATGTTAATTCTTTTGCACAACCTCAGCAACAGCATAACACACATACATACAAACACATACACACATGGTCGAATGGTGGTTGTTTAATCATAAAAGAGAGGGAGAGTTAGAGTAAGATAATGGATTCAAGATAATTGCTCTCATTATTATATTTAGTTTTATTTATTTCTTATATGCTGTCTTTGTCTTTAACATGCAAAACATTGTACTATCACTCAAGAGTAGACAATTCTATTTTCAATGTTAGCTAAAAATATTGACTCAGATTATTTTAGAAGATTTTGTTAAAAGCTAAGTAAGAACATTTCATAATAAATAAAATTCATTCGCTTATGATCTACTGGATTGAAAAGAACAAACAGCGGAGTTTTATTTGATTTTAAAACAATACAAAGCAAAGAAGACATCTTAAGACTTCTTAGTCCGATTTGTCTCTTTGCCGAAGTAAATAAATTAATAAATAAGTATTATCCTACTTGGACGTACATCGTCTGGTCTGGGTTTACTTAAGTATTACAAAAATTAAATAAAACAATAAAAATCCAACTTAGAAAGGAGGATCAATTCCGCCTTCCTACAACTGGCGCCCAACGTAAAGCCAAAAGAAAAGAGGGAATTTTTTCTTTCCTAACCAAACGGAAAATTCAAACGTTTGTGAGCAACATTCATACATTGAAGAAATTTTTTTCTATATAATTTTAAAAAAAAATTTACTACATCGTGGTTTCAACTGTACTTTCATCATCGTTGTTGCCTTACTACATTTGCGAACATTGTGCTGTCAATTGTTGTTAACTGCAAATTTCATTGTTGTTTTGTAGCGGCGAAACTGTACTATTGTTGTTTATCTGCGAAATAAGTGTTTATTGGTGTTGTTGTATAGCGGCGAAACTGTACCGTTATTGTATAACTGTGGAATTTTTATTCTTATTGGTAACTACACATTTTATTGTTGTACTATTTGACAAATTAGTTTTGTCTTTATATTTTACTGAGGAAACAGGGTATTCCCATTGAATTTTAATTATTTTTTGTAAAATGATACGTAGTCCTCAAAAGACATCTAGTGCCCACGATTCAGAAGTAAACATGCATCGTTCACAATATGTCAATATGGATGAAATTCAACTGGACGTAGAAGTAAATCCTACATATCGTGGAGCTGCGGCATCGAGTACTCAACCCCCAGTTAACATGGTTTTGACTGATGTTCAGTTCAGGGAGCTTTTAGGTGGTTTAACAGTACGGCAAGAAACAAAAGCTACGTTTAGTTGTTGTACTGCACGTTTTAATGGTGCACGTAATTCAACGCAGGTTGAAGATTTTCTGGCTACTATACTGGTGTATAAGGAAGCCGAAAACATATCAGACACGTATGCACTCATAAGTCTACCTCTACTTTTAGAAGGTTACGCCTCTACATGGTGGCAGGGAGTTCAAGGTGAGGCTAAAACTTTTACTGATGCAGTGGAACTCTTAAGAAAGGCATTTGCTCCGCCAAAACCTGATTGGCGTATTTTTAATGAAATTTTTCAGGAAAAGCAGAAAACTTTTGAATCTACTGACAATTTCATTTGCAGAAAAAGAAGATTGTTTGCTCAACTCTCCGAAAAGTTATCTGAAAATGCAATGCTGAATATGCTATTTGGCCAATTAAATGTGCAGATAAGAGAAAGAGTATCTCGCGATAATGTTACTAATTTCCAGGAGCTATTATATAAGGCCAGAGAAATAGAACAAATGCTTTTAGAAAACAGACAGGACAGATGTGAAAAAAGAAAACCTGTGGAAAACACGCAGAATTCAGTGTTAAGGTGCACATACTGCCGGAAGAAAAATCATTTAGTAGAAAATTGCTATAAGAAAATTGAGGCTGAAAAGCATAAAAATATAAAAGAACCTGCTACAAAATTAAATTGTTACGGATGTGGAGCCGCTGGATTCTACCGCTCAAATTGCCCGTCTTGTAACAAAAACAATGTTAATGAGAGAGAAACAAAAATCGATTTTAATTCCCTTCACACATCTGTGGTTGGACGAAATGTTCCAATCGTAAAAATTGATATCGCCGGAATGAATGGTGAAGCTTATTTTGACACTGCTGCTAGAACAAGTGTTGCTGGATCGCTTCTTTATCAAAAACTAATTAAAAAGGGCGTATCGTTTAAGAAAGTTTGTGCTGAAATAGTTTTAGCTGATGGAAGTCAACAGAATGAAGTTGTTTACTCTACAAGTGTCGACACCATTATAGGTGACCGTGTCAGAAAAATAAATTTTATTTGCTTGCCAAAAGCTACTGGCAATAGAACCCTAATTGGGATAGATTTTTTGGAAGAAAATGGTATTGTGCTGGACTTAGCTCAACGCACGTGGCATTTTAAAGATGACCCAGCTACAATTTTTGAATTTGAAATGAATCAACCGCAAGTTCTTAATAACATATCGGTTTCAGAGAACGTCATGCCAAGTGAAGTTAGAGACTTCTTGTCATGGTTCGAAAAAGGCAATAACGATTATTCTCCGGGTGGTATTAAAAAAATTTTTGGAAACTCAATTCCGGAAAACTATGAGTCGCCAAAACGGCCGCATTTGTTTCCACCTCCGAAAAAATCAAAAATGAGTGACTATTGGGACGAAATTTTCAAACCAATTGAATTGAACTCAATAGATGTTAAATTACGGCCAAACGAGGGTTATAATTTATCAGCGAGTGATCAGAAAGCTTTAAACGAGTTATTGTATTTTCAAAAGGACATATTTAGTGATATCGAACAACCAGTTCCGCATATAGAGCACTATATAAAGACAGGTTCTCACGACCCAATATCAACTGCACCCTACAGAATTTCCCCAAAAATGAAAATACTTCTGAAGCACGAAATTGATAACATGCTAGAAAAGTCAATAATAGAAGAAGTGGAATCGCCATGGGCATTTCCAGTGGTATTAGTACCTAAAAAAGATGGTTCAGTCAGGCTATGTGTAGATTATTGCCGATTAAATGCGATCACCACTACTGATGCATACCCCTTACCAAGAATTGACGATCTTTTACATTCGGCAAAAACAACGCCATATATGTCAACTATAGATCTGCGCTCTGGTTATTGGCAAATAAAGATAGCTGAAGAGGATAAAAAGAAGACAGCTTTCACAACTCCCTTTGGAATTTTCGTATTTAACCGAATGCCGTTCGGGTTAAAGAATGCCCCGGCAACCTTTCAATGGTTAATTGATAAATTTAAAACTGGTATACCAAGTGTGTTAATCCTAGCATATCTTGATGACATTATTATATGTTCAAAGAATTTTGAAACACATATTTCCGATTTAAGAAAAACATTTAAAAGACTGAAAGAGTTTAATTTACATCTCAACCGAGAAAAGTGTTATTTTTGTAAGCCGGAAGTAAAATATTTGGGTCATATCCTCACTGCTGAAGGCCTTAAAGTCGATCCCGAGAAGACAAATGCAATCATAATGAGACAAAATCCCAGAAATCCGAAGGAAGTCTTATCGTTTTTACAAACCTGTTCATGGTATAGGCGGTTCATTCCCTGCTTTGCAAATATCTCGAAGGCCTTAACAGATTTAACAAAGAAAAACGCAATCTGGAAGTGGTCTGAAAAAGAACAAGATGCGTTCAATTCCTTGAAGAAATGTTTGACATCATCACCTATTTTACAACAAGTAAACGAAAATATGCCATTTGTTATAAAAACAGACGCAAGCAACTATGCGATTGGAGCTGTTTTACTCCAGGGGGAGAAACAATCAGAACACCCTATTGAATATGCAAGCCGTCTACTGTTGCCAGCAGAAAGAAACTACTCCACAACTGAGCGTGAAGCTTTAGCTGTCGTTTGGGCAATACAAAAGTTTAGAGGATATATAGAAGGTTCAGAAGTCTTAGTCCTCACCGACCAACAACCCCTTAAATGGTTGTTTAGTTTAAAAAGTCCTACAGGCCGCCTTGCGAGATGGGCGTTACAATTACAGACATACAACATAAAGTTTGAATACATGCCTGGTCGTCAAAACGTAGTAGCAGATACGCTATCAAGGCCACCATGTCAAATTTAAAATCACAACGATGTCAAATGCAAGTGTTTGGCAATATATATCGATTTCCCTCGAAAAGGAGCCACTGATTTTAGAAGGGCTCAAATAGAAGATCCGGAAATAAAATCAATTATAGATTCGTTTGAGAATAACGACGAAAATGTTTTAAGACACACTAGCAGAGGTTATATAATGCTAGATGGTGTTTTGTATAGATTGTGCTCGTCAGAAGAAGCAGAGAATGGTCAGCTTGTAGTACCACAATCTATGCGTAGTACGATTCTATTTAATTATCATGATGGACCTACAGCTGGTCATTACGGCATTGAAAGGACAATAAGTCGCATAACTCCGCATTTCTATTGGCCCAAAATGAGAGCCGAAATAACAAATAATCTCAACGTTCCTTTAGCAACATATCACGCATCAGATTTGACAGTGTACAAGGGCAAGTCTCAGGAGCCAGTTTATCCTATAAGACGCAGGGGTCGCCCGAAAACCACATCAATAGTTACAACAAACAACAATTCATCGATTGTTACAACAAACAAATCATTAATTGAATTAGAAAACAGCAGTCATGAAACCATAAGTACTGTAAACACGCAACAAGATAGTAAATCAGCAGAAAATGCAACAAACAACAGTAAAACAGAAAACCACGCAACCCAGCCAACAAATAGAAGATCACAACGTCAGAGGAAACAACCTGAAAGACTTGGATATTAGCTGCCTCATCATCGCGACGATTTCTGAGCCAGAGGGGGAGTGTGTAGCAGTACAACATTATTATACATATATTGTACATATATATTTCATTACTAATTCATAAACACATATGTATCAATTACATACATCTCAATACACATACATACATACTTGTATCAATTACATACATACATATATTTAATATACACATAATTTCATTCTTTATACATATGTAATTCATAATTTGGTGGTTTACCTTATTGTAATATAAAACATTAATACATATCTATTTGAGTTTATATCTTTGAGTTTATACATACATACATACATAGTTATTAGATTACTTCTGAGTCATTATAATACAATATTGTCTTATTTAATGTTAATTCTTTTGCACAACCTCAGCAACAGCATAACACACATACATACAAACACATACACACATTGTCGAATGGTGGTTGTTTAATCATAAAAGAGAGGGAGAGTTAGAGTAAGATAATGGATTCAAGATAATTGCTCTCATTATTATATTTAGTTTTATTTATTTCTTATATGCTGTCTTTGTCTTTAACATGCAAAACATTGTACTATCACTCAAGAGTAGACAATTCTATTTTCAATGTTAGCTAAAAATATTGACTCAGATTATTTTAGAAGATTTTGTTAAAAGCTAAGTAAGAACATTTCATAATAAATAAAATTCATTCGCTTATGATCTACTGGATTGAAAAGAACAAACAGCGGAGTTTTATTTGATTTTAAAACAATACAAAGCAAAGAAGACATCTTAAGACTTCTTAGTCCGATTTGTCTCTTTGCCGAAGTAAATAAATTAATAAATAAGTATTATCCTACTTGGACGTACATCGTCTGGTCTGGGTTTACTTAAGTATTACAAAAATTAAATAAAACAATAAAAATCCAACTTAGAAAGGAGGATCAATTCCGCCTTCCTACAAATCTTTAAAATTTTATAGAAAAATTCTCAAATACAATTGAGAAATCGGACTTTCACAGTCTATAAGTATGGATCCTTGGCTTTAATTTCCCATTGGTCCAAATGAGTGACAAACAAGTGTTATAGAAAAATTCTCAAATACAATTGAGAAATCGGACTTACATAGTCTATAAGTATGGATCCTTGGCTTTAATTTCCTATTGGTCCAAATGAGTGACAAACATAAATGTGCCCACAAATAGCTAAATTCATGTAGAGCTGAACAAAATTTACACAATTTTAATCTTTAAAATTTTATAGAAAAATTCTCAAATACAATTGTGAAATCGGACTTACATAGTCTATAAGTATGGATCCTTGGCTTTAATTTCCTATTGGTCCAAATGAGTGACAAACATAAATGTGCCCACAAATAGCTAAATTCATGTAGAGCTGAACAAAATTTACACAATTTTAATCTTTAAAATTTTATAGAAAAATTCTCAAATACAATTGAGAAATCGGACTTTCATAGTCTATAAGTATGGATCCTTGGCTTTAATTTCCCATTGGTCCAAATGAGTGACAAACAAGTGTTATAGAAAAATTCTCAAATACAATTGAGAAATCGGACTTACATAGTCTATAAGTATGGATCCTTGGCTTTAATTTCCCATTGGTCCAAATGAGTGACAAACAAGTGTTATAGAAAAATTCACAAATGCAATTGAGAAATCGGACTTACATAGTCTATAAGTATGGATCCTTGGCCTTAATTTCCCATTGGTCCAAATGAGTGACAAACAAGTGTTATAGAAAAATTCTCAAATACAATTGAGAAATCGGACTTACATAGTCTATAAGTATGGATCCTTGGCTTTAATTTCCCATTGGTCCAAATGAGTGACAAAAAAGTGTTATAGAAAAATTCTCAAATACAATTGAGAAATCGGACTTACATAGTCTATAAGTATGGATCCTTGGCTTTAATTTCCCATTGGTCCAAATGAGTGACAAACAAGTATTATAGAAAAATTCTCAAATACAATTGAGAAATCGGACTTACATAGTCTATAAGTATGGATCCTTGGCTTTAATTTCCCATTGGTCCAAATGAGTGACAAACAAGTGTTATAGAAAAATTCTCAAATACAATTGAGAAATCGGACTTACATAGTCTATAAGTATGGATCCTTGGCTTTAATTTCCTATTGGTCCAAATGAGTGACAAACATAAATGTGCCCACAAATAGCTAAATTCATGTAGAGCTGAACAAAATTTACACAATTTTAATCTTTAAAATTTTATAGAAAAATTCTCAAATACAATTGAGAAATCGGACTTACATAGTCTATAAGTATGGATCCTTGGCTTTAATTTCCCATTGGTCCAAATGAGTGACAAACAAGTGTTATAGAAAAATTCACAAATGCAATTGAGAAATCGGACTTACATAGTCTATAAGTATGGATCCTTGGCCTTAATTTCCCATTGGTCCAAATGAGTGACAAACAAGTGTTATAGAAAAATTCTCAAATACAATTGAGAAATCGGACTTACATAGTCTATAAGTATGGATCCTTGGCTTTAATTTCCCATTGGTCCAAATGAGTGACAAAAAAGTGTTATAGAAAAATTCTCAAATACAATTGAGAAATCGGACTTACATAGTCTATAAGTATGGATCCTTGGCTTTAATTTCCCATTGGTCCAAATGAGTGACAAACAAGTATTATAGAAAAATTCTCAAATACAATTGAGAAATCGGACTTACATAGTCTATAAGTATGGATCCTTGGCTTTAATTTCCCATTGGTCCAAATGAGTGACAAACAAGTGTTATAGAAAAATTCTCAAATACAATTGAGAAATCGGACTTACATAGTCTATAAGTATGGATCCTTGGCTTTAATTTCCTATTGGTCCAAATGAGTGACAAACATAAATGTGCCCACAAATAGCTAAATTCATGTAGAGCTGAACAAAATTTACACAATTTTAATCTTTAAAATTTTATAGAAAAATTCTCAAATACAATTGAGAAATCGGACTTACATAGTCTATAAGTATGGATCCTTGGCTTTAATTTCCTATTGGTCCAAATGAGTGACAAACATAAATGTGCCCACAAATAGCTAAATTCATGTAGAGCTGAACAAAATTTACACAATTTTAATCTTTAAAATTTTATAGAAAAATTCTCAAATACAATTGAGAAATCGGACTTTCATAGTCTATAAGTATGGATCCTTGGCTTTAATTTCCCATTGGTCCAAATGAGTGACAAACAAGTGTTATAGAAAAATTCTCAAATACAATTGAGAAATCGGACTTACATAGTCTATAAGTATGGATCCTTGGCTTTAATTTCCTATTGGTCCAAATGAGTGACAAACATAAATGTGCCCACAAATAGCTAAATTCATGTAGAGCTGAACAAAATTTACACAATTTTAATCTTTAAAATTTTATAGAAAAATTCTCAAATACAATTGAGAAATCGGACTTACATAGTCTTTAAGTATGGATCCTTGGCTTTAATTTCCTATTGGTCCAAATGAGTGACAAACTTAAATGTGCCCACAAATAGCTAAATTCATGTAGAGCTGAACAAAATTTACACAATTTTAATCTTTAAAATTTTATAGAAAAATTCTCAAATACAATTGAGAAATCGGACTTTCATAGTCTATAAGTATGGATCCTTGGCTTTAATTTCCCATTGGTCCAAATGAGTGACAAACAAGTGTTATAGAAAAATTCTCAAATACAATTGAGAAATCGGACTTACATAGTCTATAAGTATGGATCCTTGGCTTTAATTTCCCATTGGTCCAAATGAGTGACAAACAAGTGTTATAGAAAAATTCATAAATACAATTGAGAAATCGGACTTACATAGTCTATAAGTATGGATCCTTGGCTTTAATTTCCCATTGGTCCAAATGAGTGACAAACAAGTGTTATAGAAAAATTCTCAAATACAATTGAGAAATCGGACTTACATAGTCTATAAGTATGGATCCTTGGCTTTAATTTCCCATTGGTCCAAATGAGTGACAAACAAGTGTTATAGAAAAATTCTCAAATACAATTGAGAAATCGGACTTACATAGTCTATAAGTATGGATCCTTGGCTTTAATTTCCCATTGGTCCAAATGAGTGACAAACAAGTGTTATAGAAAAATTCTCAAATACAATTGAGAAATCGGACTTACATAGTCTATAAGTATGGATCCTTGGCCTTAATTTCCCATTGGTTCAAATGAGTGACAAACGAGTGTTATAGAAAAATTCTCAAATACAATTGAGAAATCGGACTTACATAGTCTATAAGTATGGATCCTTGGCTTTAATTTCACATTGGTCCAAATGAGTGACAAACATAAATGTGCCCACAAATAGCCAAATTCATGTAGAGCTGAACAAAATTTACACAATTTTAATCTTTAAAATTTTATAGAAAAATTCTCAAATACAATTGAGAAATCGGACTTACATAGTCTATAAGTATGGATCCTTGGCTTTAATTTCCTATTGGTCCAAATGAGTGACAAACATAAATGTGCCCACAAATAGCTAAATTCATGTAGAGCTGAACAAAATTTACACAATTTTAATCTTTAAAATTTTATAGAAAAATTCTCAAATACAATTGAGAAATCGGACTTACATAGTCTATAAGTATGGATCCTTGGCTTTAATTTCCTATTGGTCCAAATGAGTGACAAACTTAAATGTGTTCACAAATAGCTAAATTCATGTAGAGCTGAACAAAATTTACACAATTTTAATCTTTAAAATTTTATAGAAAAATTCTCAAATACAATTGAGAAATCGGACTTTCATAGTCTATAAGTATGGATCCTTGGCTTTAATTTCCCATTGGTCCAAATGAGTGACAAACAAGTGTTATAGAAAAATTCTCAAATACAATTGAGAAATCGGACTTACATAGTCTATAAGTATGGATCCTTGGCTTTAATTTCCCATTGGTCCAAATGAGTGACAAACAAGTGTTATAGAAAAATTCATAAATACAATTGAGAAATCGGACTTACATAGTCTATAAGTATGGATCCTTGGCTTTAATTTCCCATTGGTCCAAATGAGTGACAAACAAGTGTTATAGAAAAATTCTCAAATACAATTGAGAAATCGGACTTACATAGTCTATAAGTATGGATCCTTGGCTTTAATTTCCCATTGGTCCAAATGAGTGACAAACAAGTGTTATAGAAAAATTCTCAAATACAATTGAGAAATCGGACTTACATAGTCTATAAGTATGGATCCTTGGCTTTAATTTCCCATTGGTCCAAATGAGTGACAAACAAGTGTTATAGAAACATTCTCAAATACAATTGAGAAATCGGACTTACATAGTCTATAAGTATGGATCCTTGGCCTTAATTTCCCATTGGTTCAAATGAGTGACAAACAAGTGTTATAGAAAAATTCTCAAATACAATTGAGAAATCGGACTTACATAGTCTATAAGTATGGGTCCTTGGCTTTAATTTCACATTGGTCCAAATGAGTGACAAACATAAATGTGCCCACAAATAGCCAAATTCATGTAGAGCTGAACAAAATTTACACAATTTTAATCTTTAAAATTTTATAGAAAAATTCTCAAATACAATTGAGAAATCGGACTTACATAGTCTATAAGTATGGATCCTTGGCTTTAATTTCCTATTGGTCCAAATGAGTGACAAACATAAATGTGCCCACAAATAGCTAAATTCATGTAGAGCTGAACAAAATTTACACAATTTTAATCTTTAAAATTTTATAGAAAAATTCTCAAATACAATTGAGAAATCGGACTTACATAGTCTATAAGTATGGCTTTAATTTCCTATTGGTCCAAATGAGTGACAAACATAAATGTGCCCACAAATAGCTAAATTCATGTAGAGCTGAACAAAATTTACACAATTTTAATCTTTAAAATTTTATAGAAAAATTCTCAAACACAATTGAGAAATCGGACTTTCATAGTCTATAAGTATGGATCCTTGGCTTTAATTTCCCATTGGTCCAAATGAGTGACAAACAAGTGTTATAGAAAAATTCTCAAATACAATTGAGAAATCGGACTTACATAGTCTATAAGTATGGATCCTTGGCTTTAATTTCCTATTGGTCCAAATGAGTGACAAACATAAATGTGCCCACAAATAGCTAAATTCATGTAGAGCTGAACAAAATTTACACAATTTTAATCTCTAAAATTTTATAGAAAAATTCTCAAATACAATTGAGAAATCGGACTTTCATAGTCTATAAGTATGGATCCTTGGCTTTAATTTCCCATTGGTCCAAATGAGTGACAAACAAGTGTTATAGAAAAATTCTCAAATACAATTGAGAAATCGGACTTACATAGTCTATAAGTATGGATCCTTGGCTTTAATTTCCCATTGGTCCAACTGAGTGACAAACAAGTGTTATAGAAAAATTCACAAATACAATTGAGAAATCGGACTTACATAGTCTATAAGTATGGATCCTTGGCCTTAATTTCCCATTGGTTCAAATGAGTGACAAACAAGTGTTATAGAAAAATTCTCAAATACAATTGAGAAATCGGACTTACATAGTCTATAAGTATGGATCCTTGGCTTTAATTTCCCATTGGTCCAAATGAGTGACAAACAAGTGTTATAGAAAAATTCTCAAATACAATTGAGAAATCGGACTTACATAGTCTATAAGTATGGATCCTTGGCTTTAATTTCCCATTGGTCCAAATGAGTGACAAACAAGTGTTATAGAAAAATTCTCAAATACAATTGAGAAATCGGACTTACATAGTCTATAAGTATGGATCCTTGGCTTTAATTTCCCATTGGTCCAAATGAGTGACAAACAAGTGTTATAGAAAAATTCTCAAATACAATTGAGAAATCGGACTTACATAGTCTATAAGTATGGATCCTTGGCTTTAATTTCCCATTGGTCCAAATGAGTGACAAACAAGTGTTATAGAAAAATTCTCAAATACAATTGAGAAATCGGACTTACATAGTCTATAAGTATGGATCCTTGGCTTTAATTTCCTATTGGTCCAAATGAGTGACAAACATAAATGTGCCCACAAATAACTAAATTCATGTAGAGCTGAACAAAATTTACACAATTTTAATCTTTAAAATTTTATAGAAAAATTCTCAAATACAATTGAGAAATCGGACTTACATAGTCTATAAGTATGGATCCTTGGCTTTAATTTCCCATTGGTCCAAATGAGTGACAAACAAGTGTTATAGAAAAATTCACAAATACAATTGAGAAATCGGACTTACATAGTCTATAAGTATGGATCCTTGGCTTTAATTTCCCATTGGTCCAAATGAGTGACAAACATAAATGTGCCCACAAATAGCTAAATTCATGTAGAGCTGAACAAAATTTACACAATTTTAATTTTTAAAATTTTATAGAAAAATTCTCAAATACAATTGAGAAATCGGACTTTCATAGTCTATAAGTATGGATCCTTGGCTTTAATTTCCCATTGGTCCAAATGAGTGACAAACAAGTGTTATAGAAAAATTCTCAAATACAATTGAGAAATCGGACTTACATAGTCTATAAGTATGGATCCTTGGCTTTAATTTCCTATTGGTCCAAATGAGTGACAAACATAAATGTGCCCACAAATAGCTAAATTCATGTAGAGCTGAACAAAATTTACACAATTTTAATCTTTAAAATTTTATAGAAAAATTCTCAAATACAATTGAGAAATCGGACTTACATAGTCTATAAGTATGGATCCTTGGCTTTAGTTTCCTATTGGTCCAAATGAGTGACAAACATAAATGTGCCCACAAATAGCTAAATTCATGTAGAGCTGAACAAAATTTACACAATTTTAATCTTTAAAATTTTATAGAAAAATTCTCAAATACAATTGAGAAATCGGACTTACATAGTCTATAAGTATGGATCCTTGGCTTTAATTTCCCATTGGTCCAAATGAGTGACAAACATAAATGTGCCCACAAATAGCTAAATTCATGTAGAGCTGAACAAAATTTACACAATTTTAATCTCTAAAATTTTATAGAAAAATTCTCAAATACAATTGAGAAATCGGACTTACATAGTCTATAAGTATGGATCCTTGGCTTTAATTTCCTATTGGTCCAAATGAGTGACAAACATAAATGTGCCCACAAATAGCTAAATTCATGTAGAGCTGAACAAAATTTACACAATTTTAATCTTTAAAATTTTATAGAAAAATTCTCAAATACAATTGAGAAATCGGACTTACATAGTCTATAAGTATGGATCCTTGGCTTTAATTTCCCATTGGTCCAAATGAGTGACAAACATAAATGTGCCCACAAATAGCTAAATTCATGTAGAGCTGAACAAAATTTACACAATTTTAATCTCTAAAATTTTATAGAAAAATTCTCAAATACAATTGAGAAATCGGACTTACATAGTCTATAAGTATGGATCCTTGGCTTTAATTTCCTATTGGTCCAAATGAGTGACAAACATAAATGTGCCCACAAATAGCTAAATTCATGTAGAGCTGAACAAAATTTACACAATTTTAATCTCTAAAATTTTATAGAAAAATTCTCAAATACAATTGAGAAATCGGACTTTCATAGTCTATAAGTATGGATCCTTGGCTTTAATTTCCCATTGGTCCAAATGAGTGACAAACAAGTGTTATAGAAAAATTCACAAATACAATTGAGATATCGGACTTACATAGTCTATAAGTATGGATCCTTGGCCTTAATTTCCCATTGGTTCAAATGAGTGACAAACAAGTGTTATAGAAAAATTCTCAAATACAATTGAGAAATCGGACTTACATAGTCTATAAGTATGGATCCTTGGCTTTAATTTCCCATTGGTCCAAATGAGTGACAAACAAGTGTTATAGAAAAATTCTCAAATACAATTGAGAAATCGGACTTACATAGTCTATAAGTATGTATCCTTGGCTTTAATTTCCCATTGGTCCAAATGAGTGACAAACAAGTGTTATAGAAAAATTCTCAAATACAATTGAGAAATCGGACTTACATAGTCTATAAGTATGGATCCTTGGCTTTAATTTCCCATTGGTCCAAATGAGTGACAAACAAGTGTTATAGAAAAATTCTCAAATACAATTGAGAAATCGGACTTACATAGTCTATAAGTATGGATCCTTGGCTTTAATTTCCCATTGGTCCAAATGAGTGACAAACAAGTGTTATAGAAAAATTCTCAAATACAATTGAGAAATCGGACTTAAATAGTCTATAAGTACGGATCCTTGGCTTTAATTTCCCATTGGTCCAAATGAGTGACAAACATAAATGTGCCCACAAATAGCCAAATTCATGTAGAGCTGCACAAAATTTACACAATTTTAATCTTTAAAATTTTATAGAAAAATTCTCAAATACAATTGAGAAATCGGACTTACATAGTCTATAAGTATGGATCCTTGGCTTTAATTTCCCATTGGTCCAAATGAGTTACAAACAAGTGTTATAGAAAAATTCTCAAATACAATTGAGAAATCGGACTTACATAGTCTATAAGTATGGATCCTTGGCTTTAATTTCCCATTGGTCCAAATGAGTGACAAACAAGTGTTATAGAAAAATTCTCAAATACAATTGAGAAATCGGACTTACATAGTCTATAAGTATAGATCCTTGGCTGTAATTTCCTATTGGTCCAAATGAGTGACAAACAAGTGTTATAGAAAAATTCTCAAATACAATTGAGAAATCGGACTTACATAGTCTATAAGTATGGATCCTTGGCTTTAATTTCCCATTGGTCCAAATGAGTGACAAACAAGTGTTATAGAAAAATTCTCAAATACAATTGAGAAATCGGACTCACATAGTCTATAAGTATAGATCCTTGGCTGTAATTTCCTATTGGTCCAAATGAGTGACAAACAAGTGTTATAGAAAAATTCTCAAATACAATTGAGAAATCGGACTTACATAGTCTATAAGTATGGATCCTTGGCTTTAATTTCCTATTGGTCCAAATGAGTGACAAACATAAATGTGCCCACAAATAGCTAAATTCATGTAGAGCTGAACAAAATTTACACAATTTTAATCTCTAAAATTTTATAGAAAAATTCTCAAATACAATTGAGAAATCGGACTTTCATAGTCTATAAGTATGGATCCTTGGCTTTAATTTCCCATTGGTCCAAATGAGTGACAAACAAGTGTTATAGAAAAATTCACAAATACAATTGAGATATCGGACTTACATAGTCTATAAGTATGGATCCTTGGCCTTAATTTCCCATTGGTTCAAATGAGTGACAAACAAGTGTTATAGAAAAATTCTCAAATACAATTGAGAAATCGGACTTACATAGTCTATAAGTATGGATCCTTGGCTTTAATTTCCCATTGGTCCAAATGAGTGACAAACAAGTGTTATAGAAAAATTCTCAAATACAATTGAGAAATCGGACTTACATAGTCTATAAGTATGTATCCTTGGCTTTAATTTCCCATTGGTCCAAATGAGTGACAAACAAGTGTTATAGAAAAATTCTCAAATACAATTGAGAAATCGGACTTACATAGTCTATAAGTATGGATCCTTGGCTTTAATTTCCCATTGGTCCAAATGAGTGACAAACAAGTGTTATAGAAAAATTCTCAAATACAATTGAGAAATCGGACTTACATAGTCTATAAGTATGGATCCTTGGCTTTAATTTCCCATTGGTCCAAATGAGTGACAAACAAGTGTTATAGAAAAATTCTCAAATACAATTGAGAAATCGGACTTAAATAGTCTATAAGTACGGATCCTTGGCTTTAATTTCCCATTGGTCCAAATGAGTGACAAACATAAATGTGCCCACAAATAGCCAAATTCATGTAGAGCTGCACAAAATTTACACAATTTTAATCTTTAAAATTTTATAGAAAAATTCTCAAATACAATTGAGAAATCGGACTTACATAGTCTATAAGTATGGATCCTTGGCTTTAATTTCCCATTGGTCCAAATGAGTTACAAACAAGTGTTATAGAAAAATTCTCAAATACAATTGAGAAATCGGACTTACATAGTCTATAAGTATGGATCCTTGGCTTTAATTTCCCATTGGTCCAAATGAGTGACAAACAAGTGTTATAGAAAAATTCTCAAATACAATTGAGAAATCGGACTTACATAGTCTATAAGTATAGATCCTTGGCTGTAATTTCCTATTGGTCCAAATGAGTGACAAACAAGTGTTATAGAAAAATTCTCAAATACAATTGAGAAATCGGACTTACATAGTCTATAAGTATGGATCCTTGGCTTTAATTTCCCATTGGTCCAAATGAGTGACAAACAAGTGTTATAGAAAAATTCTCAAATACAATTGAGAAATCGGACTTAAATAGTCTATAAGTATGGATCCTTGGCTTTAATTTCCCATTGGTCCAAATGAGTGACAAACAAGTGTTATAGAAAAATTCTCAAATACAATTGAGAAATCGGACTTACATAGTCTATAAGTATGGATCCTTGGCTTTAATTTCCTATTGGTCCAAATGAGTGACAAACATAAATGTGCCCACAAATAGCCAAATTCATGTAGAGCTGAACAAAATTTACACAATTTTAATCTTTAAAATTTTATAGAAAAATTCTCAAATACAATTGAGAAATCGGATTTACATAGTCTATAAGTATGGATCCTTGGCTTTAATTTCCCATTGGTCCAAATGAGTGACAAACAAGTGTTATAGAAAAATTCTCAAATACAATTGAGAAATCGGACTTACATAGTCTATAAGTATGGATCCTTGGCTTTAATTTCCTATTGGTCCAAATGAGTGACAAACAAGTGTTATAGAAAAATTCTCAAATACAATTGAGAAATCGGACTTACATAGTCTATAAGTATGGATCCTTGGCTTTAATTTCCCATTGGTCCAAATGAGTGACAAACAAGTGTTATAGAAAAATTCTCAAATACAATTGAGAAATCGGACTTAAATAGTCTATAAGTATGGATCCTTGGCTTTAATTTCCCATTGGTCCAAATGAGTGACAAACAAGTGTTATAGAAAAATTCTCAAATACAATTGAGAAATCGGACTTACATAGTCTATAAGTATGGATCCTTGGCTTTAATTTCCTATTGGTCCAAATGAGTGACAAACATAAATGTGCCCACAAATAGCCAAATTCATGTAGAGCTGAACAAAATTTACACAATTTTAATCTTTAAAATTTTATAGAAAAATTCTCAAATACAATTGAGAAATCGGATTTACATAGTCTATAAGTATGGATCCTTGGCTTTAATTTCCCATTGGTCCAAATGAGTGACAAACAAGTGTTATAGAAAAATTCTCAAATACAATTGAGAAATCGGACTTACATAGTCTATAAGTATGGATCCTTGGCTTTAATTTCCCATTGGTCCAAATGAGTGACAAACAAGTGTTATAGAAAAATTCTCAAATACAATTGAGAAATCGGACTTAAATAGTCTATAAGTATGGATCCTTGGCTTTAATTTCCCATTGGTCCAAATGAGTGACAAACATAAATGTGCCCACAAATAGCCAAATTCATGTAGAGCTGCACAAAATTTACACAATTTTAATCTTTAAAATTTTATAGAAAAATTCTCAAATACAATTGAGAAATCGGACTTACATAGTCTATAAGTATGGATCCTTGGCTTTAATTTCCCATTGGTCCAAATGAGTGACAAACAAGTGTTATAGAAAAATTCTCAAATACAATTGAGAAATCGGACTTACATAGTCTATAAGTATGGATCCTTGGCTTTAATTTCCCATTGGTCCAAATGAGTGACAAACAAGTGTTATAGAAAAATTCTCAAATACAATTGAGAAATCGGACTTACATAGTCTATAAGTATGGATCCTTGGCTTTAATTTCCCATTGGTCCAAATGAGTGACAAACAAGTGTTATAGAAAAATTCTCAAATACAATTGAGAAATCGGACTTACATAGTCTATAAGTATGGATCCTTGGCTTTAATTTCCCATTGGTCCAAATGAGTGACAAACAAGTGTTATAGAAAAATTCTCAAATACAATTGAGAAATCGGACTTAAATAGTCTATAAGTATGGATCCTTGGCTTTAATTTCCCATTGGTCCAAATGAGTGACAAACATAAATGTGCCCACAAATAGCCAAATTCATGTAGAGCTGCACAAAATTTACACAATTTTAATCTTTAAAATTTTATAGAAAAATTCTCAAATACAATTGAGAAATCGGACTTACATAGTCTATAAGTATGGATCCTTGGCTTTAATTTCCCATTGGTCCAAATGAGTTACAAACAAGTGTTATAGAAAAATTCTCAAATACAATTGAGAAATCGGACTTACATAGTCTATAAGTATGGATCCTTGGCTTTAATTTCCCATTGGTCCAAATGAGTGACAAACAAGTGTTATAGAAAAATTCTCAAATACAATTGAGAAATCGGACTTACATAGTCTATAAGTATGGATCCTTGGCTTTAATTTCCTATTGGTCCAAATGAGTGACAAACAAGTGTTATAGAAAAATTCTCAAATACAATTGAGAAATCGGACTTACATAGTCTATAAGTATGGATCCTTGGCTTTAATTTCCCATTGGTCCAAATAAGTGACAAACAAGTGTTATAGAAAAATTCTCAAATACAATTGAGAAATCGGACTTAAATAGTCTATAAGTATGGATCCTTGGCTTTAATTTCCCATTGGTCCAAATGAGTGACAAACAAGTGTTATAGAAAAATTCTCAAATACAATTGAGAAATCGGACTTACATAGTCTATAAGTATGGATCCTTGGCTTTAATTTCCCATTGGTCCAAATGAGTGACAAACAAGTGTTATAGAAAAATTCTCAAATACAATTGAGAAATCGGACTTACATAGTCTATAAGTATGGATCCTTGGCTTTAATTTCCCATTGGTCCAAATGAGTGACAAACAAGTGTTATAGAAAAATTCTCAAATACAATTGAGAAATCGGACTTACATAGTCTATAAGTATGGATCCTTGGCTTTAATTTCCCATTGGTCCAAATGAGTGACAAAAAAGTGTTATAGAAAAATTCTCAAATACAATTGAGAAATCGGACTTACATAGTCTATAAGTATGGATCCTTGGCTTTAATTTCCCATTGGTCCAAATGAGTGACAAACAAGTGTTATAGAAAAATTCTCAAATACAATTGAGAAATCGGACTTAAATAGTCTATAAGTATGGATCCTTGGCTTTAATTTCCCATTGGTCCAAATGAGTGACAAACATAAATGTGCCCACAAATAGCCAAATTCATGTAGAGCTGCACAAAATTTACACAATTTTAATCTTTAAAATTTTATAGAAAAATTCTCAAATACAATTGAGAAATCGGACTTACATAGTCTATAAGTATGGATCCTTGGCTTTAATTTCCCATTGGTCCAAATGAGTGACAAACAAGTGTTATAGAAAAATTCTCAAATACAATTGAGAAATCGGACTTACATAGTCTATAAGTATGGATCCTTGGCTTTAATTTCCCATTGGTCCAAATGAGTGACAAACAAGTGTTATAGAAAAATTCTCAAATACAATTGAGAAATCGGACTTAAATAGTCTATAAGTATGGATCCTTGGCTTTAATTTCCAATTGGTCCAAATGAGTGACAAACATAAATGTGCCCACAAATAGCCAAATTCATGTAGAGCTGCACAAAATTTACACAATTTTAATCTTTAAAATTTTATAGAAAAATTCTCAAATACAATTAAGAAATCGGACTTACATAGTCTATAAGTATGGATCCTTGGCTTTAATTTCCCATTGGTCCAAATGAGTGACAAACAAGTGTTATAGAAAAATTCTCAAATACAATTGAGAAATCGGACTTACATAGTCTATAAGTATGGATCCTTGGCTTTAATTTCCCATTGGTCCAAATGAGTGACAAACAAGTGTTATAGAAAAATTCTCAAATACAATTGAGAAATCGGACTTACATAGTCTATAAGTATGGATCCTTGGCTTTAATTTCCCATTGGTCCAAATGAGTGACAAACAAGTGTTATAGAAAAATTCTCAAATACAATTGAGAAATCGGACTTACATAGTCTATAAGTATGGATCCTTGGCTTTAATTTCCCATTGGTCCAAATGAGTGACAAACAAGTGTTATAGAAAAATTCTCAAATACAATTGAGAAATCGGACTTACATAGTCTATAAGTATGGATCCTTGGCTTTAATTTCCCATTGGTCCAAATGAGTGACAAACAAGTGTTATAGAAAAATTCTCAAATACAATTGAGAAATCGGACTAACATAGTCTATACGTATGGATCCTTGGCTTTAATTTCCCATTGGTCTTAATGAGTGACAAACATAAATGTGCCCACAAATAGCCAAATTCATGTAGAGCAGAACAAAATTTACACAATTTTAATCTTTAAAATTTTATAGAAAAATTCTCAAATACAATTGAGAAATCGGACTTACATAGTCTATAAGTATGGATCCTTGGCTTTAATTTCCCATTGGTCCAAATGAGTGACAAACAAGTGTTATAGAAAAATTCTCAAATACAATTGAGAAATCGGACTTACATAGTCTATAAGTATGGATCCTTGGCTTTAATTTCCCATTGGTCCAAATGAGTGACAAACATAAATGTGCCCACAAATAGCCAAATTCATGTAGAGCTGAACAAAATTTACACAATTTTAATCTTTAAAATTTTATAGAAAAATTCTCAAATACAATTGAGAAATCGGACTTACATAGTCTATAAGTATGGATCCTTGGCTTTAATTTCCCATTGGTCCAAATGAGTGACAAACAAGTGTTATAGAAAAATTCTCAAATACAATTGAGAAATCGGACTTACATAGTCTATAAGTATGGATCCTTGGCTTTAATTTCCTATTGGTCCAAATGAGTGACAAACATAAATGTGCCCACAAATAGCCAAATTCATGTAGAGCTGAACAAAATTTACACAATTTTAATCTTTAAAATTTTATAGAAAAATTCTCAAATACAATTGAGAAATCGGACTTACATAGTCTATAAGTATGGATCCTTGGCTTTAATTTCCCATTGGTCCAAATGAGTGACAAACAAGTGTTATAGAAAAATTCTCAAATACAATTGAGAAATCGGACTTACATAGTCTATAAGTATGGATCCTTGGCTTTAATTTCCTATTGGTCCAAATGAGTGACAAACATAAATGTGCCCACAAATAGCCAAATTCATGTAGAGCTGAACAAAATTTACACAATTTTAATCTTTAAAATTTTATAGAAAAATTCTCAAATACAATTGAGAAATCGGACTTACATAGTCTATAAGTATGGATCCTTGGCTTTAATTTCCCATTGGTCCAAATGAGTGACAAACAAGTGTTATAGAAAAATTCTCAAATACAATTGAGAAATCGGACTTACATAGTCTATAAGTATGGATCCTTAGCTTTAATTTCCCATTGGTCCAAATGAGTGAAAAACAAGTGTTATAGAAAAATTCTCAAATACAATTGAGAAATCGGACTTAAATAGTCTATAAGTATGGATCCTTGGCTTTAATTTCCCATTGGTCCAAATGAGTGACAAACATAAATGTGCCCACAAATAGCCAAATTCATGTAGAGCTGCACAAAATTTACACAATTTTAATCTCTAAAATGTTATAGAAAAATTCTCAAATACAATTGAGAAATCGGACTTACATAGTCTATAAGTATGGATCCTTGGCTTTAATTTCCCATTGGTCCAAATGAGTGACAAACAAGTGTTATAGAAAAATTCTCAAATACCATTGAGAAATCGGACTTACATAGTCTATAAGTATGGATCCTTGGCTTTAATTTCCCATTGGTCCAAATGAGTGACAAACAAGTGTTATAGAAAAATTCTCAAATACAATTGAGAAATCGGACTTACATAGTCTATAAGTATGGATCCTTGGCTTTAATTTCCCATTGGTCCAAATGAGTGACAAACGTAAATGTGCCCACAAATAGCCAAATTCATGTAGAGCTGAACAAAATTTACACAATTTTAATCTTTAAAATTTTATAGAAAAATTCTCAAATACAATTGAGAAATCGGACTTACATAGTCTATAAGTATGGATCCTTGCCTTTAATTTCCCATTGGTCCAAATGAGTGACAAACAAGTGTTATAGAAAAATTCACAAATACAATTGAGAAATCGGACTTACATAGTCTATAAGTATGGAACCTTGGCTTTAATTTCCCATTGGTCCAAATGAGTGACAAACAAGTGTTATAGAAAAATTATCAAATACAATTGAGAAATCGGACTTAAATAGTCTATAAGTATGGATCCTTGGCTTTAATTTCCCATTGGTCCAAATGAGTGACAAACATAAATGTGCCCACAAATAGCCAAATTCATGTAGAGCTGAACAAAATTTACACAATTTTAATCTTTAAAATTTTATAGAAAAATTCTCAAATACAATTGAGAAATCGGACTTACATAGTCTATAAGTATGGATCCTTGGCTTTAATTTCCCATTGGTCCAAATGAGTGACAAACAAGTGTTATAGAAAAATTCTCAAATACAATTGGGAAATCGGACTTAACTAGTCTATAAGTATGGATCCTTGGCTTTAATTTCCCATTGGTCCAAATGAGTGACAAACAAGTGTTATAGAAAAATTCTCAAATACAATTGAGAAATCGGACTTAAATAGTCTATAAGTATGGATCCTTGGCTTTAATTTCCCATTGGTCCAAATGAGTGACAAACATAAATGTGCCCACAAATAGCCAAATTCATGTAGAGCTGAACAAAATTTACACAATTTTAATCTTTAAAATTTTATAAAAAAATTCTCAAATACAATTGAGAAATCGGACTTACATAGTCTATAAGTATGGATCCTTGGCTTTAATTTCCCATTGGTCCAAATGAGTGACAAACAAGTGTTATAGAAAAATTCTCAAATACAATTGAGAAATCGGACTTAAATAGTCTATAAGTATGGATCCTTGGCTTTAATTTCCCATTGGTCCAAATGAGTGACAAACATAAATGTGCCCACAAATAGCCAAACTCATGTAGAGCTGAACAAAATTTACACAATTTTAATCTTTAAAATTTTATAGAAAAATTCTCAAATACAATTGAGAAATCGGACTTACATAGTCTATAAGTATGGATCCTTGGCTTTAATTTCCCATTGGTCCAAATGAGTGACAAACAAGTGTTATAGCAAAATTCTCAAATACAATTGAGAAATCGGACTTACATAGTCTATAAGTATGGATCCTTGGCTTTAATTTCCCATTGGTCCAAATGAGTGACAAACATAAATGTGCCCACAAATAGCCAAATTCATGTAGAGCTGAACAAAATTTACACAATTTTAATCTTTAAAATATTATAGAAAAATTCTCAAATACAATTGAGAAATCGGACTTACATAGTCTATAAGTATGGATCCTTGGCTTTAATTTCCCATTGGTCCAAATGAGTGACAAACAAGTGTTATAGAAAAATTCTCAAATACAATTGAGAAATAGGACTTAAATAGTCTATAAGTATGGTTCCTTGGCTTTAATTTCCCATTGGTCCAAATGAGTGACAAACATAAATGTACCCGCAAATAGCCAAATTCATGTAGAGCTGAACAAAATTTACACAATTTTAATCTTTAAAATTTTATAGAAAAATTCTCAAATACAATTGAGAAATCGGACTTACATAGTCTATAAGTATGGATCCTTGGCTTTAATTTCCCATTGGTCCAAATGAGTGACAAACAAGTGTTATAGAAAAATTCTCAAATACAATTGAGAAATCGGACTTAAATAGTCTATAAGTATGGATCCTTGGCTTTAATTTCCCATTGGTCCAAATGAGTGACAAACATAAATGTGCCCACAAATAGCCAAATTCATGTAGAGCTGAACAAAATTTACACAATTTTAATCTTTAAAATTTTATAGAAAAACTCTCAAATACAATTGAGAAATCGGACTTACATAGTCTATAAGTATGGATCCTTGGCTTTAATTTCCCATTGGTCCAAATGAGTGACAAACAAGTGTTATAGAAAAATTCTCAAATACAATTGGGAAATCGGACTTAACTAGTCTATAAGTATGGATCCTTGGCTTTAATTTCCCATTGGTCCAAATGAGTGACAAACAAGTGTTATAGAAAAATTCTCAAATACAATTGGGAAATCGGACTTACATAGTCTATAAGTATGGATCCTTGGCTTTAATTTCCCATTGGTCCAAATGAGTGACAAACAAGTGTTATAGAAAAATTCTCAAATCCAATTGAGAAATCGGACTTACATAGTCTATAAGTATGGATCCTTGGCTTTAATTTCCCGTTGGTCCAAATGAGTGACAAACAAGTGTTATAGAAAAATTCTCAAATACAATTGAGAAATCGGACTTACATAGTCTATAAGTATGGAACCTTGGCTTTAATTTCCCATTGGTCCAAATGAGTGACAAACATAAATGTGCCCACAAATAACCAAATTCATGTAGAGCTGAACAAAATTTACACAATTTTAATCTTTAAAATTTTATAGAAAAATTCTCAAATACAATTGAGAAATCGGACTTACATAGTCTATAAGTATGGATCCTTGGCTTTAATTTCCCATTGGTCCAAATGAGTGACAAACAAGTGTTATAGAAAAATTCTCAAATACAATTGAGAAATCGGACTTACATAGTCTATAAGTATGGATCCTTGGCTTTAATTTCCCATTGGTCCAAATGAGTGACAAACAAGTGTTATAGAAAAATTCTCAAATACAATTGAGAAATCGGACTTACATAGTCTATAAGTATGGATCCTTGGCTTTAATTTCCCATTGGTCCAAATGAGTGACAAACAAGTGTTATAGAAAAATTCTCAAATACAATTGAGAAATCGGACTTAAATAGTCTATAAGTATGGATCCTTGGCTTTAATTTCCCATTGGTCCAAATGAGTGACAAACATAAATGTGCCCACAAATAGCCAAATTCATGTAGAGCTGAACAAAATTTACACAATTTTAATCTTTAAAATTTTATAGAAAAATTCTCAAATACAATTGAGAAATCGGACTTACATAGTCTATAAGTATGGATCCTTGGCTTTAATTTCCCATTGGTCCAAATGAGTGACAAACAAGTGTTATAGAAAAATTCTGAAATACAATTGGGAAATCGGACTTAACTAGTCTATAAGTATGGATCCTTGGCTTTAATTTCCCATTGGTCCAAATGAGTGACAAACAAGTGTTATAGAAAAATTCTCAAATACAATTGAGAAATCGGACTTACATAGTCTATAAGTATGGATCCTTGGCTTTAATTTCCCATTGGTCCAAATGAGTGACAAACATAAATGTGCCCACAAATAGCCAAATTCATGTAGAGCTGAACAAAATTTACGCAATTTTAATCTTTAAAATTTTATAGAAAAATTCTCAAATACAATTGAGAAATCGGACTTACATAGTCTATAAGTATGGATCCTTGGCTTTAATTTCCCATTGGTCCAAATGAGTGACAAACAAGTGTTATAGAAAAATTCTCAAATACAATTGAGAAATCGGACTTAAATAGTCTATAAGTATGGATCCTTGGCTTTAATTGCCCATTGGTCCAAATGAGTGACAAACATAAATGTGCCCACAAATAGCCAAATTCATGTAGAGCTGAACAAAATTTACACAATTTTAATCTTTAAAATTTTATAGAAAAATTCTCAAATACAATTGAGAAATCGGACTTAACTAGTCTATAAGTATGGATCCTTGGCTTTAATTTCCCATTGGTCCAAATGAGTGACAAACAAGTGTTATAGAAAAATTCTCAAATACAATTGAGAAATCGGACTTACATAGTCTATAAGTATGGATCCTTGGCTTTAATTTCCCATTGGTCCAAATGAGTGACAAACAAGTGTTATAGAAAAATTCTCAAATACAATTGAGAAATCGGACTTACATAGTCTATAAGTATGGATCCTTGGCTTTAATTTCCCATTGGTCCAAATGAGTGACAAACAAGTGTTATAGAAAAATTCTCAAATACAATTGAGAAATCGGACTTACATAGTCTATAAGTATGGATCCTTGGCTTTAATTTCCCATTGGTCCAAATGAGTGACAAACAAGTGTTATAGAAAAATTCTCAAATACAATTGAGAAATCGGACTTAAATAGTCTATAAGTATGGATCCTTGGCTTTAATTTCCCATTGGTCCAAATGAGTGACAAACATAAATGTGCCCACAAATAGCCAAATTCATGTAGAGCTGAACAAAATTTACACAATTTTAATCTTTAAAATTTTATAGAAAACTTCTCAAATACAATTGGGATATCGGACTTAACTAGTCTATAAGTATGGATCCTTGGCTTTAATTTCCCATTGGTCCAAATGAGTGACAAACAAGTGTTATAGAAAAATTCTCAAATACAATTGAGAAATCGGACTTACATAGTCTATAAGTATGGATCCTTGGCTTTAATTTCCCATTGGTCCAAATGTGTGACAAACAAGTGTTATAGAAAAATTCTCAAATACAATTGAGAAATCGGACTTACATAGTCTATAAGTATGGATCCTTGGCTTTAATTTCCCATTGGTCCAAATGAGTGACAAACAAGTGTTATAGAAAAATTCTCAAATACAATTGAGAAATCGGACTTAAATAGTCTATAAGTATGGATCCTTGGCTTTAATTTCCCATTGGTCCAAATGAGTGACAAACATAAATGTGCCCACAAATAGCTAAATTCATGTAGAGCTGAACAAAATTTACACAATTTTAATCTTTAAAATTTTATAGAAAAATTCTCAAATACAATTGAGAAATCGGACTTACATAGTCTATAAGTATGGATCCTTGGCTTTAATTTCCTATTGGTCCAAATGAGTGACAAACATAAATGTGCCCACAAATAGCTAAATTCATGTAGAGCTGAACAAAATTTACACAATTTTAATCTTTAAAATTTTATAGAAAAATTCTCAAATACAATTGAGAAATCGGACTTAAATAGTCTATAAGTATGGATCCTTGGCTTTAATTTCCCATTGGTCCAAATGAGTGGCAAACAAGTGTTATAGAAAAATTCTCAAATACAATTGAGAAATCGGACTTACATAGTCTATAAGTATGGATCCTTGGCTTTAATTTCCCATTGGTCCAAATGAGTGACAAACAAGTGTTATAGAAAAATTCTCAAATACAATTGAGAAATCGGACTTACATAGTCTATAAGTATGGATCCTTGGCTTTAATTTCCCATTGGTCCAAATGAGTGACAAACAAGTGTTATAGAAAAATTCTCAAATACAATTGAGAAATCGGACTTACATAGTCTATAAGTATGGATCCTTGGCTTTAATTTCCCATTGGTCCAAATGAGTGACAAACATAAATGTGCCCACAAATAGCTAAATTCATGTAGAGCTGAACAAAATTTACACAATTTTAATCTTTAAAATTTTATAGAAAAATTCTCAAATACAATTGAGAAATCGGACTTACATAGTCTATAAGTATGGATCCTTGGCTTTAATTTCCTATTGGTCCAAATGAGTGACAAACATAAATGTGCCCACAAATAGCTAAATTCATGTAGAGCTGAACAAAATTTACACAATTTTAATCTTTAAAATTTTATAGAAAAATTCTCAAATACAATTGAGAAATCGGACTTACATAGTCTATAAGTATGGATCCTTGGCTTTAATTTCCTATTGGTCCAAATGAGTGACAAACATAAATGTGCCCACAAATATCTAAATTCATGTAGAGCTGAACAAAATTTACACAATTTTAATCTTTAAAATTTTATAGAAAAATTCTCAAATACAATTGAGAAATCGGACTTACATAGTCTATAAGTATGGATCCTTGGCTTTAATTTCCTATTGGTCGAAATGAGTGACAAACATAAATGTGCCCACAAATAGCTAAATTCATGTAGAGCTGAACAAAATTTACACAATTTTAATCTTTAAAATTTTATAGAAAAATTCTCAAATACAATTGAGAAATCGGACTTTCATAGTCTATAAGTATGGATCCTTGGCTTTAATTTCCCATTGGTCCAAATGAGTGACAAACAAGTGTTATAGAAAAATTCTCAAATACAATTGAGAAATCGGACTTACATAGTCTATAAGTATGGATCCTTGGCTTTAATTTCCTATTGGTCCAAATGAGTGACAAACATAAATGTGCCCACAAATAGCTAAATTCATGTAGAGCTGAACAAAATTTACACAATTTTAATCTTTAAAATTTTATAGAAAAATTCTCAAATACAATTGAGAAATCGGACTTTCATAGTCTATAAGTATGGATCCTTGGCTTTAATTTCCCATTGGTCCAAATGAGTGACAAACAAGTGTTATAGAAAAATTCTCAAATACAATTGAGAAATCGGACTTACATAGTCTATAAGTATGGATCCTTGGCTTTAATTTCCCATTGGTCCAAATGAGTGACAAACAAGTGTTATAGAAAAATTCACAAATACAATTGAGAAATCGGACTTACATAGTCTATAAGTATGGATCCTTGGCTTTAATTTCCCATTGGTCCAAATGAGTGACAAACAAGTGTTATAGAAAAATTCACAAATACAATTGAGAAATCGGACTTACATAGTCTATAAGTATGGATCCTTGGCTTTAATTTCCCATTGGTCCAAATGAGTGACAAACAAGTGTTATAGAAAAATTCTCAAATACAATTGAGAAATCGGACTTTCATAGTCTATAAGTATGGATCCTTGGCTTTAATTTCCCATTGGTCCAAATGAGTGACAAACAAGTGTTATAGAAAAATTCACAAATACAATTGAGAAATCGGACTTACATAGTCTATAAGTATGGATCCTTGGCTTTAATTTCCCATTGGTCCAAATGAGTGACAAACAAGTGTTATAGAAAAATTCTCAAATACAATTGAGAAATCGGACTTTCATAGTCTATAAGTATGGATCCTTGGCTTTAATTTCCCATTGGTCCAAATGAGTGACAAACAAGTGTTATAGAAAAATTCTCAAATACAATTGAGAAATCGGACTTACATAGTCTATAAGTATGGATCCTTGGCTTTAATTTCCCATTGGTCCAAATGAGTGACAAACAAGTGTTATAGAAAAATTCACAAATACAATTGAGAAATCGGACTTACATAGTCTATAAGTATGGATCCTTGGCTTTAATTTCCTATTGGTCCAAATGAGTGACAAACATAAATGTGCCCACAAATAGCTAAATTCATGTAGAGCTGAACAATATTTACACAATTTTAATCTTTAAAATTTTATAGAAAAATTCTCAAATACAATTGAGAAATCGGACTTACATAGTCTATAAGTATGGATCCTTGGCTTTAATTTCCTATTGGTCCAAATGAGTGACAAACATAAATGTGCCCACAAATAGCTAAATTCATGTAGAGCTGAACAATATTTACACAATTTTAATCTTTAAAATTTTATAGAAAAATTCTCAAATACAATTGAGAAATCGGACTTACATAGTCTATAAGTATGGATCCTTGGCTTTAATTTCCCATTGGTCCAAATGAGTGACAAACAAGTGTTATAGAAAAATTCTCAAATACAATTGAGAAATCGGACTTTCATAGTCTATAAGTATGGATCCTTGGCTTTAATTTCCCATTGGTCCAAATGAGTGACAAACAAGTGTTATAGAAAAATTCTCAAATACAATTGAGAAATCGGACTTACATAGTCTATAAGTATGGATCCTTGGCTTTAATTTCCCATTGGTCCAAATGAGTGACAAACAAGTGTTATAGAAAAATTCACAAATACAATTGAGAAATCGGACTTACATAGTCTATAAGTATGGATCCTTGGCTTTAATTTCCCATTGGTCCAAATGAGTGACAAACAAGTGGTATAGAAAAATTCTCAAATACAATTGAGAAATCGGACTTACATAGTCTATAAGTATGGATCCTTGGCTTTAATTTCCCATTGGTCCAAATGAGTGACAAACAAGTGTTATAGAAAAATTCTCAAATACGATTGAGAAATCGGACTTACATAGTCTATAAGTATGGATCCTTGGCTTTAATTTCCCATTGGTCCAAATGAGTGACAAACAAGTGTTATAGAAAAATTCTCAAATACGATTGAGAAATCGGACTTACATAGTCTATAAGTATGGATCCTTGGCTTTAATTTCCCATTGGTCCAAATGAGTGACAAACAAGTGTTATAGAAAAATTCTCAAATACAATTGAGAAATCGGACTTACATAGTCTATAAGTATGGATCCTTGGCTTTAATTTCCCATTGGTCCAAATGAGTGACAAACATAAATGTGCCCACAAATAGCTAAATTCATGTAGAGCTGAACAAAATTTACACAATTTTAATCTTTAAAATTTTATAGAAAAATTCTCAAATACAATTGAGAAATCGGACTTACATAGTCTATAAGTATGGATCCTTGGCTTTAATTTCCCATTGGTCCAAATGAGTGACAAACAAGTGTTATAGAAAAATTCACAAATACAATTGAGAAATCGGACTTACATAGTCTATAAGTATGGATCCTTGGCTTTAATTTCCCATTGGTCCAAATGAGTGACAAACAAGTGGTATAGAAAAATTCTCAAATACAATTGAGAAATCGGACTTACATAGTCTATAAGTATGGATCCTTGGCTTTAATTTCCCATTGGTCCAAATGAGTGACAAACAAGTGTTATAGAAAAATTCTCAAATACGATTGAGAAATCGGACGTACATAGTCTATAAGTATGGATCCTTGGCTTTAATTTCCCATTGGTCCAAATGAGTGACAAACAAGTGTTATAGAAAAATTCTCAAATACGATTGAGAAATCGGACTTACATAGTCTATAAGTATGGATCCTTGGCTTTAATTTCCCATTGGTCCAAATGAGTGACAAACAAGTGTTATAGAAAAATTCTCAAATACAATTGAGAAATCGGACTTACATAGTCTATAAGTATGGATCCTTGGCTTTAATTTCCCATTGGTCCAAATGAGTGACAAACATAAATGTGCCCACAAATAGCTAAATTCATGTAGAGCTGAACAAAATTTACACAATTTTAATCTTTAAAATTTTATAGAAAAATTCTCAAATACAATTGAGAAATCGGACTTACATAGTCTATAAGTATGGATCCTTGGCTTTAATTTCCCATTGGTCCAAATGAGTGACAAACAAGTGTTATAGAAAAATTCTCAAATACGATTGAGAAATCGGACTTACATAGTCTATAAGTATGGATCCTTGGCTTTAATTTCCCATTGGTCCAAATGAGTGACAAACAAGTGTTATAGAAAAATTCTCAAATACGATTGAGAAATCGGACTTACATAGTCTATAAGTATGGATCCTTGGCTTTAATTTCCCATTGGTCCAAATGAGTGACAAACAAGTGTTATAGAAAAATTCTCAAATACAATTGAGAAATCGGACTTACATAGTCTATAAGTATGGATCCTTGGCTTTAATTTCCCATTGGTCCAAATGAGTGACAAACATAAATGTGCCCACAAATAGCTAAATTCATGTAGAGCTGAACAAAATTTACACAATTTTAATCTTTAAAATTTTATAGAAAAATTCTCAAATACAATTGAGAAATCGGACTTACATAGTCTATAAGTATGGATCCTTGGCTTTAATTTCCCATTGGTCCAAATGAGTGACAAACAAGTGTTATAGAAAAATTCTCAAATACGATTGAGAAATCGGACTTACATAGTCTATAAGTATGGATCCTTGGCTTTAATTTCCCATTGGTCCAAATGAGTGACAAACAAGTGTTATAGAAAAATTCTCAAATACAATTGAGAAATCGGACTTACATAGTCTATAAGTATGGATCCTTGGCTTTAATTTCCCATTGGTCCAAATGAGTGACAAACATAAATGTGCCCACAAATAGCTAAATTCATGTAGAGCTGAACAAAATTTACACAATTTTAATCTTTAAAATTTTATAGAAAAATTCTCAAATACAATTGAGAAATCGGACTTACATAGTCTATAAGTATGGATCCTTGGCTTTAATTTCCCATTGGTCCAAATGAGTGACAAACAAGTGTTATAGAAAAATTCTCAAATACGATTGAGAAATCGGACTTACATAGTCTATAAGTATGGATCCTTGGCTTTAATTTCCCATTGGTCCAAATGAGTGACAAACAAGTGTTATAGAAAAATTCTCAAATACAATTGAGAAATCGGACTTACATAGTCTATAAGTATGGATCCTTGGCTTTAATTTCCCATTGGTCCAAATGAGTGACAAACAAGTGTTATAGAAAAATTCTCAAATACAATTGAGAAATCGGACTTACATAGTCTATAAGTATGGATCCTTGGCTTTAATTTCCCATTGGTCCAAATGAGTGACAAACAAGTGTTATAGAAAAATTCTCAAATACAATTGAGAAATCGGACTTACATAGTCTATAAGTATGGATCCTTGGCTTTAATTTCCCATTGGTCCAAATGAGTGACAAACAAGTGTTATAGAAAAATTCTCAAATACAATTGAGAAATCGGACATACATAGTCTATAAGTATGGATCCTTGGCTTTAATTTCCCATTGGTCCAAATGAGTGACAAACATAAATGTGCCCACAAATAGCCAAATTCATGTAGAGCTGAACAAAATTTACACAATTTTAATCTTTAAAATTTTATAGAAAAATTCTCAAATACAATTGAGAAATCGGACTTACATAGTCTATAAGTATGGATCCTTGGCTTTAATTTCCTATTGGTCCAAATGAGTGACAAACATAAATGTGTCCACAAATAGCTAAATTCATGTAGAGCTGAACAAAATTTACACAATTTTAATCTTTAAAATTTTATAGAAAAATTCTCAAATACAATTGAGAAATCGGACTTACATAGTCTATAAGTATGGATCCTTGGCTTTAATTTCCTATTGGTCCAAATGAGTGACAAACATAAATGTGCCCACAAATAGCTAAATTCATGTAGAGCTGAACAAAATTTACACAATTTTAATCTTTAAAATTTTATAGAAAAATTCTCAAATACAATTGAGAAATCGGACTTTCATAGTCTATAAGTATGGATCCTTGGCTTTAATTTCCCATTGGTCCAAATGAGTGACAAACAAGTGTTATAGAAAAATTCTCAAATACAATTGAGAAATCGGACTTACATAGTCTATAAGTATGGATCCTTGGCTTTAATTTCCCATTGGTCCAAATGAGTGACAAACAAGTGTTATAGAAAAATTCTCAAATACAATTGAGAAATCGGACTTACATAGTCTATAAGTATGGATCCTTGGCTTTAATTTCCTATTGGTCCAAATGAGTGACAAACATAAATGTGCCCACAAATAGCTAAATTCATGTAGAGCTGAACAAAATTTACACAATTTTAATCTTTAAAATTTTGTAGAAAAATTCTCAAATACAATTGAGAAATCGGACTTACATAGTCTATAAGTATGGATCCTTGGCTTTAATTTCCTATTGATCCAAATGAGTGACAAACATAAATGTGCCCACAAATAGCTAAATTCATGTAGAGCTGAACAAAATTTACACAATTTTAATCTTTAAAATTTTATAGAAAAATTCTCAAATACAATTGAGAAATCGGACTTTCATAGTCTATAAGTATGGATCCTTGGCTTTAATTTCCCATTGGTCCAAATGAGTGACAAACAAGTGTTATAGAAAAATTCTCAAATACAATTGAGAAATCGGACTTACATAGTCTATAAGTATGGATCCTTGGCTTTAATTTCCTATTGGTCCAAATGAGTGACAAACATAAATGTGCCCACAAATAGCTAAATTCATGTAGAGCTGAACAAAATTTACACAATTTTTATCTTTAAAATTTTATAGAAAAATTCTCAAATACAATTGAGAAATCGGACTTACATAGTCTATAAGTATGGATCCTTGGCTTTAATTTCCTATTGGTCCAAATGAGTGACAAACATAAATGTGCCCACAAATAGCTAAATTCATGTAGAGCTGAACAAAATTTACACAATTTTAGTCTTTAAAATTTTATAGAAAAATTCTCAAATACAATTGAGAAATCGGACTTTCATAGTCTATAAGTATGGATCCTTGGCTTTAATTTCCCATTGGTCCAAATGAGTGACAAACAAGTGTTATAGAAAAATTCTCAAATACAATTGAGAAATCGGACTTACATAGTCTATAAGTATGGATCCTTGGCTTTAATTTCCTATTGGTCCAAATGAGTGACAAACATAAATGTGCCCACAAATAGCTAAATTCATGTAGAGCTGAACAATATTTACACAATTTTAATCTTTAAAATTTTATAGAAAAATTCTCAAATACAATTGAGAAATCGGACTTACATAGTCTATAAGTATGGATCCTTGGCTTTAATTTCCTATTGGTCCAAATGAGTGACAAACATAAATGTGCCCACAAATAGCTAAATTCATGTAGAGCTGAACAAAATTTACACAATTTTAGTCTTTAAAATTTTATAGAAAAATTCTCAAATACAATTGAGAAATCGGACTTTCATAGTCTATAAGTATGGATCCTTGGCTTTAATTTCCCATTGGTCCAAATGAGTGACAAACAAGTGTTATAGAAAAATTCTCAAATACAATTGAGAAATCGGACTTACATAGTCTATAAGTATGGATCCTTGGCTTTAATTTCCTATTGGTCCAAATGAGTGACAAACATATGTGTGCCCACAAATAGCTAAATTCATGTAGAGCTGAACAAAATTTACACAATTTTAATCTTTAAAATTTTATAGAAAAATTCTCAAATACAATTGAGAAATCGGACTTACATAGTCTATAAGTATGGATCCTTGGCTTTAATTTCCTATTGGTCCAAATGAGTGACAAACATAAATGTGCCCACAAATAGCTAAATTCATGTAGAGCTGAACAAAATTTACACAATTTTAATCTTTAAAATTTTATAGAAAAATTCTCAAATACAATTGAGAAATCGGACTTTCATAGTCTATAAGTATGGATCCTTGGCTTTAATTTCCTATTGGTCCAAATGAGTGACAAACATAAATGTGCCCACAAATAGCTAAATTCATGTAGAGCTGAACAAAATTTACACAATTTTAATCTTTAAAATTTTATAGAAAAATTCTCAAATACAATTGAGAAATCGGACTTACATAGTCTATAAGTATGGATCCTTGGCATTAATTTCCTATTGGTCCAAATGAGTGACAAACATAAATGTGCCCACAAATAGCTAAATTCATGTAGAGCTGAACAAAATTTACACAATTTTAATCTTTAAAATTTTATAGAAAAATTCTCAAATACAATTGAGAAATCGGACTTACATAGTCTATAAGTATGGATCCTTGGCTTTAATTTCCCATTGGTCCAAATGAGTGACAAACAAGTGTTATAGAAAAATTCACAAATACAATTGAGAAATCGGACTTACATAGTCTATAAGTATGGATCCTTGGCCTTAATTTCCCATTGGTTCAAATGAGTGACAAACAAGTGTTATAGAAAAATTCTCAAATACAATTGAGAAATCGGACTTACATAGTCTATAAGTATGGATCCTTGGCTTTAATTTCCCATTGGTCCAAATGAGTGACAAACAAGTGGTATAGAAAAATTCTCAAATACAATTGAGAAATCGGACTTACATAGTCTATAAGTATGGATCCTTGGCTTTAATTTCCCATTAGTCCAAATGAGTGACAAACAAGTGTTATAGAAAAATTCTCAAATACGATTGAGAAATCGGACTTATATAGTCTATAAGTATGGATCCTTGGCTTTAATTTCCCATTGGTCCAAATGAGTGACAAACAAGTGTTATTGAAAAATTCTCAAATACAATTGAGAAATCGGACTTACATAGTCTATAAGTATGGATCCTTGGCTTTAATTTCCCATTGGTCCAAATGAGTGACAAACAAGTGTTATAGAAAAATTCACAAATACAATTGAGAAATCGGACTTACATAGTCTATAAGTATGGATCCTTGGCTTTAATTTCCTATTGGTCCAAATGAGTGACAAACATAAATGTGCCCACAAATAGCTAAATTCATGTAGAGCTGAACAAAATTTACACAATTTTAATCTTTAAAATTTTATAGAAAAATTCTCAAATACAATTGAGAAATCGGACTTACATAGTCTATAAGTATGGATCCTTGGCTTTAATTTCCCATTGGTCCAAATGAGTGACAAACAAGTGTTATAGAAAAATTCTCAAATACAATTGAGAAATCGGACTTACATAGTCTATAAGTATGGATCCTTGGCTTTAATTTCCCATTGGTCCAAATGAGTGACAAACATAAATGTGCCCACAAATAGCTAAATTCATGTAGAGCTGAACAAAATTTACACAATTTTAATCTTTAAAATTTTATAGAAAAATTCTCAAATACAATTGAGAAATCGGACTTACATAGTCTATAAGTATGGATCCTTGGCTTTAATTTCCTATTGGTCCAAATGAGTGACAAACATAAATGTGCCCACAAATAGCTAAATTCATGTAGAGCTGAACAAAATTTACACAATTTTAATCTTTAAAATTTTATAGAAAAATTCTCAAATACAATTGAGAAATCGGACTTTCATAGTCTATAAGTATGGATCCTTGGCTTTAATTTCCTATTGATCCAAATGAGTGACAAACATAAATGTGCCCACAAATAGCTAAATTCATGTAGAGCTGAACAAAATTTACACAATTTTAATCTTTAAAATTTTATAGAAAAATTCTCAAATACAATTGAGAAATCGGACTTTCATAGTCTATAAGTATGGATCCTTGGCTTTAATTTCCTATTGGTCCAAATGAGTGACAAACATAAATGTGCCCACAAATAGCTAAATTCATGTAGAGCTGAACAAAATTTACACAATTTTAATCTTTAAAATTTTATAGAAAAATTCTCAAATACAATTGAGAAATCGGACTTACATAGTCTATAAGTATGGATCCTTGGCTTTAATTTCCTATTGGTCCAAATGAGTGACAAACATAAATGTGCCCACAACTAGTCAAATTCATGTAGAGCTGAACAAAATTTACACAATTTTAATCTTTAAAATTTTATAGAAAAATTCTCAAATACAATTGAGAAATCGGACTTACATAGTCTATAAGTATGGATCCTTGGCTTTAATTTCCCATTGGTCCAAATGAGTGACAAACAAGTGTTATAGAAAAATTCACAAATACAATTGAGAAATCGGACTTACATAGTCTATAAGTATGGATCCTTGGCCTTAATTTCCTATTGGTTCAAATGAGTGACAAACAAGTGTTATAGAAAAATTCTCAAATACAATTGAGAAATCGGACTTACATAGTCTATAAGTATGGATCCTTGGCTTTAATTTCCCATTGGTCCAAATGAGTGACAAACAAGTGGCATAGAAAAATTCTCAAATACAATTGAGAAATCGGACTTACATAGTCTATAAGTATGGATCCTTGGCTTTAATTTCCCATTAGTCCAAATGAGTGACATACAAGTGTTATAGAAAAATTCTCAAATATGATTGAGAAATCGGACTTACATAGTCTATAAGTATGGATCCTTGGCTTTAATTTCCCATTGGTCCAAATGAGTGACAAACAAGTGTTATAGAAAAATTCTCAAATACAATTGAGAAATCGGACTTACATAGTCTATAAGTATGGATCCTTGGCTTTAATTTCCCATTGGTCCAAATGAGTGACAAACAAGTGTTATAGAAAAATTCACAAATACAATTGAGAAATCGGACTTACATAGTCTATAAGTATGGATCCTTGGCTTTAATTTCCTATTGGTCCAAATGAGTGACAAACATAAATGTGCCCACAAATAGCTAAATTCATGTAGAGCTGAACAAAATTTACACAATTTTAATCTTTAAAATTTTATAGAAAAATTCTCAAATACAATTGAGAAATCGGACTTACATAGTCTATAAGTATGGATCCTTGGCTTTAATTTCCCATTGGTCCAAATGAGTGACAAACAAGTGTTATAGAAAAATTCTCAAATACAATTGAGAAATCGGACTTACATAGTCTATAAGTATGGATCCTTGGCTTTAATTTCCCATTGGTCCAAATGAGTGACAAACAAGTGTTATAGAAAAATTCTCAAATACAATTGAGAAATCGGACTTACATAGTCTATAAGTATGGATCCTTGGCCTTAATTTCCCATTGGTCCAAATGAGTGACAAACAAGTGTTATAGAAAAATTCTCAAATACAATTGAGAAATCGGACTTACATAGTCTATAAGTATGGATCCTTGGCTTTAATTTCCCATTGGTCCAAATGAGTGACAAACAAGTGTTATAGAAAAATTCACAAATACAATTGAGAAATCGGACTTACATAGTCTATAAGTATGGATCCTTGGCTTTAATTTCCTATTGGTCCAAATGAGTGACAAACATAAATGTGCCCACAAATAGCTAAATTCATGTAGAGCTGAACAAAATTTACACAATTTTAATCTTTAAAATTTTATAGAAAAATTCTCAAATACAATTGAGAAATCGGACTTACATAGTCTATAAGTATGGATCCTTGGCTTTAATTTCCCATTGGTCCAAATGAGTGACAAACAAGTGTTATAGAAAAATTCTCAAATACAATTGAGAAATCGGACTTACATAGTCTATAAGTATGGATCCATGGCTTTAATTTCCCATTGGTCCAAATGAGTGACAAACATAAATGTGCCCACAAATAGCTAAATTCATGTAGAGCTGAACAAAATTTACACAATTTTAATCTTTAAAATTTTATAGAAAAATTCTCAAATACAATTGAGAAATCGGACTTACATAGTCTATAAGTATGGATCCTTGGCTTTAATTTCCTATTGGTCCAAATGAGTGACAAACATAAATGTGCCCACAAATAGCTAAATTCATGTAGAGCTGAACAAAATTTACACAATTTTAATCTTTAAAATTTTATAGAAAAATTCTCAAATACAATTGAGAAATCGGACTTTCATAGTCTATAAGTATGGATCCTTGGCTTTAATTTCCTATTGGTCCAAATGAGTGACAAACATAAATGTGCCCACAAATAGCTAAATTCATGTAGAGCTGAACAAAATTTACACAATTTTAATCTTTAAAATTTTATAGAAAAATTCTCAAATACAATTGAGAAATCGGACTTTCATAGTCTATAAGTATGGATCCTTGGCTTTAATTTCCTATTGGTCCAAATGAGTGACAAACATAAATGTGCCCACAAATAGCTAAATTCATGTAGAGCTGAACAAAATTTACACAATTTTAATCTTTAAAATTTTATAGAAAAATTCTCAAATACAATTGAGAAATCGGACTTACATAGTCTATAAGTATGGATCCTTGGCTTTAATTTCCTATTGGTCCAAATGAGTGACAAACATAAATGTGCCCACAAATAGCTAAATTCATGTAGAGCTGAACAAAATTTACACAATTTTAATCTTTAAAATTTTATAGAAAAATTCTCAAATACAATTGAGAAATCGGACTTACATAGTCTATAAGTATGGATCCTTGGCTTTAATTTCCCATTGGTCCAAATGAGTGACAAACAAGTGTTATAGAAAAATTCACAAATACAATTGAGAAATCGGACTTACATAGTCTATAAGTATGGATCCTTGGCCTTAATTTCCCATTGGTTCAAATGAGTGACAAACAAGTGTTATAGAAAAATTCTCAAATACAATTGAGAAATCGGACTTACATAGTCTATAAGTATGGATCCTTGGCTTTAATTTCCCATTGGTCCAAATGAGTAACAAACAAGTGGTATAGAAAAATTCTCAAATACAATTGAGAAATCGGACTTACATAGTCTATAAGTATGGATCCTTGGCTTTAATTTCCCATTAGTCCAAATGAGTGACAAACAAGTGTTATAGAAAAATTCTCAAATACGATTGAGAAATCGGACTTACATAGTCTATAAGTATGGATCCTTGGCTTTAATTTCCCATTGGTCCAAATGAGTGACAAACAAGTGTTATAGAAAAATTCTCAAATACAATTGAGAAATCGGACTTACATAGTCTATAAGTATGGATCCTTGGCTTTAATTTCCCATTGGTCCAAATGAGTGACAAACAAGTGTTATAGAAAAATTCACAAATACAATTGAGAAATCGGACTTACATAGTCTATAAGTATGGATCCTTGGCTTTAATTTCCCATTGGTCCAAATGAGTGACAAACATAAATGTGCCCACAAATAGCTAAATTCATGTAGAGCTGAACAAAATTTACACAATTTTAATCTTTAAAATTTTAAAGAAAAATTCTCAAATACAATTGAGAAATCGGACTTACATAGTCTATAAGTATGGATCCTTGGCTTTAATTTCCCATTGGTCCAAATGAGTGACAAACATAAATGTGCCCACAAATAGCTAAATTCATGTAGAGCTGAACAAAATTTACACAATTTTAATCTTTAAAATTTTATAGAAAAATTCTCAAATACAATTGAGAAATCGGACTTACATAGTCTATAAGTATGGATCCTTGGCTTTAATTTCCCATTGGTCCAAATGAGTGACAAACAAGTGTTATAGAAAAATTCACAACTACAATTGAGAAATCGGACTTACATAGTCTATAACTATGGATCCTTGGCTTTAATTTCCTATTGGTCCAAATGAGTGACAAACATAAATGTGCCCACAAATAGCTAAATTCATGTAGAGCTGAACAAAATTTACACAATTTTAATCTTTAAAATTTTATAGAAAAATTCTCAAATACAATTGAGAAATCGGACTTACATAGTCTATAAGTATGGATCCTTGGCTTTAATTTCCTATTGGTCCAAATGAGTGACAAACATAAATGTGCCCACAAATAGCTAAATTCATGTAGAGCTGAACAAAATTTACACAATTTTAATCTTTAAAATTTTATAGAAAAATTCTCAAATACAATTGAGAAATCGGACTTACATAGTCTATAAGTATGGATCCTTGGCTTTAATTTCCTATTGGTCCAAATGAGTGACAAACATAAATTTGCCCACAAATAGCTAAATTCATGTAGAGCTGAACAAAATTTACACAATTTTAATCTTTAAAATTTTATAGAAAAATTCTCAAATACAATTGAGACATCGGACTTTCATAGTCTATAAGTATGGATCCTTGGCTTTAATTTCCCATTGGTCCAAATGAGTGACAAACAAGTGTTATAGAAAAATTCTCAAATACAATTGAGAAATCGGACTTACATAGTCTATAAGTATGGATCCTTGGCTTTTATTTCCCATTGGTCCAAATGAGTGACAAACAAGTGTTATAGAAAAATTCTCAAATACAATTGAGAAATCGGACTTACATAGTCTATAAGTATGGATCCTTGGCTTTAATTTCCTATTGGTCCAAATGAGTGACAAACATAAATGTGCCCACAAATAGCTAAATTCATGTAGAGCTGAACAAAATTTACACAATTTTAATCTTTAAAATTTTATAGAAAAATTCTCAAATACAATTGAGACATCGGACTTTCATAGTCTATAAGTATGGATCCTTGGCTTTAATTTCCCATTGGTCCAAATGAGTGACAAACAAGTGTTATAGAAAAATTCTCAAATACAATTGAGAAATCGGACTTACATAGTCTATAAGTATGGATCCTTGGCTTTTATTTCCCATTGGTCCAAATGAGTGACAAACAAGTGTTATAGAAAAATTCTCAAATACAATTGAGACATCGGACTTACATAGTCTATAAGTATGGATCCTTGGCTTTAATTTCCTATTGGTCCAAATGAGTGACAAACATAAATGTGCCCACAAATAGCTAAATTCATGTAGAGCTGAAAAAAATTTACACAATTTTAATCTTTAAAATTTTATAGAAAAATTCTCAAATACAATTGAGAAATCGGACTTTCATAGTCTATAAGTATGGATCCTTGGCTTTAATTTCCCATTGGTCCAAATGAGTGACAAACAAGTGTTATAGAAAAATTCTCAAATACAATTGAGAAATCGGACTTACATAGTCTATAAGTATGGATCCTTGGCTTTAATTTCCCATTGGTCCAAATGAGTGACAAACAAGTGTTATAGAAAAATTCACAAATGCAATTGAGAAATCGGACTTACATAGTCTATAAGTATGGATCCTTGGCCTTAATTTCCCATTGGTCCAAATGAGTGACAAACAAGTGTTATAGAAAAATTCTCAAATACAATTGAGAAATCGGACTTACATAGTCTATAAGTATGGATCCTTGGCTTTAATTTCCCATTGGTCCAAATGAGTGACAAACAAGTGTTATAGAAAAATTCTCAAATACAATTGAGAAATCGGACTTACATAGTCTATAAGTATGGATCCTTGGCTTTAATTTCCCATTGGTCCAAATGAGTGACAAACAAGTGTTATAGAAAAATTCTCAAATACAATTGAGAAATCGGACTTACATAGTCTATAAGTATGGATCCTTGGCTTTAATTTCCCATTGGTCCAAATGAGTGACAAACAAGTGTTATAGAAAAATTCACAAATACAATTGAGAAATCGGACTTACATAGTCTATAAGTATGGATCCTTGGCTTTAATTTCCCATTGGTCCAAATGAGTGACAAACATAAATGTACCCACAAATAGCTAAATTCATGTAGAGCTGAACAAAATTTACACAGTTTTAATCTTTAAAATTTTATAGAAAAATTCTTCAAATACAATTGAGAAATCGGACTTACATAGTCTATAAGTATGGATACTTGGCTTTAATTTCCCATTGGTCCAAATGAGTGACAAACAAGTGTTATAGAAAAATTCTCAAATACAATTGAGAAATCGGACTTACATAGTCTATAAGTATGGATACTTGGCTTTAATTTCCCATTGGTCCAAATGAGTGACAAACAAGTGTTATAGAAAAATTCTCAAATACAATTGAGAAATCGGACTTACATAGTCTGTAAGTATGGATCCTTGGCTTTAATTTCCCATTGGTCCAAATGAGTGACAAACAAGTGTTATAGAAAAATTCTCAAATACAATTGAGAAATCGGACTTACATAGTCTATAAGTATGGATCCTTGGCTTTAATTTCCCATTGGTCCAAATGAGTGACAAACAAGTGTTATAGAAAAATTCACAAATGCAATTGAGAAATCGGACTTACATAGTCTATAAGTATGGATCCTTGGCTTTAATTTCCCATTGGTCCAAATGAGTGACAAACAAGTGTTCTTGAAAAATTCTCAAATACAATTGAGAAATCGGACTTACATAGTCTATAAGTATGGATACTTGGCCTTAATTTCCCATTGGTCCAAATGAGTGACAAACAAGTGTTATAGAAAAATTCTCAAATACAATTGAGAAATCGGACTTACATAGTCTATAAGTATGGATCCTTGGCTTTAATTTCCCATTGGTCCAAATGAGTGACAAACAAGTGTTCTTGAAAAATTCTCAAATACAATTGAGAAATCGGACTTACATAGTCTATAAGTATGGATACTTGGCTTTAATTTCCCATTGGTCCAAATGAGTGACAAACAAGTGTTCTTGAAAAATTCTCAAATACAATTGAGAAATCGGACTTACATAGTCTATAAGTATGGATCCTTGGCCTTAATTTCCCATTGGTCCAAATGAGTGACAAACAAGTGTTATAGAAAAATTCTCAAATACAATTGAGAAATCGGACTTACATAGTCTATAAGTATGGATCCTTGGCTTTAATTTCCCATTGGTCCAAATGAGTGACAAACAAGTGTTCTTGAAAAATTCTCAAATACAATTGAGAAATCGGACTTACATAGTCTATAAGTATGGATACTTGGCTTTAATTTCCCATTGGTCCAAATGAGTGACAAACAAGTGTTCTTGAAAAATTCTCAAATACAATTGAGAAATCGGACTTACATAGTCTATAAGTATGGATCCTTGGCCTTAATTTCCCATTGGTCCAAATGAGTGACAAACAAGTGTTATAGAAAAATTCTCAAATACAATTGAGAAATCGGACTTACATAGTCTATAAGTATGGATCCTTGGCTTTAATTTCCCATTGGTCCAAATGAGTGACAAACAAGTGTTCTTGAAAAATTCTCAAATACAATTGAGAAATCGGACTTACATAGTCTATAAGTATGGATACTTGGCTTTAATTTCCCATTGGTCCAAATGAGTGACAAACAAGTGTTCTTGAAAAATTCTCAAATACAATTGAGAAATCGGACTTACATAGTCTATAAGTATGGATCCTTGGCCTTAATTTCCCATTGGTCCAAATGAGTGACAAACAAGTGTTCTTGAAAAATTCTCAAATACAATTGAGAAATCGGACTTACATAGTCTATAAGTATGGATCCTTGGCTTTAATTTCCCATTGGTCCAAATGAGTGACAAACAAGTGTTCTTGAAAAATTCTCAAATACAATTGAGAAATCGGACTTACATAGTCTATAAGTATGGATCCTTGGCTTTAATTTCCCATTGGTCCAAATGAGTGACAAACAAGTGTTCTTGAAAAATTCTCAAATACAATTGAGAAATCGGACTTACATAGTCTATAAGTATGGATCCTTGGTCTTAATTTCCCATTGGTCCAAATGAGTAACAAACAAGTGTTATAGAAAAATTCTCAAATACAATTGAGAAATCGGACTTACATAGTCTATAAGTATGGATACTTGGCTTTAATTTCCCATTGGTCCAAATGAGTGACAAACAAGTGTTCTTGAAAAATTCTCAAATACAATTGAGAAATCGGACTTACATAGTCTATAAGTATGGATACTTGGCTTTAATTTCCCATTGGTCCAAATGAGTGACAAACATAAATGTGCCCACAAATAGCTAAATTCATGTAGAGCTGAACAAAATTTACACAGTTTTAATCTTTAAAATTTTATAGAAAAATTCTTCAAATACAATTGAGAAATCGGACTTACATAGTCTATAAGTATGGATCCTTGGCTTTAATTTCCCATTGGTCCAAATGAGTGACAAACAAGTGTTATAGAAAAATTCTCAAATACAATTGAGAAATCGGACTTACATAGTCTATAAGTATGGATACTTGGCTTTAATTTCCCATTGGTCCAAATGAGTGACAAACAAGTGTTATAGAAAAATTCTCAAATACAATTGAGAAATCGGACTCACATAGTCTATAAGTATGGATCCTTGGCTTTAATTTCCCATTGGTCCAAATGAGTGACAAACAAGTGTTATAGAAAAATTCTCAAATACAATTAAGAAATCGGACTTACATAGTCTATAAGTATGGATCCTTGGTTTTAATTTCCTATTGGTCCAAATGAGTGACAAACATAAATGTGCCCACAAATAGCTAAATTCATGTAGAGCTGAACAAAATTTACACAATTTTAATCTTTAAAATTTTATAGAAAAATTCTCAAATACAATTGAGAAATCGGACTTACATAGTCTATAAGTATGGATCCTTGGCTTTAATTTCCTATTGGTCCAAATGAGTGACAAACATAAATGTGCCCACAAATAGCTAAATTCATGTTGAGCTGAACAAAATTTACACAATTTTAATCTTTAAAATTTTATAGAAAAATTCTCAAATACAATTGAGAAATCGGACTTTCATAGTCTATAAGTATGGATCCTTGGCTTTAATTTCCCATTGGTCCAAATGAGTGACAAACAAGTGTTATAGAAAAATTCTCAAATACAATTGAGAAATCGGACTTACATAGTCTATAAGTATGGATCCTTGGCTTTAATTTCCTATTGGTCCAAATGAGTGACAAACATAAATGTGCCCACAAATAGCTAAATTCATGTAGAGCTGAACAAAATTTACACAATTTTAATCTTTAAAATTTTATAGAAAAATTCTCAAATACAATTGAGAAATCGGACTTACATAGTCTATAAGTATGGATCCTTGGCTTTAATTTCCTATTGGTCCAAATGAGTGACAAACTTAAATGTGCCCACAAATAGCTAAATTCATGTAGAGCTGAACAAAATTTACACAATTTTAATCTTTAAAATTTTATAGAAAAATTCTCAAATACAATTGAGAAATCGGACTTTCATAGTCTATAAGTATGGATCCTTGGCTTTAATTTCCCATTGGTCCAAATGAGTGACAAACAAGTGTTATAGAAAAATTCTCAAATACAATTGAGAAATCGGACTTACATAGTCTATAAGTATGGATCCTTGGCTTTAATTTCCCATTGGTCCAAATGAGTGACAAACAAGTGTTATAGAAAAATTCATAAATACAATTGAGAAATCGGACTTACATAGTCTATAAGTATGGATCCTTGGCTTTAATTTCCCATTGGTCCAAATGAGTGACAAACAAGTGTTATAGAAAAATTCTCAAATACAATTGAGAAATCGGACTTACATAGTCTATAAGTATGGATCCTTGGCTTTAATTTCCCATTGGTCCAAATGAGTGACAAACAAGTGTTATAGAAAAATTCTCAAATACAATTGAGAAATCGGACTTACATAGTCTATAAGTATGGATCCTTGGCTTTAATTTCCCATTGGTCCAAATGAGTGACAAACAAGTGTTATAGAAAAATTCTCAAATACAATTGAGAAATCGGACTTACATAGTCTATAAGTATGGATCCTTGGCCTTAATTTCCCATTGGTTCAAATGAGTGACAAACAAGTGTTATAGAAAAATTCTCAAATACAATTGAGAAATCGGACTTACATAGTCTATAAGTATGGATCCTTGGCTTTAATTTCACATTGGTCCAAATGAGTGACAAACATAAATGTGCCCACAAATAGCCAAATTCATGTAGAGCTGAACAAAATTTACACAATTTTAATCTTTAAAATTTTATAGAAAAATTCTCAAATACAATTGAGAAATCGGACTTACATAGTCTATAAGTATGGATCCTTGGCTTTAATTTCCTATTGGTCCAAATGAGTGACAAACATAAATGTGCCCACAAATAGCTAAATTCATGTAGAGCTGAACAAAATTTACACAATTTTAATCTTTAAAATTTTATAGAAAAATTCTCAAATACAATTGAGAAATCGGACTTACATAGTCTATAAGTATGGATCCTTGGCTTTAATTTCCTATTGGTCCAAATGAGTGACAAACATAAATGTGCCCACAAATAGCTAAATTCATGTAGAGCTGAACAAAATTTACACAATTTTAATCTTTAAAATTTTATAGAAAAATTCTCAAATACAATTGAGAAATCGGACTTTCATAGTCTATAAGTATGGATCCTTGGCTTTAATTTCCCATTGGTCCAAATGAGTGACAAACAAGTGTTATAGAAAAATTCTCAAATACAATTGAGAAATCGGACTTACATAGTCTATAAGTATGGATCCTTGGCTTTAATTTCCTATTGGTCCAAATGAGTGACAAACAAGTGTTATAGAAAAATTCACAAATACAATTGAGAAATCGGACTTACATAGTCTATAAGTATGGATCCTTGGCCTTAATTTCCCATTGGTTCAAATGAGTGACAAACAAGTGTTATAGAAAAATTCTCAAATACAATTGAGAAATCGGACTTACATAGTCTATAAGTATGGATCCTTAGCTTTAATTTCCCATTGGTCCAAATGAGTGACAAACAAGTGTTATAGAAAAATTCTCAAATACAATTGAGAAATCGGACTTACATAGTCTATAAGTATGGATCCTTGGCTTTAATTTCCCATTGGTCCAAATGAGTGACAAACAAGTGTTATAGAAAAATTCTCAAATACAATTGAGAAATCGGACTTACATAGTCTATAAGTATGGATCCTTGGCTTTAATTTCCCATTGGTCCAAATGAGTGACAAACAAGTGTTATAGAAAAATTCTCAAATACAATTGAGAAATCGGACTTACATAGTCTATAAGTATGGATCCTTGGCTTTAATTTCCCATTGGTCCAAATGAGTGACAAACAAGTGTTATAGAAAAATTCACAAATACAATTGAGAAATCGGACTTACATAGTCTATAAGTATGGATCCTTGGCTTTAATTTCCTATTGGTCCAAATGAGTGACAAACATAAATGTGCCCACAAATAGCTAAATTCATGTAGAGCTGAACAAAATTTACACAATTTTAATCTTTAAAATTTTATAGAAAAATTCTCAAATACAATTGAGAAATCGGACTTACATAGTCTATAAGTATGGATCCTTGGCTTTAATTTCCCATTGGTCCAAATGAGTGACAAACAAGTGTTATAGAAAAATTCTCAAATACAATTGAGAAATCGGACTTACATAGTCTATAAGTATGGATCCTTGGCTTTAATTTCCCATTGGTCCAAATGAGTGACAAACATAAATGTGCCCACAAATAGCTAAATTCATGTAGAGCTGAACAAAATTTACACAATTTTAATCTTTAAAATTTTATAGAAAAATTCTCAAATACAATTGAGAAATCGGACTTACATAGTCTATAAGTATGGATCCTTGGCTTTAATTTCCCATTGGTCCAAATGAGTGACAAACAAGTGTTATAGAAAAATTCTCAAATACAATTGAGAAATCGGACTTACATAGTCTATAAGTATGGATCCTTGGCTTTAATTTCCTATTGGTCCAAATGAGTGACAAACATAAATGTGCCCACAAATAGCTAAATTCATGTAGAGCTGAACAAAATTTACACAATTTTAATCTTTAAAATTTTATAGAAAAATTCTCAAATACAATTGAGAAATCGGACTTACATAGTCTATAAGTATGGATCCTTGGCTTTAATTTCCCATTGGTCCAAATGAGTGACAAACAAGTGTTATAGAAAAATTCTCAAATACAATTGAGAAATCGGACTTACATAGTCTATAAGTATGGATCCTTGGCTTTAATTTCCTATTGGTCCAAATGAGTGACAAACATAAATGTGCCCACAAATAGCTAAATTCATGTAGAGCTGAACAAAATTTACACAATTTTAATCTTTAAAATTTTATAGAAAAATTCTCAAATGCAATTGAGAAATCGGACTTACATAGTCTATAAGTATGGATCCTTGGCTTTAATTTCCCATTGGTCCAAATGAGTGACAAACAAGTGTTATAGAAAAATTTTTAAATACAATTGAGAAATCGGACTTACATAGTCTATAAGTATGGATCCTTGGCTTTAATTTCCTATTGGTCCAAATGAGTGACAAACATAAATGTGCCCACAAATAGCTAAATTCATGTAGAACTGAACAAAATTTACACAATTTTAATCTTTAAAATTTTATAGAAAAATTCTCAAATACAATTGAGAAATCGGACTTACATAGTCTATAAGTATGGATCCTTGGCTTTAATTTCCCATTGGTCCAAATGAGTGACAAACAAGTTTTATAGAAAAATTCTCAAATACAATTGAGAAATCGGACTTACATAGTCTATAAGTATGGATCCTTGGCTTTAATTTCCCATTGGTCCAAATGAGTGACAAACAAGTGTTATAGAAAAATTCTCAAATACAATTGAGAAATCGGACTTACATAGTCTATAAGTATGGATCCTTGGCTTTAATTTCCCATTGGTCCAAATGAGTGACAAACAAGTGTTATAGAAAAATTCTCAAATACAATTGAGAAATCGGACTTACATAGTCTATAAGTATGGATCCTTGGCTTTAATTTCCTATTGGTCCAAATGAGTGACAAACATAAATGTGCCCACAAATAGCTAAATTCATGTAGAGCTGAACAAAATTTACACAATTTTAATCTTTAAAATTTTATAGAAAAATTCTCAAATACAATTGAGAAATCGGACTTACATAGTCTATAAGTATGGATCCTTGGCTTTAATTTCCTATTGGTCCAAATGAGTGACAAACATAAATGTGCCCACAAATAGCCAAATTCATGTAGAGCTGAACAAAATTTACACAATTTTAATCTTTAAAATTTTATAGAAAAATTCTCAAATACAATTGAGAAATCGGACTTACATGGTCTATAAGTATGGATCCTTGGCTTTAATTTCCTATTGGTCCAAATGAGTGACAAACATAAATGTGCCCACAAATAGCTAAATTCATGTAGAGCTGAACAAAATTTACACAATTTTAATTTTTAAAATTTTATAGAAAAATTCTCAAATACAATTGAGAAATCGGACTTACATGGTCTATAAGTATGGATCCTTGGCTTTAATTTCCCATTGGTCCAAATGAGTGACAAACAAGTGTTATAGAAAAATTCTCAAATACAATTGAGAAATCGGACTTACATAGTCTTTAAGTATGGATCCTTGGCTTTAACTTCCCATTGGTCCAAATGAGTGACAAACAAGTGTTATAGAAAAATTCACAAATACAATTGAGAAATCGGACTTACATAGTCTTTAAGTATGGATCCTTGGCTTTAACTTCCCATTGGTCCAAATGAGTGACAAACATAAATGTGCCCACAAATAGCTAAATTCATGTAGAGCTGAACAAAATTTACACAATTTTAATTTTTAAAATTTTATAGAAAAATTCTCAAATACAATTGAGAAATCGGACTTACATAGTCTATAAGTATGGATCCTTGGCTTTAATTTCCCATTGGTCCAAATGAGTGACAAACAAGTGTTATAGAAAAATTCTCAAATACAATTGAGAAATCGGACTTACATAGTCTTTAAGTATGGATCCTTGGCTTTAACTTCCCATTGGTCCAAATGAGTGACAAACAAGTGTTATAGAAAAATTCACAAATACAATTGAGAAATCGGACTTACATAGTCTATAAGTATGGATCCTTGGCTTTAATTTCCCATTGGTCCAAATGAGTGACAAACAAGTGTTATAGAAAAATTCTCAAATACAATTGAGAAATCGGACTTACATAGTCTATAAGTATGGATCCTTGGCTTTAATTTCCTATTGGTCCAAATGAGTGACAAACATAAATGTGCCCACAAATAGCTAAATTCATGTAGAGCTGAACAAAATTTACACAATTTTAATCTTTAAAATTTTATAGAAAAATTCTCAAATACAATTGAGAAATCGGACTTACATAGTCTATAAGTATGGATCCTTGGCTTTAATTTCCTATTGGTCCAAATGAGTGACAAACATAAATGTGCCCACAAATAGCTAAATTCATGTAGAGCTGAACAAAATTTACACAATTTTAATCTTTAAAATTTTATAGAAAAATTCTCAAATACAATTGAGAAATCGGACTTTCATAGTCTATAAGTATGGATCCTTGGCTTTAATTTCCTATTGGTCCAAATGAGTGACAAACATAAATGTGCCCACAAATAGCTAAATTCATGTAGAGCTGAACAAAATTTACACAATTTTAATCTTTAAAATTTTATAGAAAAATTCTCAAATACAATTGAGAAATCGGACTTTCATAGTCTATAAGTATGGATCCTTGGCTTTAATTTCCTATTGGTCCAAATGAGTGACAAACATAAATGTGCCCACAAATAGCTAAATTCATGTAGAGCTGAACAAAATTTACACAATTTTAATCTTTAAAATTTTATAGAAAAATTCTCAAATACAATTGAGAAATCGGACTTTCATAGTCTATAAGTATGGATCCTTGGCTTTAATTTCCCATTGGTCCAAATGAGTGACAAACAAGTGTTATAGAAAAATTCACAAATACAATTGAGATATCGGACTTACATAGTCTATAAGTATGGATCCTTGGCCTTAATTTCCCATTGGTTCAAATGAGTGACAAACAAGTGTTATAGAAAAATTCTCAAATACAATTGAGAAATCGGACTTACATAGTCTATAAGTATGGATCCTTGGCTTTAATTTCCCATTGGTCCAAATGAATGACAAACATAAATGTGCCCACAAATAGCCAAATTCATGTAGAGCTGAACAAAATTTACATAATTTTAATCTTTAAAATTTTATAGAAAAATTCTCAAATACAATTGAGAAATCGGACTTACATAGTCTATAAGTATGGATCCTTGGCTTTAATTTCCTATTGGTCCAAATGAGTGACAAACATAAATGTGCCCACAAATAGCTAAATTCATGTAGAGCTGAACAAAATTTACACAATTTTAATCTTTAAAATTTTATAGAAAAATTCTCAAATACAATTGAGAAATCGGACTTACATAGTCTATAAGTATGGATCCTTGGCTTTAATTTCCTATTGGTCCAAATGAGTGACAAACATAAATGTGCCCACAAATAGCTAAATTCATGTAGAGCTGAACAAAATTTACACAATTTTAATCTTTAAAATTTTATAGAAAAATTCTCAAATACAATTGAGAAATCGGACTTTCATAGTCTATAAGTATGGATTCTTGGCTTTAATTTCCCATTGGTCCAAATGAGTGACAAACAAGTGTTATAGAAAAATTCTCAAATACAATTGAGAAATCGGACTTACATAGTCTATAAGTATGGATCCTTGGCTTTAATTTCCCATTGGTCCAAATGAGTGACAAACATAAATATGCCCACAAATAGCCAAATTCATGTAGAGCTGAACAAAATTTACACAATTTTAATCTTTAAAATTTTATAGAAAAATTCTCAAATACAATTGAGAAATCGGACTTACATAGTCTATAAGTATGGATCCTTGGCTTTAATTTCCCATTGGTCCAAATGAGTGACAAACAAGTGTTATAGAAAAATTCTCAAATACAATTGAGAAATCGGACTTACATAGTCTATAAGTATGGATCCTTGGCTTTAATTTCCCATTGGTCCAAATGAGTGACAAACAAGTGTTATAGAAAAATTCTCAAATACAATTGAGAAATCGGACTTACATAGTCTATAAGTACGGATCCTTGGCTTTAATTTCCTATTGGTCCAAATGAGTGACAAACATAAATGTGCCCACAAATAGCTAAATTCACGTAGAGCTGAACAAAATTTACACAATTTTAATCTTTAAAATTTTATAGAAAAATTCTCAAATACAATTGAGAAATCGGACTTACATAGTCTATAAGTATGGATCCTTGGCTTTAATTTCCCATTGGTCCAAATGAGTGACAAACAAGTGTTATAGAAAAATTCACAAATACAATTGAGAAATCGGACTTACATAGTCTATAAGTATGGATCCTTGGCCTTAATTTCCCATTGGTTCAAATGAGTGACAAACAAGTGTTATAGAAAAATTCTCAAATACAATTGAGAAATCGGACTTACATAGTCTATAAGTATGGATCCTTGGCTTTAATTTCCCATTGGTCCAAATGAGTGACAAACAAGTGTTATAGAAAAATTCACAAATACAATTTAGAAATCGGACTTACATAGTCTATAAGTATGGATCCTTGGCCTTAATTTCCCATTGGTTCAAATGAGTGACAAACAAGTGTTATAGAAAAATTCTCAAATACAATTGAGAAATCGGACTTACATAGTCTATAAGTATGGATCCTTGGCTTTAATTTCCCATTGGTCCAAATGAGTGACAAACAAGTGTTATAGAAAAATTCTCAAATACAATTGAGAAATCGGACTTACATAGTCTATAAGTATGGATCCTTGGCTTTAATTTCCCATTGGTCCAAATGAGTGACAAACAAGTGTTATAGAAAAATTCTCAAATACAATTGAGAAATCGGACTTACATAGTCTATAAGTATGGATCCTTGGCTTTAATTTCCCATTGGTCCAAATGAGTGACAAACAAGTGTTATAGAAAAATTCACAAATACAATTGAGAAATCGGACTTACATAGTCTATAAGTATGGATCCTTGGCCTTAATTTCCCATTGGTTCAAATGAGTGACAAACAAGTGTTATAGAAAAATTCTCAAATACAATTGAGAAATCGGACTTACATAGTCTATAAGTATGGATCCTTGGCTTTAATTTCCCATTGGTCCAAATGAGTGACAAACAAGTGTTATAGAAAAATTCTCAAATACAATTGAGAAATCGGACTTACATAGTCTATAAGTATGGATCCTTGGCTTTAATTTCCCATTGGTCCAAATGAGTGACAAACAAGTGTTATAGAAAAATTCTCAAATACAATTGAGAAATCGGACTTACATAGTCTATAAGTATGGATCCTTGGCTTTAATTTCCCATTGGTCCAAATGAGTGACAAACAAGTGTTATAGAAAAATTCTCAAATACAATTGAGAAATCGGACTTACATAGTCTATAAGTATGGATCCTTGGCTTTAATTTCCCATTAGTCCAAATGAGTGACAAACAAGTGTTATAGAAAAATTCTCAAATACAATTGAGAAATCGGACTTACATAGTCTATAAGTATGGATCCTTGGCTTTAATTTCCCATTGGTCCAAATGAGTGACAAACAAGTGTTATAGAAAAATTCTCAAATACAATTGAGAAATCGGACTTACATAGTCTATAAGTATGGATCCTTGGCTTTAATTTCCCATTGGTCCAAATGAGTGACAAACATAAATGTGCCCACAAATAGCCAAATTCATGTAGAGCTGAACAAAATTTACACAATTTTAATCTTTAAAATTTTATAGAAAAATTCTCAAATACAATTGAGAAATCGGACTTACATAGTCTATAAGTATGGATCCTTGGCTTTAATTTCCCATTGGTCCAAATGAGTGACAAACAAGTGTTATAGAAAAATTCTCAAATACAATTGAGAAATCGGACTTACATAGTCTATAAGTATGGATCCTTGGCTTTAATTTCCCATTGGTCCAAATGAGTGACAAACATAAATGTGCCCACAAATAGCTAAATTCATGTAGAGCTGAACAAAATTTACACAATTTTAATCTTTAAAATTTTATAGAAAAATTCTCAAATACAATTGAGAAATCGGACTTACATAGTCTATAAGTATGGATCCTTGGCTTTAATTTCCTATTGGTCCAAATGAGTGACAAACATAAATGTGCCCACAAATAGCTAAATTCATGTAGAGCTGAACAAAATTTACACAATTTTAATCTTTAAAATTTTATAGAAAAATTCTCAAATACAATTGAGAAATCGGACTTACATAGTCTATAAGTATGGATCCTTGGCTTTAATTTCCCATTGGTCCAAATGAGTGACAAACATAAATGTGCCCACAAATAGCTAAATTCATGTAGAGCTGAACAAAATTTACACAATTTTAATCTTTAAAATTTTATAGAAAAATTCTCAAATACAATTGAGAAATCGGACTTACATAGTCTATAAGTATGGATCCTTGGCCTTAATTTCCTATTGGTCCAAATGAGTGACAAACATAAATGTGCCCACAAATAGCTAAATTCATGTAGAGCTGAACAAAATTTACACAATTTTAATCTTTAAAATTTTATAGAAAAATTCTCAAATACAATTGAGAAATCGGACTTACATAGTCTATAAGTATGGATCCTTGGCTTTAATTTCCCATTGGTCCAAATGAGTGACAAACATAAATGTGCCCACAAATAGCTAAATTCATGTAGAGCTGAACAAAATTTACACAATTTTAATCTTTAAAATTTTATAGAAAAATTCTCAAATACAATTGAGAAATCGGACTTACATAGTCTATAAGTATGGATCCTTGGCTTTAATTTCCTATTGGTCCAAATGAGTAACAAACATAAATGTGCCCACAAATAGCTAAATTCATGTAGAGCTGAACAAAATTTACACAATTTTAATCTTTAAAATTTTATAGAAAAATTCTCAAATACAATTGAGAAATCGGACTTTCATAGTCTATAAGTATGGATCCTTGGCTTTAATTTCCCATTGGTCCAAATGAGTGACAAACAAGTGTTATAGAAAAATTCTCAAATACAATTGAGAAATCGGACTTACATAGTCTATAAGTATGGATCCTTGGCTTTAATTTCCCATTGGTCCAAATGAGTGACAAACAAGTGTTATAGAAAAATTCTCAAATACAATTGAGAAATCGGACTTACATAGTCTATAAGTATGGATCCTTGGCTTTAATTTCCCATTGGTCCAAATGAGTGACAAACATAAATGTGCCCACAAATAGCTAAATTCATGTAGAGCTGAACAAAATTTACACAATTTTAATCTTTAAAATTTTATAGAAAAATTCTCAAATACAATTGAGAAATCGGACTTACATAGTCTATAAGTATGGATCCTTGGCTTTAATTTCCTATTGGTCCAAATGAGTGATAAACATAAATGTGCCCACAAATAGCTAAATTCATGTAGAGCTGAACAAAATTTACACAATTTTAATCTTTAAAATTTTATAGAAAAATTCTCAAATACAATTGAGAAATCGGACTTTCATAGTCTATAAGTATGGATCCTTGGCTTTAATTTCCCATTGGTCCAAATGAGTGACAAACAAGTGTTATAGAAAAATTCTCAAATACAATTGAGAAATCGGACTTACATAGTCTATAAGTATGGATCCTTGGCTTTAATTTCCCATTGGTCCAAATGAGTGACAAACAAGTGTTATAGAAAAATTCTCAAATACAATTGAGAAATCGGACTTACATAGTCTATAAGTATGGATCCTTGGCTTTAATTTCCCATTGGTCCAAATGAGTGACAAACATAAATGTGCCCACAAATAGCTAAATTCATGTAGAGCTGAACAAAATTTACACAATTTTAATCTTTAAAATTTTATAGAAAAATTCTCAAATACAATTGAGAAATCGGACTTACATAGTCTATAAGTATGGATCCTTGGCTTTAATTTCCTATTGGTCCAAATGAGTAACAAACATAAATGTGCCCACAAATAGCTAAATTCATGTAGAGCTGAACAAAATTTACACAATTTTAATCTTTAAAATTTTATAGAAAAATTCTCAAATACAATTGAGAAATCGGACTTTCATAGTCTATAAGTATGGATCCTTGGCTTTAATTTCCCATTGGTCCAAATGAGTGACAAACAAGTGTTATATAAAAATTCTCAAATACAATTGAGAAATCGGACTTACATAGTCTATAAGTATGGATCCTTGGCTTTAATTTCCCATTGGTCCAAATGAGTGACAAACAAGTGTTATAGAAAAATTCTCAAATACAATTGAGAAATCGGACTTACATAGTCTATAAGTATGGATCCTTGGCTTTAATTTCCCATTGGTCCAAATGAGTGACAAACAAGTGTTATAGAAAAATTCTCAAATACAATTGAGAAATCGGACTTACATAGTCTATAAGTATGGATCCTTGGCTTTAATTTCCTATTGGTCCAAATGAGTGACAAACATAAATGTGCCCACAAATAGCTAAATTCATGTAGAGCTGAACAAAATTTACACAATTTTAATCTTTAAAATTTTATAGAAAAATTCTCAAATACAATTGAGAAATCGGACTAACATAGTCTATAAGTATGGATCCTTGGCTTTAATTTCCTATTGGTCCAAATGAGTGACAAACATAAATGTGCCCACAAATAGCTAAATTCATGTAGAGCTGAACAAAATTTACACAATTTTAATCTTTAAAATTTTATAGAAAAATTCTCAAATACAATTGAGAAATCGGACTTTCATAGTCTATAAGTATGGATCCTTGGCTTTAATTTCCCATTGGTCCAAATGAGTGACAAACAAGTGTTATAGAAAAATTCTCAAATACAATTGAGAAATCGGACTTACATAGTCTATAAGTATGGATCCTTGGCTTTAATTTCCCATTGGTCCAAATGAGTGACAAACAAGTGTTATAGAAAAATTCTCAAATACAATTGAGAAATCGGACTTACATAGTCTATAAGTATGGATCCTTGGCTTTAATTTCCTATTGGTCCAAATGAGTGACAAACATAAATGTGCCCACAAATAGCTAAATTCATGTAGAGCTGAACAAAATTTACACAATTTTAATCTTTAAAATTTTATAGAAAAATTCTCAAATACAATTGAGAAATCGGACTTACATAGTCTATAAGTATGGATCCTTGGCTTTAATTTCCTATTGGTCCAAATGAGTGACAAACAAGTGTTATAGAAAAATTCTCAAATACAATTGAGAAATCGGACTTACATAGTCTATAAGTATGGATCCTTGGCTTTAATTTCCCATTGGTCCAAATGAGTGACAAACAAGTGTTATAGAAAAATTCTCAAATACAATTGAGAAATCGGACTTACATAGTCTATAAGTATGGATCCTTGGCTTTAATTTCCCATTGGTCCAAATGAGTGACAAACAAGTGTTATAGAAAAATTCACAAATACAATTGAGAAATCGGACTTACATAGTCTATAAGTATGGATCCTTGGCTTTAATTTCCCATTGGTCCAAATGAGTGACAAACAAGTGTTATAGAAAAATTCACAAATACAATTGAGAAATCGGACTTACATAGTCTATAAGTATGGATCCTTGGCTTTAATTTCCCATTGGTCCAAATGAGTGACAAACAAGTGTTATAGAAAAATTCACAAATACAATTGAGAAATCGGACTTACATAGTCTATAAGTATGGATCCTTGGCTTTAATTTCCTATTGGTCCAAATGAGTGACAAACATAAATGTGCCCACAAATAGCTAAATTCATGTAGAGCTGAACAAAATTTACACAATTTTAATCTTTAAAATTTTATAGAAAAATTCTCAAATACAATTGAGAAATCGGACTTACATAGTCTATAAGTATGGATCCTTGGCTTTAATTTCCTATTGGTCCAAATGAGTGACAAACATAAATGTGCCCACAAATAGCTAAATTCATGTAGAGCTGAACAAAATTTACACAATTTTAATCTTTAAAATTTTATAGAAAAATTCTCAAATACAATTGAGAAATCGGACTTTCATAGTCTATAAGTATGGATCCTTGGCTTTAATTTCCCATTGGTCCAAATGAGTGACAAACAAGTGTTATAGAAAAATTCTCAAATACAATTGAGAAATCGGACTTACATAGTCTATAAGTATGGATCCTTGGCTTTAATTTCCCATTGGTCCAAATGAGTGACAAACAAGTGTTATAGAAAAATTCTCAAATACAATTGAGAAATCGGACTTACATAGTCTATAAGTATGGATCCTTGGCTTTAATTTCCCATTGGTCCAAATGAGTGACAAACAAGTGTTATAGAAAAATTCACAAATACAATTGAGAAATCGGACTTACATAGTCTATAAGTATGGATCCTTGGCTTTAATTTCCTATTGGTCCAAATGAGTGACAAACATAAATGTGCCCACAAATAGCTAAATTCATGTAGAGCTGAACAAAATTTACACAATTTTAATCTTTAAAATTTTATAGAAAAATTCTCAAATACAATTGAGAAATCGGACTTACATAGTCTATAAGTATGGATCCTTGGCTTTAATTTCCTATTGGTCCAAATGAGTGACAAACATAAATGTGCCCACAAATAGCTAAATTCATGTAGAGCTGAACAAAATTTACACAATTTTAATCTTTAAAATTTTATAGAAAAATTCTCAAATACAATTGAGAAATCGGACTTTCATAGTCTATAAGTATGGATCCTTGGCTTTAATTTCCCATTGGTCCAAATGAGTGACAAACAAGTGTTATAGAAAAATTCTCAAATACAATTGAGAAATCGGACTTACATAGTCTATAAGTATGGATCCTTGGCTTTAATTTCCCATTGGTCCAAATGAGTGACAAACAAGTGTTATAGAAAAATTCTCAAATACAATTGAGAAATCGGACTTACATAGTCTATAAGTATGGATCCTTGGCTTTAATTTCCTATTGGTCCAAATGAGTGACAAACATAAATGTGCCCACAAATAGCTAAATTCATGTAGAGCTGAACAAAATTTACACAATTTTAATCTTTAAAATTTTATAGAAAAATTCTCAAATACAATTGAGAAATCGGACTTTCATAGTCTATAAGTATGGATCCTTGGCTTTAATTTCCCATTGGTCCAAATGAGTGACAAACAAGTGTTATAGAAAAATTCTCAAATACAATTGAGAAATCGGACTTACATAGTCTATAAGTATGGATCCTTGGCTTTAATTTCCCATTGGTCCAAATGAGTGACAAACAAGTGTTATAGAAAAATTCTCAAATACAATTGAGAAATCGGACTTACATAGTCTATAAGTATGGATCCTTGGCTTTAATTTCCTATTGGTCCAAATGAGTGACAAACATAAATGTGCCCACAAATAGCTAAATTCATGTAGAGCTGAACAAAATTTACACAATTTTAATCTTTAAAATTTTATAGAAAAATTCTCAAATACAATTGAGAAATCGGATTTACATAGTCTATAAGTATGGATCCTTGGCTTTAATTTCCTATTGGTCCAAATAAGTGACAAACATAAATGTGCCCACAAATAGCTAAATTCATGTAGATCTGAACTAAATTTACACAATTTTAATCTTTAAAATTTTATAGAAAAATTCTCAAATACAATTGAGAAATCGGACTTTCATAGTCTATCAGTATGGATCCTTGGCTTTAATTTCCCATTGGTCCAAATGAGTGACAAACAAGTGTTATAGAAAAATTCTCAAATACAATTGAGAAATCGGACTTACATAGTCTATAAGTATGGATCCTTGGCTTTAATTTCCCATTGGTCCAAATGAGTGACAAACAAGTGTTATAGAAAAATTCTCAAATACAATTGAGAAATCGGACTTACATAGTCTATAAGTATGGATCCTTGGCTTTAATTTCCTATTGGTCCAAATGAGTGACAAACATAAATGTGCCCACAAATAGCTAAATTCATGTAGAGCTGAACAAAATTTACACAATTTTAATCTTTAAAATTTTATAGAAAAATTCTCAAATATAATTGAGAAATCGGACTTACATAGTCTATAAGTATGGATCCTTGGCTTTAATTTCCTATTGGTCCAAATGAGTAACAAACATAAATGTGCCCACAAATAGCTAAATTCATGTAGAGCTGAACAAAATTTACACAATTTTAATCTTTAAAATTTTATAGAAAAATTCTCAAATACAATTGAGAAATCGGACTTTCATAGTCTATAAGTATGGATCCTTGGCTTTAATTTCCCATTGGTCCAAATGAGTGACAAACAAGTGTTATAGAAAAATTCTCAAATACAATTGAGAAATCGGACTTACATAGTCTATAAGTATGGATCCTTGGCTTTAATTTCCCATTGGTCCAAATGAGTGACAAACAAGTGTTATAGAAAAATTCTCAAATACAATTGAGAAATCGGACTTACATAGTCTATAAGTATGGATCCTTGGCTTTAATTTCCTATTGGTCCAAATGAGTGACAAACATAAATGTGCCCACAAATAGCTAAATTCATGTAGAGCTGAACAAAATTTACACAATTTTAATCTTTAAAATTTTATAGAAAAATTCTCAAATACAATTGAGAAATCGGACTTACATAGTCTATAAGTATGGATCCTTGGCTTTAATTTCCTATTGGTCCAAATGAGTGACAAACATAAATGTGCCCACAAATAGCTAAATTCATGTAGAGCTGAACAAAATTTACACAATTTTAATCTTTAAAATTTTATAGAAAAATTCTCAAATACAATTGAGAAATCGGACTTACATAGTCTATAAGTATGGATCCTTGGCTTTAATTTCCTATTGGTCCAAATGAGTGACAAACATAAATGTGCCCACAAATAGCTAAATTCATGTAGAGCTGAACAAAATTTACACAATTTTAATCTTTAAAATTTTATAGAAAAATTCTCAAATACAATTGAGAAATCGGACTTACATAGTCTATAAGTATGGATCCTTGGCTTTAATTTCCCATTGGTCCAAATGAGTGACAAACAAGTGTTATAGAAAAATTCTCAAATACAATTGAGAAATCGGACTTACATAGTCTATAAGTATGGATCCTTGGCTTTAATTTCCCATTGGTCCAAATGAGTGACAAACAAGTGTTATAGAAAAATTCTCAAATACAATTGAGAAATCGGACTTACATAGTCTATAAGTATGGATCCTTGGCTTTAATTTCCCATTGGTCCAAATGAGTGACAAACAAGTGTTATAGAAAAATTCTCAAATACAATTGAGAAATCGGACTTACATAGTCTATAAGTATGGATCCTTGGCTTTAATTTCCCATTGGTCCAAATGAGTGACAAACAAGTGTTATAGAAAAATTCTCAAATACAATTGAGAAATCGGACTTACATAGTCTATAAGTATGGATCCTTGGCTTTAATTTCCCATTGGTCCAAATGAGTGACAAACAAGTGTTATAGAAAAATTCTCAAATACAATTGAGAAATCGGACTTACATAGTCTATAAGTATGGATCCTTGGCTTTAATTTCCCATTGGTCCAAATGAGTGACAAACAAGTGTTATAGAAAAATTCTCAAATACAATTGAGAAATCGGACTTACATAGTCTATAAGTATGGATCCTTGGCTTTAATTTCCTATTGGTCCAAATGAGTGACAAACATAAATGTGCCCACAAATAGCTAAATTCATGTAGAGCTGAACAAAATTTACACAATTTTAATCTTTAAAATTTTATAGAAAAATTCTCAAATACAATTGAGAAATCGGACTTACATAGTCTATAAGTATGGATCCTTGGCTTTAATTTCCCATTGGTCCAAATGAGTGACAAACAAGTGTTATAGAAAAATTCTCAAATACAATTGAGAAATCGGACTTACATAGTCTATAAGTATGGATCCTTGGCTTTAATTTCCCATTGGTCCAAATGAGTGACAAACAAGTGTTATAGAAAAATTCTCAAATACAATTGAGAAATCGGACTTACATAGTCTATAAGTATGGATCCTTGGCTTTAATTTCCTATTGGTCCAAATGAGTGACAAACATAAATGTGCCCACAAATAGCTAAATTCATGTAGAGCTGAACAAAATTTACACAATTTTAATCTTTAAAATTTTATAGAAAAATTCTCAAATACAATTGAGAAATCGGACTTACATAGTCTATAAGTATGGATCCTTGGCTTTAATTTCCTATTGGTCCAAATGAGTAACAAACATAAATGTGCCCACAAATAGCTAAATTCATGTAGAGCTGAACAAAATTTACACAATTTTAATCTTTAAAATTTTATAGAAAAATTCTCAAATACAATTGAGAAATCGGACTTTCATAGTCTATAAGTATGGATCCTTGGCTTTAATTTCCCATTGGTCCAAATGAGTGACAAATAAGTGTTATAGAAAAATTCTCAAATACAATTGAGAAATCGGACTTACATAGTCTATAAGTATGGATCCTTGGCTTTAATTTCCCATTGGTCCAAATGAGTGACAAACAAGTGTTATAGAAAAATTCTCAAATACAATTGAGAAATCGGACTTACATAGTCTATAAGTATGGATCCTTGGCTTTAATTTCCTATTGGTCCAAATGAGTGACAAACATAAATGTGCCCACAAATAGCTAAATTCATGTAGAGCTGAACAAAATTTACACAATTTTAATCTTTAAAATTTTATAGAAAAATTCTCAAATACAATTGAGAAATCGGACTTACATAGTCTATAAGTATGGATCCTTGGCTTTAATTTCCTATTGGTCCAAATGAGTGACAAACATAAATGTGCCCACAAATAGCTAAATTCATGTAGAGCTGAACAAAATTTACACAATTTTAATCTTTAAAATTTTATAGAAAAATTCTCAAATACAATTGAGAAATCGGACTTACATAGTCTATAAGTATGGATCCTTGGCTTTAATTTCCCATTGGTCCAAATGAGTGACAAACAAGTGTTATAGAAAAATTCTCAAATACAATTGAGAAATCGGACTTACATAGTCTATAAGTATGGATCCTTGGCTTTAATTTCCTATTGGTCCAAATGAGTGACAAACATAAATGTGCCCACAAATAGCTAAATTCATGTAGAGCTGAACAAAATTTACACAATTTTAATCTTTAAAATTTTATAGAAAAATTCTCAAATACAATTGAGAAATCGGACTTTCATAGTCTATAAGTATGGATCCTTGGCTTTAATTTCCCATTGGTCCAAATGAGTGACAAACAAGTGTTATAGAAAAATTCTCAAATACAATTGAGAAATCGGACTTACATAGTCTATAAGTATGGATCCTTGGCTTTAATTTCCCATTGGTCCAAATGAGTGACAAACAAGTGTTATAGAAACATTCTCAAATACAATTGAGAAATCGGACTTACATAGTCTATAAGTATGGATCCTTGGCTTTTATTTCCCATTGGTCCAAATGAGTGACAAACAAGTGTTATAGAAAAATTCTCAAATACAATTGAGAAATCGGACTTACATAGTCTATAAGTATGGATCCTTGGCTTTAATTTCCTATTGGTCCAAATGAGTGACAAACATAAATGTGCCCACAAATAGCTAAATTCATGTAGAGCTGAACAAAATTTACACAATTTTAATCTTTAAAATTTTATAGAAAAATTCTCAAATACAATTGAGAAATCGGACTTCCATAGTCTATAAGTATGGATCCTTGGCTTTAATTTCCCATTGGTCCAAATGAGTGACAAACAAGTGTTATAGAAAAATTCACAAATACAATTGAGAAATCGGACTTACATAGTCTATAAGTATGGATCCTTGGCCTTAATTTCCCATTGTCTCAAATGAGTGACAAACAAGTGTTATAGAAAGATTCTCAAATACAATTGAGAAATCGGACTTACATAGTCTATAAGTATGGATCCTTGGCTTTAATTTCCCATTGGTCCAAATGAGTGACAAACAAGTGTTATAGAAAAATTCTCAAATACAATTGAGAAATCGGACTTACATAGTCTATAAATATGGATCCTTGGCTTTAATTTCCCATTGGTCCAAATGAGTGACAAACAAGTGTTATAGAAAAATTCACAAATACAATTGAGAAATCGGACTTACATAGTCTAAAAGTATGGATCCTTGGCCTTAATTTCCCATTGGTTCAAATGAGTGACAAACAAGTGTTATAGAAAAATTCTCAAATACAATTGAGAAATCGGACTTACATAGTCTATAAGTATGGATCCTTGGCTTTAATTTCCCATTGGTCCAAATAAGTGACAAACAAGTGTTATAGAAAAATTCTCAAATAAAATTGAGAAATCGGACTTACATAGTCTATAAGTATGGATCCTTGGCTTTAATTTCCCATTGGTCCAAATGAGTGACAAACAAGTTTTATAGAAAAATTCTCAAATACAATTGAGAAATCGGACTTACTTAGTCTATAAGTATGGATCCTTGGCTTTAATTTCCCATTGGTCCAAATGAGTGACAAACAAGTGTTATAGAAAAATTCACAAATACAATTGAGAAATCGGACTTACATAGTCTATAAGTATGGATCCTTGGCCTTAATTTCCCATTGGTTCAAATGAGTGACAAACAAGTGTTATAGAAAAATTCTCAAATACAATTGAGAAATCGGACTTACATAGTCTATAAGTATGGATCCTTGGCTTTAATTTCCCATTGGTCCAAATGAGTGACAAACAAGTGTTATAGAAAAATTCTCAAATACAATTGAGAAATCGGACTTACATAGTCTATAAGTATGGATCCTTGGCTTTAATTTCCCATTGGTCCAAATGAGTGACAAACAAGTGTTATAGAAAAATTCTCAAATACAATTGAGAAATCGGACTTACATAGTCTATAAGTATGGATCCTTGGCTTTAATTTCCCATTGGTCCAAATGAGTGACAAACAAGTGTTATAGAAAAATGCTCAAATACAATTGAGAAATCGGACTTACATAGTCTATAAGTATGGATCCTTGGCTTTAATTTCCCATTGGTCCAAATGAGTGACAAACAAGTGTTATAGAAAAATTCTCAAATACAATTGAGAAATCGGACTTACATAGTCTATAAGTATGGATCCTTGGCCTTAATTTCCAACTGGTTCAAATGAGTGACAAACAAGTGTTATAGAAAAATTCTCAAATACAATTGAGAAATCGGACTTACATAGTCTATAAGTATGGATCCTTGGCTTTAATTTCCCATTGGTCCAAATGAGTGACAAACAAGTGTTATAGAAAAATTCTCAAATACAATTGAGAAATCGGACTTACATAGTCTATAAGTATGGATCCTTGGCTTTAATTTCCCATTGGTCCAAATGAGTGACAAACAAGTGTTATAGAAATATTCTCAAATACAATTGAGAAATCGGACTTACATAGTCTATAAGTATGGATCCTTGGCTTTAATTTCCCATTGGTCCAAATGAGTGACAAACAAGTGTTATAGAAAAATTCTCAAATACAATTGAGAAATCGGACTTACATAGTCTATAAGTATGGATCCTTGGCCTTAATTTCCCATTGGTTTAAATGAGTGACAAACAAGTGTTATAGAAAAATTCTCAAATACAATTGAGAAATCGGACTTACATAGTCTATAAGTATGGATCCTTGGCTTTAATTTCCCATTGGTCCAAATGAGTGACAAACAAGTGTTATAGAAAAATTCTCAAATACAATTGAGAGATCGGACTTACATAGTCTATAAGTATGGATCCTTGGCTTTAATTTCCCATTGGTCCAAATGAGTGACAAACAAGTGTTATAGAAATATTCTCAAATACAATTGAGAAATCGGACTTACATAGTCTATAAGTATGGATCCTTGGCTTTAATTTCCCATTGGTCCAAATGAGTGACAAACAAGTGTTATAGAAAAATTCTCAAATACAATTGAGAAATCGGACTTACATAGTCTATAAGTATGGATCCTTGGCCTTAATTTCCAACTGGTTCAAATGAGTGACAAACAAGTGTTATAGAAAAATTCTCAAATACAATTGAGAAATCGGACTTACATAGTCTATAAGTATGGATCCTTGGCTTTAATTTCCCATTGGTCCAAATGAGTGACAAACAAGTGTTATAGAAAAATTCTCAAATACAATTGAGAAATCGGACTTACATAGTCTATAAGTATGGATCCTTGGCTTTAATTTCCCATTGGTCCAAATGAGTGACAAACAAGTGTTATAGAAATATTCTCAAATACAATTGAGAAATCGGACTTACATAGTCTATAAGTATGGATCCTTGGCTTTAATTTCCCATTGGTCCAAATGAGTGACAAACAAGTGTTATAGAAAAATTCTCAAATACAATTGAGAAATCGGACTTACATAGTCTATAAGTATGGATCCTTGGCCTTAATTTCCCATTGGTTTAAATGAGTGACAAACAAGTGTTATAGAAAAATTCTCAAATACAATTGAGAAATCGGACTTACATAGTCTATAAGTATGGATCCTTGGCTTTAATTTCCCATTGGTCCAAATGAGTGACAAACAAGTGTTATAGAAAAATTCTCAAATACAATTGAGAGATCGGACTTACATAGTCTATAAGTATGGATCCTTGGCTTTAATTTCCCATTGGTCCAAATGAGTGACAAACAAGTGTTATAGAAAAATTCTCAAATACAATTGAGAAATCGGACTTACATAGTCTATAAGTATGGATCCTTGGCTTTAATTTCCCATTGGTCCAAATGAGTGACAAACAAGTGTTATAGAAAAATTCACAAATACAATTGAGAAATCGGACTTACATAGTCTATAAGTATGGATCCTTGGCCTTAATTTCCCATTGGTCCAAATGAGTGACAAACATAAATGTGCCCACAAATAGCTAAATTCATGTAGAGCTGAACAAAATTTACACAATTTTTATCTTTAAAATTTTATAGAAAAATTCTCAAATACAATTGAGAAATCGGACTTACATAGTCTATAAGTATGGATCCTTGGCTTTTATTTCCCATTGGTCCAAATGAGTGACAAACAAGTGTTATAGAAAAATTCTCAAATACAATTGAGAAATCGGACTTACATAGTCTATAAGTATGGATCCTTGGCTTTTATTTCCCATTGGTCCAAATGAGTGACAAACAAGTGTTATAGAAAAATTCTCAAATACAATTGAGAAATCGGACTTACATAGTCTATAAGTATGGATCCTTGGCCTTAATTTCCCATTGGTCCAAATGAGTGACAAACAAGTGTTATAGAAAAATTCTCAAATACAATTGAGAAATCGGACTTACATAGTCTATAAGTATGGATCCTTGGCTTTTATTTCCCATTGGTCCAAATGAGTGACAAACAAGTGTTATAGAAAAATTCTCAAATACAATTGAAAAATCGGACTTACATAGTCTATAAGTATGGATCCTTGGCCTTAATTTCCCATTGGTCCAAATGAGTGACAAACAAGTGTTATAGAAAAATTCTCAAATACAATTGAGAAATCGGACTTACATAGTCTATAAGTATGGATCCTTGGCTTTAATTTCCCATTGGTCCAAATGAGTGACAAACAAGTGTTATAGAAACATTCTCAAATACAATTGAGAAATCGGACTTTCATAGTCTATAAGTATGGATCCTTGGCTTTAATTTCCCATTGGTCCAAATAAGTGACAAACAAGTGTTATAGAAAAATTCTCAAATACAATTGAGAAATCGGACTTACATAGTCTATAAGTATGGATCCTTGGCTTTAATTTCCAACTGGTTCAAATGAGTGACAAACAAGTGTTATAGAAAAATTCTCAAATACAATTGAGAAATCGGACTTACATAGTCTATAAGTATGGATCCTTGGCTTTAATTTCCCATTGGTCCAAATGAGTGACAAACAAGTGTTATAAAAAAATTCTCAAATACAATTGAGAAATCGGACTTACATAGTCTATAAGTATGGATCCTTGGCCTTAATTTCCAACTGGTTCAAATGAGTGACAAACAAGTGTTATAGAAAAATTCTCAAATACAATTGAGAAATCGGACTTACATAGTCTATAAGTATGGATCCTTGGCTTTAATTTCCCATTGGTCCAAATGAGTGACAAACATAAATGTGCCCACAAATAGTTAAATTCATGTAGAGCTGAACAAAATTTACACAATTTTAATCTTTAAAATTTTATAGAAAAATTCTCAAATACAATTGAGAAATCGGACTTACATAGTCTATAAGTATGGATCCTTGGCTTTAATTGCTTATTGGTCCAAATGAGTTACAAACATAAATGTGCCCACAAATAGTTAAATTCATGTAGAGTTGAACAAAATTTACACAATTTTAATCTTTAAAATTTTATAGAAAAATTCTCAAATACAATTGAGAAATTGGACTTACATAGTCTATAAGTATGGATCCTTGGCTTTAATTTCCCATTGGTCCAAATGAGTGACAAACAAGTGTTATAGAAAAATTCTCAAATACAATTGAGAAATCGGACTTACATAGTCTATAAGTCTGGATCCTTGGCTTTAATTTCCCATTGGTCCAAATGAGTGACAAACAAGTGTTATAGAAAAATTCTCAAATACAATTGAAAAATCGGACTTACATAGTCTATAAGTATGGATCCTTGGCCTTAATTTCCCATTGGTCCAAATGAGTGACAAACAAGTGTTATAAAAAAATTCTCAAATACAATTGAGAAATCGGACTTACATAGTCTATAAGTATGGATCCTTCGCTTTAATTTCCCATTGGTCCAAATGAGTGACAAACTAGTGTTATAGAAAAATTCTCAAATACAATTGAGAAATCGGACTTACATAGTCTATAAGTCTGGATCCTTGGCTTTAATTTCCCATTGGTCCAAATGAGTGACAAACAAGTGTTATAGAAAAATTCTCAAATACAATTGAGAAATCGGACTTACATATTCTATAAGTATGGATCCTTGGCTTTAATTTCCCATTGGTCCAAATGAGTGACAAACAAGTGTTAAAGAAAAATTCTCAAATACAATTGAGAAATCGGACTTACATAGTCTATAAGTATGGATCTTTGGCTTTAATTTCCCATTGGTCCAAATGAGTGACAAAAATAAATGTGCCCACAAATTGCCAAATTTCGGTAGAGCTGAACAAAATTTATACAATTTTAATATAAATACTTTTAATTTTATTTTATAACGAGGGGCTAGTATATACATATAATTATATGCATAATATATTTTACAAATATATATTGCAATTAAACGTATTGATTAATTCAGGTAAAACTGTTAAATGATAGCAGCTACATTTGTTTAGCTTTAAATTATCTTTTGTATATAATATTGATTACAAAGACAATTTTTTCAATGAATTTCTTACTTTAGTATTATTTATGTTTACCTGACTAAATATTATTTACACATTTGGTGAAGAATGTGGTAAAACTAGAATTTTTCTAATAAATTTAGTCAAAACCGGAAACAAATGACTAGAATCCCTCGTTGGCATCTCTGATATATTTTTCCAAAAATCCAATAGTTAAATGTTTTTATCAGGACAATAATTTTAATTGTCTGAATTCAGTTTCTACCTCTTAGCTTTCACTTTCTTCAACAAAATAGGAAAATTCTTTTATAATTTCAGAAAACTAACTTTTTTCTTCATTAATAATATTAATTTTAAAATATTAAAAATTTGGCCAAGAGCTTTATATTTCTTTTCAAATTCAAATCTTGATAATATCTGACCATTATTATAATTATTAATAATATGTATCATATTTTTGTTTTTTATTTATTTGTGCTTCTTCCAATACGTATCTGGCAAATATTCGTAAATAAATGTGTTCAAAATTTAAAAAAATTGGTTTTGTTTTAATAATCAATTAAATAAAAGTTTTCTGTTTTTAAATAGTTGCTTATTACAATTTTCAGCAGTTCAAGATTTTTTTAATAATACAAATAAATGTTGTAAACTTGAATTATTTAAAATCGTCAAAATTAAAGTATAAATCGTCCCATCGTCACCTTGTCATTTTTAGGACCCTAAATCGTCAAAATGACGATAAATCGTCAAATCTGGCAACTATGGCTAGATCAATTAACAATGAATAAACATAAACCGCCTTATTTATAAAAAATATTTTCTGCTTATAAATAAAATAAAAAAATATTAAATATAAAATACATATACAAAAAATAAAAAATGAATTGAGAATGTTTCATACTGTTTTATTAAAAAATAAATGCATAAAGTTTGTTGGCGCGACCAACCCCTTTCTTCTTTGAAATTCATGTTCACTCGATGATAGCTAACCAACGACTAAATAAGGTCTGTAAAAAATAAAACACAGAACCTGTGTATTCGTAAGTGTGTATGTATTAGTTTTGTGCTGCTAATGCGGGTTTGAGGCTGGTTGAAAAATTGTGCCAACGAAAAACCGCTCTCTTCACCCCTCTCACCTAAAAACTGTCATGTTATACCTGCATAATTAATCCAGTGTAAAATAGCTCAATGCAATGAAGCTCCAATCCTGAGTGCTGTAATACTGACGCACTGTATTACCGACAGTCGCGTCAATATCCAATCCAATTTACTATAGTATGGCTTCAAGGCGAGCGAAGCCGTGGGAAAAAGCTAGCAATTTATATATAAAGAATATGAGTGCGTGGGTTTTTAAGAACGAAATTAAAGATTAATGGTGTTTTCTTTTCTACAAAAAAAAATGGTACTTCTCCATGCAGAAAATGTACTTTGGTGTTCGTTTCTTAAAAATGTTTTGCTCTCTAAAATGGCAGTGTGTTTGATTCCAAAAAAAAATCTCCCTCACTAATGGTGGAAGGCATTGCACTTATTGCCCCGTAAAAATCGACAGCGTCGATAGTGCCCTGTAAAACTTAGCTGTCAGCTGTTAAAAACAGGGCGTTCCACTTTTTCATAAGTTGTGTTTTATTCTAGTGAAATAACAAGCTGCATTATTACAGGGTTTGCAAGACACTTTATGCACGTTGCTTTCAACAAGGTGCCATTTTGTGTGTAGAAAAGAAAACACCCTAAGTTAATTTTATATCTGTATTTACATTTAGAGTTTACTTTTAAATTGTTTGCCAGCTTTGAATTAAATTTTAATGATAAAACTAATAATAATATCGCCCGCTTAACTAATAAAAAATAATTTAAGAAAAAAGTCAACTCAGACTATAAATTTAAATGAATCTCCAATCTTGCTCTTAAAAGTCATTCTTCGAATTTTATTTCTGTAATAATTGTTAAAAATAGTGGCCATTTGTAAATTCGTCTTGAAAAGATTTCGAATCAAAAGCTGTACCAAGTTTTATGGCTCGATTATGGATGGACACCTAACCTCAGTTGCATTGCCAGTTGCTGAAAATTGTATTACGAATGGCAACTGAGAACTGACAGTTTCAGTTGCTATTTAGTAATTTTCTGGCACCCACAAATTTTCAGTTGCCCGCTGATAACGCAACTAAAGTTCGGTTGCCATCCATAATCGCGCCATTATATTATTTTTAAATTTTTCTTTTATTTATGAATTGCATTTAAGAAAGACTCAACTTGAGTACAATTTTGAGCAAATAAATTTTTTAAGGTTTTCAAATTAAAAACCACCTCATCCCTTAAACCACAAAACGATGCAAACGTAACGTATCGTATAATAAATTAAAACCATCTATAAAAAAAAATGAAAAGATATACAAAATAACAATGAAATGTCAAATAATTTGCTTTTAAATACCGTTACAATAAAATGTCGTTATTATTATCATCCGTTTCCGCTTGAACTCAGTTTACAAATAATGCATACATTTTAAATTGATTGCTTTTCAACTGTGGTTGGCTCAATATCACTACAATCATCATCATCGTCATCATCATAATCATCATTGTCACCGTCATCTGAAAATAATATCACTGCGCTCTCAAGGTAAATTAACTGACCATTCTTTGTTCATTACATAAATGTAATTAAACAACAAAAAAAAAAAAAAATTAAAATAATATAATGTGGTTACGCAAGTATGTATTTTTTATTATTCACTGTTTATTTTTTCTACATTTAGTTGGTTTTAATTTATTCCATCTGTTCGAAAAGTATTGTCATGTAAATAAAGTTTAATTTATTTTCATATTAAATTTAAATGTAAATACATTCATACATACATATGTATTACCTGCACTAATATTAAAAATTAAGGAATAATACAAAAAGCATTAAAGTTTTTGGAAAAAAAATCCATTAAAAATACATATCGCACTTGATCAACAAGAGGGTATTAACTCAAAATTTTAAAATTTTCAGTAGAGGCAAAAAGCTTTTATTTAATACTACTCTTCTATCGCAAATGAGTGAAAGAATAGAGAAAATAGTGTAAAATTTTTACAATGGGTAGATGTGACCACTACAACAATTTCTTGCAAAAAATGATATATTAAAAATTTTGAGATCAAGTGCGATATGTATTGATAAAGTGTGATTTTTATTTCGATATGAGTTTTTAAATGGATTTAAGGTCCAGATAGGAAAGTCGAAAACAATTACTTGCCATTATCACGTTCCTCCTTAACTGGAAACATATCGCTGTGGGTGTTTTCATTTTGCTTGGATTACTTCTACTGCATCAACGATATTTTGTCTATTTTGACCATTTGTGATTATTTAGTTGTGTCCGTTTTTGATTTAGTGTGCGATATGTAAATTCGTTCTCTTCTGAAGAATCCATGGCACTATAGATCGCGTCAAACTAAAAAAATTAAAAAGAAAAAAATATTAAAATGATGGTTAGGATTAGGAAAATGAAAGGTTAAACTTTGTTGTAAACATGTCCTTGCAGGAGTTATGTATATACGAGTAAATTGTCAATTATTAAGTCGAAAATATGACTCAGTCTTAAATCATTTGATCAATTTTGTGCATGGATATGTATACGAGCATGATGTGTCCAGCAAAAAATCATTAAATTTTAAGAAGCAGTAGAAAAATGTAATGCCTTCCAGGTGCGCAGTTTTGAAACGTTTCCGAGGATGCACAAAAAGAAGGCAGAGACATGTTCTCAACTTAGTTTTAACCTCGTTGGAAGTTCAATCGGCTATTTTTTATTTAGTTAACACGAACATTAAAGAAAAAAACATCGAATGGGACAAAAAATTTTCATTTCGATTTTCAAAATTTTTACGTAGCTTTTCACATGTCGGCTTCTATCGCAAAAACGGAATGATCCGACAAAATATTATTGTATGCACATTTTGTTGACAATTAAATATTCTACTTTAAGCGGGGTTTTAGGTTTTAAGATACACAAAGAAATGATCGATTCGTTGCGATTACCCAATTCGTAACCAAACAAATTTTGTCGGTTACACGCACCATCTTGTACAAATAACTCTGAAATAAAATACTATTGTGAACAAAATGTATAAATTTGGAAGAATATATCAAATAATAAATATATGTATGTATGTATGTGTACATTCATAATAATAAATATGTAAATATATTTAGATACATCCAATTCAATTAATTCGATTCCGATCGAAAGCGATTTCAATACAGAAAGTTTAATCTTTATATATACATTTTTAAATTCACAAAATGGAATTGACAACGAATTTGTATTTTAACTTCATTTGTTGTAAACAATAAAAAGCAAGTATAGCTTTAGGCGCGTCAATAAAAGAAGATTTGCAAGTGAATAAAAAGCTTTTCTTGTAAAAACAATAAAAAATGCAGCACAGTAAAATCGAAATGTGTACAAAATACACGGAAGCTGAAGACTGAAAATCTAAAACGATCGGAATTAAAAATATTTCCATCAAAATATACTTTATCTCAGACACAAACCAAATCAGCATTATGTGTATTTTTTTTTATTTAATGTGAAGTACAATCGATACAATTAAGTTATAAATAAAACGTCATTCAAATGGCCTCAATGGTCATTCTTCTGCAGGAACGAATTCGATGAACAGAATTTTCGAGCACTTTTTACACTAAATCAAGTCGACTTGTAAAGCTTGAAGAGAGTGTGGTTTATTTCGAAAGACCATGACTTTAAATAATTTAATGGTGTTAAATAAATTAATGGTTTAAATAATCTAATGGTGTTAAATCACAACTTCTTGGAGGCCATTCAATATCACAATTTCTTGAAATAATCGAGTCTCCAAACTCTTCTCGCAATAATTCAGTTGTTGCATTTGCTGTGTGGCACGTAGCTCCGTCTTGTTGGAACCAAATGTTGTCAAAATCAATTTCTTCCAATTTCGTCCATAAAAAGTTGGTTATAATCGATGTATACCGCTCTAAATTGACAGCTTCATTTCAAAAGAAGTACGGACCGATGATTCCACCAGACCAAAAATCACACCAAACTGTCAATTTAGGTGAATGTAATGCTTTTTCATGAATAATTTGTGAATTTTCTTCGCACCACTCAGATGAAAGTGAGCCTCATCGGAAAAGATGATTTTCTTAAAAAATCGTTATCGTTTTCAAGTTGTTCCAAGGCAAAATCAGCAACGTTGTTCTTGCGTATATCTCTCCATGATGAAATTGCAAACAATACTGAATACAATGAAAAACAAATGACAATTCATGACATTTTACAAATGGCCGAAATGTCACTTCAAAATCATATCATCCCTATTGGAAAACCTTATACATACATATGTATACCAGCTTAAAATACTTTTATTGAAATAAGATATTGAAAGATATTTAAGAGTAGCTTTATACAACCTCATTTATGAAAAACACATTTGATATATTAAGGGCCTATAAAGTGAGATTCAATACAAACTCCGTTTCATAAAGCTTTAATAAAATAATTACATTTTTATTATAAATCAAATAAAAATTAAGTTAAAAATCATATTGTTTTCTAAAATTAATTGTATAATAATTTTTAAAGCTTTAGGTCGTTTTTATATAAAAAATGTTTTTAATATTAATTTTTCGATATTTCGCCACACCGTTGGTTGGCTTCTTCAGGAGAAATTGAGTTGAATTTAATTTATAATAATTTTACCAAATACCAATCAAAATATTGAAAAATATTTGTCCATTTTTTTTTTTTTAAATTTTAAAAATATTAAAAAATAAAACATTTATTCGAGCAAATGTGCAAGAATTTATGTTTGCAAAAATTATTATTTTAATAAAAAGCTATTTTGCTTGTACTTTAATAATTCCCAAATATTCATGTATGAGTAGTTGATTTTAGGAACTTTTCAAACATAAATGTTAAAGATCTACTAATGAGTTGGCATTTAGCTACCAAAGAAATGTATATAAATTAGCTTACCCATAACAAATAATAATTTTTGAAAATATAAATATATCATTTTAAAATCGCACTTAACTATTAACTATTAATTTTAGAGATTTATTTTGCTTAGCCTTTCTATTCTTTTTCTACACTAACATTATGAATATGTAAAGTTTGTATTACCTCCGGAACCACCATTACGATTTCTATCAGTCATGCATACATTTCAAAGCTGTTTTACTTTTCTGATTTAATTCTTTACATTATTTATGGAATGACATCTATTGGCAAACGCCTGAACTTACAGAAATTAATCTTTAGGAAACTTTAAGCTTTAAAAGCTTATACAACAAATTTATGTACATAATGCTAAGTGATTTCAAATAATAACCGAAAACTTAATGTAAAAATTTTTATGTTTAAATTCTACATGTTTAAGTTAGATTTAATATATTTACTGTTTTAGTTGTAATAATTGGCAATTCGTTGGGATTTGTATCACTCCGTTTTTCTTCACCCTTGTGTGGGATAAATACCTAACGGTCTTAATCATACACTCGTTACCTTGCTTCGTCCAAATATTTAATTATTACTTCGCGACTTGTAAGAACGCTGAAAACTTCATATAAAACTTCCATAAATGCTCATCGAGTTAAACTCAAATTTATATACATTTCACAAGTTAATATTAATAAATAAATTGGGAATTTTCTCATTTTTAATTTATAAATAAAAACATTGTTTTATTTCTTTTCGTTTTCACGCAAAAACTACATAGATATTTTATTTAAGTCGGAATCACTCATACATACAATCATGTATTTAATGCATAGCGTGTGTTTATAATGGATAGTTAAGCAAAACATCTTGGCGGGCCAATTCCAACAACATAGGATCATCGAAGAATTTATTAATGGAAACATCCTCCGATAAACCTTTACGTCTACGTGTTTTAATCATAAATTCTCGAGCTAAATGTGAAGCTTGTTGAGGTTCTAATGGTCGTATGATAATAGATTTATCCAAAGGATCTCCGGGTACGATTTGCCAATGATGAAATACGGACAAACAAAATGCTTGACCTTGCGTGTGCGTGCGCAAATCAGTTTCAAAACCAAACGAATCAATGGCGGGTATGAAAGCTTTAATGGTATAGAGTGGAGAACCAGAGACGGGAGCATCTTGTGTCACATGACCTCTGCAAAAGTATTCAATATTAAATAAGTTTTCGAATTACTAAATTAATAACAAACCTTCTTCTAGCCAAAACAGTATAAACTGCCGACACACAATCTGCTGGTGCTTGTACTTCTACAAATAAATAGGGTTCCATTAGTCTGGGAGTTGCCATTAGAAATGCTGAATAGGCCACTCGTCTGGCTGTAGGTATTACTTGACCACCACCTCTATGCAATGCCTCATTGGCTATAACAGCATCAAGTATTTTAAATTTCACATTACGAATGGGTTCCTCACACAACGGTCCCTCTCGTGTACCCCATTGGAAACCCTGCACTATAGAATCTTTGACAGAGGTTAACAAATGTTTATCTACTTCAGAAGGTAGAGTATCATCTACCAAAATATTTGGCCCTGTATTGTCGGGACCAAAAGCCCATATAGATCTGGCTGCCAATAAATCCCAATCATAGTTGACCTGGAAAAATTCTCCAAGTCGTTTTTTATTCCAATTTATGGAAACTACTTCATTTTCTATATCTTCGGCCAAACCCTTTTCCAAAGGCTCAGCAATCATGGTGATTTTATTTTTTTTATTAGGAGTTTCAGCGAAACATTTTAGAGAACTTGTTTCGACTACAGTTTCGCAAAATGCCACAACTGGATCTGCCACTTTAATGTCAATTTCAGAATACATTTTACGCAAATCATGCATAACACAGTCGAGATAAAGTTCTCCTGTACCCAAAATAACATGTTCTCCGGATTCTTCCACGCGGGTGGACAGTAAAGGATATGATTTGTTAACTTTACGTAATCCATCTAACATTTTGGGCAACTCGGAGGGATTGACAGGTTCTACAGCAATTTTTATAATACTCTGTGTATTAAATTTCAAAGGTCTAAAAATGTACAAATCTTCGGTTGCTTTAAGATCCACTATAGTAGAAGTTTTGACTATGCACTGATCTATACCCTCGATTAAAACCCAATTGCCTGCAGGCACACGATTTAACTCAACTTTATAACGAGCCTCATAGACCCACAAACGCCCCACTTGTAAGATTCGTGAGTCTTCCTCATCTTGTAATGTATAGTTTTCACCCAAGACACGAACCTCTTGGCCAGCATGCAAAGTTCCGGATACAACACGGGCCAATACCTGGAAAAATGTACAATCATCGGTGGGATACATTTTCGAACTATGAACCATTAGGGAACCGCTCTGGTTGCAGTCAATCATATCCTGATACATGTCGCCCTCTTTGGGACCCGTGTAAATGTGATCAACTTTTGTTTTAGCATTATCCAAGGGCGAACGTATATGTTCCACACACATATTGACAAAACCGCTAAAGTCGCACAAAAATCGATTGCAAACCATACGAAGCAAAGGTCGTATATTCGACTTCATTTCCTCCTTGGTTATGCGTATATTCAACTCTGCTAAGGTATCGGCCAAAGTAGTATCAACATCACCCACCACCTGAGCAATAAGTTTGTACATTGGTTCCAAAATGAATTCAACAAAACTGCGCTGAGCAGAGTTATGAGGAGGTTTCTTCGTAAATTTACGCCTGCAAAATTGATTTCAGTCTTGTTTTTTTCTTTTTCTTATGAATGAAATACTTACGATTTACTATGGAAGTACATATCGCCCCATAATCTTTTAGAGAATTCCACATAATTAACACCTTCGTAAGTATCAGCATACAATTTGGCAAAAGATTTTAATGTAAAACAGAAGCCATATAGGGAACTGGCAAAGCAAACATTTCCCAAGATGGGCGATACCATTGTAGTTTCTTCGGCATTACCATACGTGTTAAAAAGACTGTTGACTTCTTCCACGATGTGTTTAAGTTTAAAATAAGCATCTTGAGGTGGCAATTTCAGCTCTAAGATAAGGCGATCGATCTGGAATTTTCAAAATATGTTTGAAAAAGTAGGTGTTTTTCTTCTATATGTTTAATGTATTTTTTAAATAAAATCAATCGTACCTTATTAATACACAACGTAATAGCCATTTTCTCTTGGACGGCGTGCTTTAACAGTCTTTCAGTATTCAACATAACACCCTCGGCGGCATCAACAAAGACCACCACACCGTCGCACATGCGCATGGCTGCTGTTATCTCATCAGAAAAATTTACATGTCCGGGAGTATCAAAAATGTTCATTAAATAACTTTTTTGCTTAACATCTTGTAAGACCAGAGTTACAGGTGTAGCTTTAATACTAACACCACGCTCCTGTTCGGTAAACAAAGTGTCAGTGTAACGCAAAGAACGTTCTTCATTCAATTCAAATTGTGGATGTGTCTGGCGTATAAGACAATCAACAAACGTTGTTTTACCGTGATGAAGGTGACCAATTAAGGCTACATTTCGAATAAGTGGAGGAGTATCCATCAGATCAGCCATAAATTCCATATTATATGAAGTTTCTGGTAGTTCTTGCTCTTTAATTTGAAATTTTAATTTCTTCACTGGTTCTATTAGAGGTTTATCCAGAGGTTGGGCATCTTCTTCTTGAACTATGGTCTCAACATCGGGGCCGTAAACTTCAACAGCCGTTGGATAGTATCGTTTATCTTCATGCAACACAACAGCAGTGACTTCTTTGTCTTCATCTTCATTGTGATCTTCTTCCTCTTCCATTGCCTCTTCCTAAACATTACAAAAAAAGAATTACTAAAGTATAATAGTATGTACATACATTTTTGGCACACTCACGTCATGATCATCCGGTTGATCTGGCTGTCCATATATACTTTGGTCGTCCTCTTCGTCACTATCTAAATCTGGACCAATGTAATTACCAAATTCATCATATAAATCTGAATCCATATTTTAGCTTTTGTTAAAAGTTCTAAAAAGAAATATGTTAACCATTAAATTTTTAAACGTTTACTTCCATCCGTAAGACTCGTTTTTTCCTGGTTGTTTAATTAGTTATTTTGCGATTTTATGTAAAAGTTTTTGGTTATTTAATTAATGTTTATTAACTTACATTAAATTTTTAACGAATATTTTGATATAATTTCCAAATATTCTTTGAAAAATTGTGTAAAACAAAAACGCGTTGCGAAATTTTATCAACCAAAAAAATATCACTTTGTCTGGCTGTCAACTTACGCCGGGTGTTGGGTATGTTCAGCAAATAGTCAGTGTTGGTAAACGTATATTTAATTAATTAGTGCTGAAAACAAATATCAGAAATCAATAAGGGTTATATCAAATGTACCGCGATTTTTCCGAAACTAGAGAGAAAAACAAAGAAAGCAATATAAATTTCTTTGTCTTTCTCTCAGCTGAATTCAAACTTGATCAGGGAAACTTGACGTGTGTGAATTCGGACATAAAATGTTATTTTTGAAACCAGTAAAAGTGCAGTTTAAAAAATAAAGTTTACGGTAATTTGGTAATATATAATTTTTAGTCTTATAGAAAAAAAAACAGGATAATCTCCGCTAGCAGCGTTACGTAAGAGAGAGAACGGTCTTTTAGTATAAGCACTGAAAGCTGCAAAAAACAAATGTCAGTTCATTTTATCAGTTAGTAACTAGCTATACCTACTACTAGACGCGATATGTAATACGGGACCGCTGTATTCGAAAATTTAATCAGTTTTTTTATCAAAAAATCGTTAAATAGCCAAGAAAAACTGCTATTCTGTATTATATTAATTTTTATATTAATTTTAATATTTATGTTTACAATGCACTAATTAGAACCCAATTCATACGATTAGAGATTTTTTTTACAGTTCATAGACGAAATACTGAAGAAGGCGTCTGGAGATGTAGTAAAACAAAAGAGAATTAAAAATATGCGTTTTAAAATAAAGTTTTTTTTTTAATTAAGTTATGAAATTTTATTCGACCTGAGTGATTTAATAATAAAAATTAAACCCTTCAAATGGCATTGCCAAGGCGAATCTATACAAGGTGGGAGCAATGGCGAATTCAAAAATTCGCCATTTCCAAACGATTGTCAAATTTTGTAATATTTCCTTTTCTATTAAATTCTTTGTTTACAAACAAATTTGATATTTTTTGTAAATTAAAATTTTGATTTAATTTATTTTTTTTCTGGGTTACCTTTAACTAAAATTTTTTATTAAATAACACAAGCTTAAGGTCAACAATAAACAAGATTGTGTTATTTAATAAAAAATTTTAAATAATAAAATGGTCGAAAAATTAGAATTATCATTGCCGAATAATAACCTGAAAAAAACAGATTACTCATTATGATTATGTATACCTAATACGCTTAAATTCGTAATAACAAAAATTAGTTTTCATCAGAATTTGCTGTTTTTTCTTGCGGTGTATTTGCCTACTTTTGGCGAACTAAAAGATTGATGTTGCTTTTTCTAAACTCGTTCTCTTCCACTCCAATAGAAACTGCATCATCTGTAAAGTTGCAAAGGTAACTGAATATTTCATTCGATACCTAATATGAAATACATAGTTTACATCCTATTGCTCTCTGCATTCCACTCACACTTCTTCCTATTAAATCACTTAAATAACTTTTTGATATAAAATGCAAAACAATTCCGCGAAATTGCGAGGACATCGGGAAAGAGAAAAACAATCAAACAAACTGGATATCATGCAAGTCGCTTAAAAATGTTGAGCTCTCTTCCGCTATAAGGCAAAAAAAAAAACAGGAAACAATTACGGAATTCGATTTTTTTTTTTTTTTTTTTTTTTTTTTTATTATTATAAAGGCCCCAACACAATTAGGTTATATAGGCCTACTAATTTTACATACGAACTTATATTTTAATTAATATATACATTTTTACATTATTTTATATATATACATACATATATACTTAGATTTAAATCAAATTAAAAATATTTATTTCAGTCAGGAATTTTTTAATGTTTTCAAATTCATTTTCTCTTAGAAGGATATTAATATTATTTATTTTATATTTTAAACGTTTGTCCTGTAGAAGATTGCATTCATTAAATATGTGAGAGATGGTTAGTATTTGCCCGCATTCACAAACAGGGGGTTGTGTCTTTTCAATAATATATTTATGTGAGAATAAACAAGAATTCGATTTATGTATGTATGTATGTATGTAGATCGAAATTTTCATTTAAATTGCATTAAAATTTCGATCGATATCGAATGTTGTAATTTGCCCCCAACATTGTCAGAAAATAATTTTAAAACTAAACTAAAGTTCTGAAAAATCATAATAACTGGAGTGTGAAAGGCTGGGAACGCATAACATTGAAAACTTGGTCAAAAGTATGCCAAGACGTGTGAGAAGCAATAGGGCTCCTGACACAATAAAAGAAAAACAAAAATTTATTTTTAAATGTGCACAAGTTGATTCTTTAGACTTTTTCAATGAATTTTCATTAATCTTTAGTTAAACATAAAATCATTTTTTTCTTTAATTTTGTTGTTTATTTAACAAGTCTTTTTTTTCTATAAACCAAAACAAAAGTTAGTTTTCAATTCCATATTACATCAAATAAAGGTTTAGCAAAAAATTATATGGCATTTTTCCACAGCCTAACAGTTATTTAATTAAATAAAAAAACGAACGTATCAATAGTTCTTACATAGAGAAAACTAACAATCAATACTTTAAGCTAAGTTAAAAGTTTGATCAATTTTGTGCATGGCTATGTGTATGATTTATCCAGCAAAAAATTATTAAATTTAAAGAAGCAGTAGAAAAATGTAATGCCTTCCAGATGCGCAGTTTTGAAACGTTTCCGAGGATGCACAAAAAGAAGGCAGATCCATGTTCTCAACTTAGTTTAAACCTCGTTGGAAGTTCAATCGGCTATTTTTCATTTAGTTAACACGAATATTAAAAAAAACATCGAATGGGACAAAAAATATTCATTTCGATTTTCAAAATTTTTACGTAGCTTTTCACATGTCGGCTTCTATCGCAAAAACGGAATGATCCGACAAAATATTATTGTATGCACATTTTGTTGACAATTAAATATTCTACAACTTTACTTTAAGCGGGGTTTTAGGTTTTAAGATTAACAAAATGATGATCGATTCGTTGCGATTACCCAATTCGTAACCAAACAAATTTTGTCGGTTACACGCACCATCTTGTACAAATAACTCTGAAATAAAATACTATTGTGAACAAAATGTATAAATTTGGAAGAATATATCAAATAATAAATATATGTATGTATGTATGTGTACATTCATAATAATAAATATGTAAATATATTTAGATACATCCAATTCGATTAATTCGATTCCGATCGAAAGCGATTTCAATACAGAAAGTTTAATCTTTATATATACATTTTTAAATTCACAAAATGGAATTGACAACGAATTTGTATTTTAACTTCATTTGTTGTAAACAATAAAAAGCAAGTATAGCTTTAGGCGCGTCAATAAAAGAAGATTTGCAAGTGAATAAAAAGCTTTTCTTGTAAAAACAATAAAAAATGCAGCACAGTAAAATCGAAATGTGTACAAAATACACGGAAGCTGAAGACTGAAAATCTAAAACGATCGGAATTAAAAATATTTCCATCAAAATATACTTTATCTCAGACACAAACCAAATCAGCATTATGTGTATTTTTTTTTATTTAATGTGAAGTACAATCGATACAATTAAGTTATAAATAAAACGTCATTCAAATGGCCTCAATGGTCATTCTTCTGCAGGAACGAATTCGATGAACAGAATTTTCGAGCACTTTTTACACTAAATCAAGTCGACTTGTAAAGCTTGAAGAGAGTGTGGTTTATTTCGAAAGACCATGACTTTAAATAACCCCACAAGAAATAATCTAATGGTGTTAAATCACAACTTCTTGGAGGCCATTCAATATCACAATTTCTTGAAATAATCGAGTCTCCAAACTCTTCTCGCAATAATTCAGTTGTTGCATTTGCTGTGTGGCACGTAGCTCCGTCTTGTTGGAACCAAATGTTGTCAAAATCAATTTCTTCCAATTTCGTCCATAAAAAGTTGGTTATAATCGATGTATACCGCTCTACATTGACAGCTTCATTTCGAAAGAAGTACAGACCGATGATTCCACCAGACCAAAAATCACACCAAACTGTCAATTAAGGTGAATGTAATGCTTTTTCATGAATAATTTGTGAATTTTCTTCGCACCACTCAGATGAAAGTGAGCCTCATCGGAAAAGATGATTTTCTTAAAAAATCGTTATCGTTTTCAAGTTGTTCCAAGGCAAAATCAGCAACGTTGTTCTTGCGTATATCTCTCCATGATGAAATTGCAAACAATACTGAATACAATGAAAAACAAATGACAATTCATGACATTTTACAAATGGCCGAAATGTCACTTCAAAATCATATCATCCCTATTGGAAAACCTTATACATATGTATACCAGCTTAAAATACTTTTATTGAAAAATATTTAAGAGTAGCTTTATACAACCTCATTTATGCAAAACACATTTGATATATTAAGGGCCTATAAAGTGAGATTCAATACAAACTCCGTTTCATAAAGCTTTAATAAACTAATTACATTTTTATTATAAATCAAATAAAAATTAAGTTAAAAATCATATTGTTTTCTAAAATTAATTGTATAATAATTTTTAAAGCTTTAGGTCGTTTTTATATAAAAAATGTTTTTAATATTAATTTTTCGATATTTCGCCACACCGTTGGTTGGCTTCTTCAGGAGAAATTGTGTTGAATTTAATTTATAATAATTTGACCAAATACCAATCAAAATATTGAAAAATATTTGTCAATTTTTTTTTTCTAAATTTTAAAAATATTAAAAAATAAAACATTTATTCGAGCAAATGTGCAAGAATTTATGTTTGCAAAAATTATTATTTTAATAAAAAGCTATTTTGCTTGTACTTTAATAATTCCCAAATATTCATGTATGAGTAGTTGATTTTAGGAACTTTTCAAACATAAATGTTAAAGATCTACTAATGAGTTGGCATTTAGCTACCAAAGAAATGTATATAAATTAGCTTACCCATAACAAATAATAATTTTTGAAAATATAAATATATCATTTTAAAATCGCACTTAACTATTAACTATTAATTTTAGAGATTTATTTTGCTTAGCCTTTCTATTCTTTTTCTACACTAACATTATGAATATGTAAAGTTTGTATTACCTCCGGAACCACCATTACGATTTCTATCAGTCATGCATACATACATTTCAAAGCTGTTTTACTTTTCTGATTTAATTCTTTACATTATTTATGGAATGACATCTATTGGCAAACGCCTGAACTTACAGAAATTAATCTTTAGGAAACTTTAAGCTTTAAAAGCTTACACAACAAATTTATGTACATAATGATAAGTGATTTCAAATAATAACCGAAAACTTAATGTAAAAATTTTTATGTTTAAATTCTACATGTTTAAGTTAGATTTAATATATTTACTGTTTTAGTTGTAATAATTGGCAATTCGTTGGGATTTGTATCACTCCGTTTTTCTTCACCCTTGTGTGGGATAAATACCTAACGGTCTTAATCATACACTCGTTACCTTGCTTCGTCCAAATATTTAATTATTACTTCGCGACTTGTAAGAACGCTGAAAACTTCATATAAAACTTCCATAAATGCTCATCGAGTTAAACTCAAATTTATATACATTTCACAAGTTAATATTAATAAATAAATTGGGAATTTTCTCATTTTTAATTTATAAATAAAAACATTGTTTTATTTCTTTTCGTTTTCACGCAAAAACTACATAGATATTTTATTTAAGTCGGAATCACTCATACATACAATCATGTATTTAATGCATAGCGTGTGTTTATAATGGATAGTTAAGCAAAACATCTTGGCGGGCCAATTCCAACAACATAGGATCATCGAAGAATTTATTAATGGAAACATCCTCCGATAAACCTTTACGTCTACGTGTTTTAATCATAAATTCTCGAGCTAAATGTGAAGCTTGTTGAGGTTCTAATGGTCGTATGATAATAGATTTATCCAAAGGATCTCCGGGTACGATTTGCCAATGATGAAATACGGACAAACAAAATGCTTGACCTTGCGTGTGCGTGCGCAAATCAGTTTCTAAACCAAACGAATCAATGGCGGGTATGAAAGCTTTAATGGTATAGAGTGGAGAACCAGAGACGGGAGGATCTTGTGTCACATGGCCTCTGCAAAAGTATTCAATATTAAAGAAGTTTTCCATTTATCTAAACTAATAACAAACCTTCTTCTACCCAAAACATTATAAACTGCCGGCACACAATCTGCTGGTGCTTGTACTTCTACAAATAAATAGGGTTCCATTAGTCTGGGAGTTGCCATTAGAAATGCTGAATAGGCCACTCGTCTGGCTGTAGGTATTACTTGACCACCACCTCTATGCAATGCCTCATTGGCTATAACAGCATCAAGTATTTTAAATTTCACATTACGAATGGGTTCCTCACACAACGGCCCCTCTCGTGTACCCCATTGGAAACCCAGCACTATAGAATCTTTGACAGAAGTTAACAAATGTTTATCTACTTCAGAAGGAAGAGTATCATCTACCAAAATATTTGGCCCTGTATTGTCGGGACCAAAAGCCCATATAGATCTGGCTGCCAATAAATCCCAATCATAGTTAACCCGGAAAAATTCTCCAAGTCGTTTTTTATTCCAATTTATGGAAACTACTTCATTTTCTATATCTTCGGCCAAACCCTTTTCCAAGGGCTCAGCAATCATGGTGATTTTATTCTTTTTATTATGAGTTTCAGCGAAACATTTTAGAGAGCTTGTTTCGACTACAGTTTCGCTAAATGCCACAATTGGATCTGCCACTTTAATGTCAATTTCAGAATACATTTTACGCAAATCATGCATGACACAGTCCAGATAAAGTTCTCCTGTACCCAAAATAACATGTTCTCCGGATTCTTCCACGCGGGTGGACAGTAAAGGATATGATTTGTTAACTTTACGTAATCCATCTAACATTTTGGGCAACTCGGAGGGATTGACAGGTTCTACAGCAATTTTTATAATACTCTGTGTGTTAAATTTCAAAGGTCTAAAAATGTACAAATCTTCGGTTGCTTTAAGATCCACTATAGTAGAAGTTTTGACTATGCACTGATCTATACCCTCGATTAAAACCCAATTGCCTGCAGGCACACGATTTAACTCAACTTTATAACGAGCCTCATAGACCCACAAACGCCCCACTTGTAAGATTCGTGAGTCTTCCTCATCTTGTAATGTATAGTTTTCACCCAAGACACGAACCTCTTGGCCAGCATGCAAAGTTCCGGATACAACACGGGCCAATACCTGGAAAAATGTACAATCATCGGTGGGATACATTTTCGAACTATGAACCATTAGGGAACCGCTCTGGTTGCAGTCAATCATATCCTGATACATGTCGCCCTCTTTGGGACCCGTGTAAATGTGATCAACTTTTGTTTTAGCATTATCCAAGGGCGAACGTATATGTTCCACACACATATTGACAAAACCGCTAAAGTCGCACAAAAATCGATTGCAAACCATACGAAGCAAAGGTCGTATATTCGACTTCATTTCCTCCTTGGTTATGCGTATATTCAACTCTGCTAAGGTATCGGCCAAAGTAGTATCAACATCACCCACCACCTGAGCAATAAGTTTGTACATTGGTTCCAAAATGAATTCAACAAAACTGCGCTGAGCAGAGTTATGTGGAGGTTTCTTCGTAAATTTACGCCTGCAAAATTTATTTCAGTCTTGTTTTTTCTTTTTCTTATGAATGAAATACTTACGATTTACTATGGAAGTACATATCGCCCCATAATCTTTTAGAGAATTCCACATAATTAACACCTTCGTAAGTATCAGCATACAATTTGGCAAAAGATTTTAATGTAAAACAGAAGCCATATAGGGAACTGGCAAAGCAAACATTTCCCAAGATGGGCGATACCATTGTAGTTTCTTCGGCATTACCATACGTGTTCAAAAGACTGTTGACTTCTTCCACGATGTGTTTGAGTTTAAAATAAGCATCTTGAGGTGGCAATTTCAGCTCTAAGATAAGGCGATCGATCTGGAATTTTCAAAATTGTATGTTTGAAAAAGTAGGTTTTTTTCTTCTATATGTTTAATGTATTTTTTAAATAAAATCAATCGTACCTTATTTATACACAACGTAATAGCCATTTTCTCTTGGACGGCGTGCTTTAACAGTCTTTCAGTATTCAACATAACACCCTCGGCGGCATCAACAAAGACCACCACACCGTCGCACATGCGCATGGCTGCTGTTATCTCATCAGAAAAATTTACATGTCCGGGAGTATCAAAAATGTTCATTAAATAACTTTTTTGCTTAACATCTTGTAAGACCAGAGTTACAGGTGTAGCTTTAATACTAACACCACGCTCCTGTTCGATAATCAAAGTGTCAGTGTAACGCAAAGAACGTTCTTCATTCAATTTAAATTGTGGATGTGTCTGTCGTATAAGACAATCAACAAACGTTGTTTTACCGTGATGAAGGTGACCAATTAAGGCTACATTTCGAATAAGTGTAGGAGTATCCATCAGATCAGCCATAAATTCCATATTATATGTAGTTTCTGGTAGTTCTTGCACTTTAATTTGAAATTTTGATTTGTTCACTGGTTCTATTAGAGGTTTGTCCAGAGGTTGGGCATCTTCTTCTTGAACTATGGTCTCAACATCGGGGCCGTAAACTTCAACAGCCGTTGGATAGTATCGTTTATCTTCATGCAACACAACAGCAGTGACTTCTTTGTCTCCATCTACATTGTGATCTTCTTCATCTTTCATTGCCCCCTCCTAAGCATTACAAAAAAAGAATTACTAAAGTATAATAGTATGTACATACATTTTTGGCATACTCACGTCATGATCATCCGGTTGATCTGGCTGTCCATATGTACTTTGTTCGTCCTCTTCGTCACTATCTAAATCTGGACCAATGTAATTACCAAATTCATCATATAAATCTGAATCCATATTTTAGCTTTTGTTAAAAGTTCTATAAAGAAAAATGTTAACCATTCAGTTTCATCTCTTGCAGTGTACAGACGCGTCGTCGCAACTGAATATTAAAAATTATTAAAATGGAATTCACAAAAAAATACAAAAACAAAACATTTATTAAACAGTTATTTTACAGGTTTTATTTTATTTTTGCTTGTGTGTAAATACATAAATATTTGCATACACCAACTGTAAATGAGTTCATCTTCTAACAACAACAATAAACCTACAAGCAGTAGGAAGGTACAATATATCATAAATCATGACAATATATATGAATAAGTTTACGGTAATTTGGTAAAATATAATTTTTAGTCTTATACAAAAAAAAAAAAACAGCATTATCTCCGATAGCAGCGTTACGTAATATGAGAACGGTCTTTTAGTATAAGCACTGAAAGCTGCAACAACAAATGTCAGTTCATTTTAGCTACACTACTAGACGCGATTCGAAAAACAAAATACGGAACCGCTGAATACGAAAATTTAATCAGTTTTTTGTTATAAAAAGACTTTAAATAGCCAAGAAAAACTGCTATTCTGTATTTTTGGATTTTTTATATTAATTTTAATTTTTATGTTTACAATGCATTAATTAAAACCCAATTCATACGATTACTTTAACTACATGTCTTTTTGCAGTTCATAGACGAAATACTGAAGATGGCGTCTGGAAATGTAGTAGAACAAAATAGAATTAAAAAAAATCGTTTTAAAAATCATCGCATGAGTTGAGTGTATGGCTTTCCTAATAAAGCGCAACTATTTAGAAATCATTTGTAACAAGTTTACAAATATAAGTCTTAAGCTTAAATACAATTGTAACGTTTTTATTTAATTAAGTTATGAAATTTTATGCGAACTGAGTGATTTATTAATAAAAATTAAACCCTTCAAATAGCATTGCTTGCCGATAGATTAGAAGACGAATAATAACAAAATTTTTTTATTTAATAACACAAGCTTAAGGTCAATAATAAACAATTAACAATTATTTTATTAAATTTCATAAAATAGTTTTCTAATTTTCTTGACCTTTTTAACCAACGGTGTTTCGAAATATCGAAAAATTAAAATTAAAAACATTTTTTATATAAAAAACGACCTAAAGCTTTAAAAATTAGTATACCATTTCATAAATTAATTGAAATTTAATAAAATAATTGTTAATTGTTTATTATTGACTTCAAGCTTGTGTTATTAAATAAAAAAATTTTAATTAATAAAAAGGTCGAAAAATTACAATAATCATTGCCGAATAATAACCTGAAAAAAATAGATTACTCATTATGATTATGTATACCTAATAAGCTTAAATTCATAATAGCAAAAATGTTGTAATTTGCCCCCAACATTGTCAGAAAATAATTTTAAAACTAAACTAAAGTTCTGAAAAATCATAATAACTGGAGTGTGAAAGGCTGGGAACGGGTAATATGGTATAATGAAACAAAAATAAATCGCTTTCAGCTAGATGGTAAGGATTACCACTCGCACCGTTCTTATGACAACCTTAAAAAACACAAAGTTAACGAAACCATGAAGCATAGGGGTGAAATCTTAATATTTTCGGGTTGTTTTACTTGGTGGCACCATGTCCAGTGCTGAAAATCCAAAAAAAAATCGCAGTAATAAAATATTCCAAAGCATAACATTGAAAACCTGGTCAAAAGTATGCCAAGACGTGTGAGAAGCAATAGGGCTCCTGACACAATAAAAGAAAAACAAAAATTTATTTTTAAATGTGCACAAGTTGATTCTTTAGACTTTTTCAATGAATTTGCATTAATCTTTAGTTAGCCTTATATGATATTGAAGCTAAATGAAATTCAATAAAATTTAAAATAACTATTTAATTGAATATTTTAAATAAAAATTTTAAATGGTTTTCCATAATTTTATGGAAATACATAAATTAAATTTAATCTCTAGTCTCGTATTAAAAACCCACTCTGAATTGAAACATTTTATGGATCTCCAAGAATTTGTTAACAAAACTATTTTCACACTTAATGAACCACGAAATATTAAAACAATTCTTAGTATTTTCCATAATTTATTTTTCCCAAATAAAGAAACGTTCATTACGGTTGCAATTGTTGTTGCAAAAACATGCATCCATATGCCATAAAACAGGAATTCTTTGTCATTAACGTATGTATGTATGTATTTCACTTCATTCTAATATATCATATGCAAGGCAATGAAATATGTTTGTACTTGTGTGTATGTTTGCATGTATGTATTAGCACCCTTAAATTTTTCAAAATGTGAAATACTTGAATCGCACTGCAATGACAAGAAATAAATACAGGTAAAAAGGTGTCTAGTACTTTTATTCAAAAGGAAAGGAATTTTTTTTATTATGAAGGATATTAAGGATATGGGTTTAGTTTCAACGTTACACAGGTATTTAAAGTAACATTTAAAATAACATACAAACAGCAAATATCAGCAGTTGATATTTTGCACTCTTTCCAACATGTTTTATAAAATTCTAATCGCACTTTCAATATTAGCAACGATTAACGGTATGAATTATGGTCGGATAGAACGGAATTTTTCATTGCCAATGGATCGAAAGACTGCTGGAAATATTCGTTTAACGCGGGAAAATAGTGTTACGATGGATGAATCAATAAAACATCCTTATAATTTATTTAAAAACCGTAAAGAATTTGTTACATTGGCGGAAAAATATATAAAAAGTTATAAGCGTTACGATTATAAGCAGTATAAGCCATACAATCCCTCACGGGAAACTCATATATATAACAAAACATATGAAAATATTTTAAAATCTTTGGCCATGCTCCAAACTCAAGATAAAGTACAGAATTCTTTAATTATTTAACCACAAAAACTGATGATTCCTCTTTTCAGGAAACAACGAATGTCATCAAAACCAAGACCGTCGTCATCGATAACTACAGCACGCCAAAACCAAATATTGAAGAGTTAACGATTGAAAAGGAAAGTGTTTATTCCCAATTAACAACCATTGCAAGTGAAAATGAAATGAATAATTATACTGGCACGATTGATGTATCGACGGAGAGTACCATAGAATTGGAGACATCGACACAAAAAGAAAACACCCAAACTTTAGACATAACGGCATCAAACGAGTCGACAATTTATTCTAATTCTGAAGCTACGACACAGCAAATTGTAGAAACATCAATGTTTAATACGGCTGATTTATATTCGACCTTATCATCAGATTATCAGTCAATAACGGAGTTTTCGACTACAACCATCGAAATATCCGACGATTTGTTATCAACTGCAACGAACAGCTCCGAAGAAATGCTAGAATTGACTTCAGTTAATAATCTAAATGACTATACCACGTCACAACCAAATATTGAAGGGTTAACGACTGAAAACGAAGTTGTTTATTCCCAATTAACAACCATTGCAAGTGAAGATGGAATGAATAATTATACTGGCCCGATTGATGTATCGACGGAGAGTACCATAGAATTGGAGACATCGACACAAAAAGAAAACACCCAAACTTTAGACATAACGGCATCAAACGAGTCGACAATTTATTCTAATTCTGAATCTACGACACAGCAAATTGTAGAAACATCAATGTTTAATACGGCTGATTTATATTCGACCTTATCATCAGATTATCAGTCAATAACGGAGTTTTCGACTACAACCATCGAAATATCCGACGATTTGTTATCAACTGCAACGAACAGCTCCGAGGAAATGCTAGAATTGACTTCAGTTAATAATCTAAATGAATACACCACGTCACAACCAAATATTGAAGGGTTAACGACTGAAAACGAAGTTGTTTATTCCCAATTAACAACCATTGCAAGTGAAGATGGAATGAATAATTATACTGGCCCGATTGATGTATCGACGGAGAGTACCATAGAATTGGAGACATCGACACAAAAAGAAAACACCCAAACTTTAGACATAACGGCATCAAACGAGTCGACAATTTATTCTAATTCTGAATCTACGACACAGCAAATTGTAGAAACATCAATGTTTAATACGGCTGATTTACATTCGACCTTATCCTCAGATTATCAGTCAATAACAGAGTTTTCGACTACAACCATCGAAATATCCGACGATTTGTTATCAACTGCAACGAACAGCTCCGAGGAAATGCTAGTATTGACTTCAGTTAATAACATAAATGACTACACCACGTCACAACCAAATATTGTAGGGTTAACGACTGAAAACAAAGTTGTTTATTCCCAATTAACAACCATTGCAAGTGAAGATGAAATGAATAATTATACTGGCCCGATTGATGTATCGACGGAGAGTACCATAGAATTGGAGACATCGACACAAAAAGAAAACACCCAAACTTTAGACATAACGGCATCAAACGAGTCGACAATTTATTCTAATTCTGAATCTACGACACAGCAAATTGTAGAAACATCAATGTTTAATACGGCTGATTTATATTCGACCTTATCATCAGATTATCAGTCAATAACGGAGTTTTCGACTACAACCATCGAAATATCCGACGATTTGTTATCAACTGCAACGAACAGCTCCGAGGAAATGCTAGAATTGACTTCAGTTAATAATCTAAATGAATACACCACGTCACAACCAAATATTGAAGAGTTAACGACTGAAAACGAAGTTGTTTATTCCCAATTAACAACCATTGCAAGTGAAGATGGAATGAATAATTATACTGGCCCGATTGATGTATCGACGGAGAGTACCATAGAATTGGAGACATCGACACAAAAAGAAAACACCCAAACTTTAGACATAACGGCATCAAACGAGTCGATAATTTATTCTAATTCTGAATCTACGACACAGCAAATTGTAGAAACATCAATGTTTAATACGGCTGATTTATATTCGACCTTATCATCAGATTATCAGTCAATAACAGAGTTTTCGACTACAACCATCGAAATATCCGACGATTTGTTATCAACTGCAACGAACAGCTCCGAGGAAATGCTAGAATTGACTTCAGTTAATAATCTAAATGAATACACCACGTCACAACCAAATATTGAAGGGTTAACGACTGAAAACGAAGTTGTTTATTCCCAATTAACAACCATTGCAAGTGAAGATGAAATGAATAATTATACTGGCCCGATTGATGTATCGACGGAGAGTACCATAGAATTGGAGACATCGACACAAAAAGAAAACACCCAAACTTTAGACATAACGGCATCAAACGAGTCGATAATTTATTCTAATTCTGAATCTACGACACAGCAAATTGTAGAAACATCAATGTTTAATACGGCTGATTTATATTCGACCTTATCCTCAGATTATCAGTCAATAACAGAGTTTTCGACTACAACCATCGAAATATCCGACGATTTGTTATCAACTGCAACCTACAGCTCCGAGGAAATGCTAGAATTGACTTCAGTTAATAATCTAAATGAATACACCACGTCACAACCAAATATTGAAGGGTTAACGACTGAAAACGAAGTTGTTTATTCCCAATTAACAACCATTGCAAGTGAAGATGGAATGAATAATTATACTGGCCCGATTGATGTATCGACGGAGAGTACCATAGAATTGGAGACATCGACACAAAAAGAAAACACCCAAACTTTAGACATAACGGCATCAAACGAGTCGACAATTTATTCTAATTCTGAATCTACGACACAGCAAATTGTAGAAACATCAATGTTTAATACGGCTGATTTACATTCGACCTTATCCTCAGATTATCAGTCAATAACAGAGTTTTCGACTACAACCATCGAAATATCCGACGATTTGTTATCAACTGCAACGAACAGCTCCGAGGAAATGCTAGAATTGACTTCAGTTAATAATCAAAATGAATACACCACGTCACAACCAAATATTGAAGGGTTAACGACTGAAAACGAAGTTGTTTATTCCCAATTAACAACCATTGCAAGTGAAGATGGAATGAATAATTATACTGGCCCGATTGATGTATCGACGGAGAGTACCATAGAATTGGAGACATCGACACAAAAAGAAAACACCCAAACTTTAGACATAACGGCATCAAACGAGTCGACAATTTATTCTAATTCTGAATCTACGACACAGCAAATTGTAGAAACATCAATGTTTAATACGGCTGATTTACATTCGACCTTATCCTCAGATTATCAGTCAATAACAGAGTTTTCGACTACAACCATCGAAATATCCGACGATTTGTTATCAACTGCAACGAACAGCTCCGAACAAATGCTAGAATTGACTTCAGTTAATAATCTAAATGACTATACCACGTCACAACCAAATATTGAAGGGTTAACGACTGAAAACGAAGTTGTTTATTCCCAATTAACAACCATTGCAAGTGAAGATGGAATGAATAATTATACTGGCCCGATTGATGTATCGACGGAGAGTACCATAGAATTGGAGACATCGACACAAAAAGAAAACACCCAAACTTTAGACATAACGGCATCAAACGAGTCGACAATTTATTCTAACTCTGAATCTACGACACATCAAATTGCAGAAACATCAATGTTTAATACGGCTGATTTATATTCGACCTTATCATCAGATTATCAGTCAATAACCGAGTTTTCCCCTACAAACAACGAAATATCCGACGATTTGCTAACAATTGCAACGATCAGCTCCGAAGAAATTTCAAAATCAAATTTGAAAAATATTTTAGCAGACGAAGGCATGGTGACTACACCACGCAACAACCAAATATTGAAGAGTTAACGACTGAAAAGGAAGGTGTTTATTCCCAGTTAACAACCATCGCAAGTAAAGGTGAAATATAAAGATTTATTAAATTTTCTTAGAACTTTTAATTTAACTTTTGTAATAATAATATCAAGCACAGGGTGTTTTTATAAAAAGTAATAATAACAAAAGCTTTTATTTCTACATACTTAAGTACACATACATATCCAACATTTCGCAATCTCAATGGGTAGCTTCTTCAGGGAATATATACATACATATATATACATACATATATATATTTTTTTAAATTTTAATTTAAATTATTCACTTATTTACGAAACCGAGCTTAAAAGTCATATTTGGTTTCAGTAAAGCTGTTACATAAGTTTTATCTGTATTTGTGCACCAATTCTAAAGAAAATTGAATTTAATTTTTTTTTTTTTTTATTTGTTGTGGGTTATCAATTTTTAATTTAAGTTTTTCAACTCTTAGATTATGCTCCATCAAAATATCCGACGATATATTAACAACTGCAACGATCAGCTCCGAAGAAGCGATAGATTCGACCTCAGTTAATAAATGATGCCAATTGATTCCAATTCTGGATCAACTATGCAACAAATTGCAGTAACATAATGTTTCTTATTTATATTCGAGCTTTTCCTCAGTAGATTTGGCTGGAATGTTCATAAATACTGTAACTACGAGTAATCCAGATGTTTCCAGCACAGAAGTATATTTTACATTATTTGAACCTGATAGTGTTATTCTGATTAGTGGAGAAAAGTTAACTTCAACAGAATCCATGGATTTTCGAAAGAAGTTTATATGAAAACCACAGAATATTCCCCTGGTGATCTACCCACGGATGCTCATGAAGAAACCAAAACTATATATTATACTATTGATTTGATAAAGCCGCTATCTTAGAAAACAATTCCGGTTACAACAAGTAATTCCTACACCACTTCTGCGATATGGACTAAAAGTTCAATTCCTTTGCACGCAGAAGCTATAACAGACAAATCAATTGCTATTGAAAACAGATTCCTAGTTTTCGCCTACAACCATCAAAATATCCAACGATCTATTAACAATGGAAATGATCAGCTCTGAAGAAACGATGAAATCGGCTTGAAAAAATGTTTTAGCCAACGAAATCGTATTGAAACAAATTCTATCTGTTGAAAACTCCAAGTTTCAACAGATTTTTGAAAATACAACCGAAAACTTAGAGGACTAAAGCGTACAACGAAGCAGCATCTAAAATGTCAATTAAAATTTTTTATAAATTCCTCAAGATTTACTAAGCTTACAACTGCAATACAAGAGGGAGTCACCACAAATTTTAAGTGATTAATGAGAATTCAGAAATTTTTGTTTTTGTTAAATTATTTTGAAGTTTTTTGTTTCAAAAAGAAAAAACTATTTTCAGTTGACAAATATTTTTCAATATTTTGATTGGTATTTGTTTAAATTATTATAAATTAGATTTAACTCAATTTCTCCTGAAGAAGCCAACCAACGGTGTGGCGAAATATTGAAAAATAAAATTAAAAACATTTTTATATAAAAACGACCTAAAGCTATAAAAATTATTATACAATTAAAATATAATATATTTATATATTATGTACATATATGTACATACATATATGTATGTATGTATGTACATATGTATAAGAAAAAATTTTTCATATAAAAATATATAAAAGTTTTTGTTAAAACCGAGTTAAGAATAGTACTGTAAGTAAATGTATCCAAATAAAATTTGTTAAGGAAAACCTCCAAAATATCACAACTATTCAAATACATATCATTTTTTAATTTACATATTTTAAGTATGACTTCAGATAAAGCCGAAACCTTTCGTTTGGTGGCAATGCATAAGAAAACTATTAATTTATACACACATGATGTAGCTTCATGACCGCAGAAATTGTATAAAAGCTACATATGTAAGTATGTTCACATACAAGTTTTATTTAAATCCGTTTAAATCTAAACTGACAAACTTTCACATTAATTTCAATTCAAATACGCCTTGATTTAAAATCACACAAAAATGTGTAACTGTGATGTCAATTCGTGGTACATATAGCGGCACCATGAAATAAGCCCCAATGAAATGAGCCCCAAATCGAAATATCAAATAAACCCCAAAAAAAATGAAATAAGCCCCAAATTTTTAAAAAATGAAATAAGCCCAAAGAAAATGAAATAAAGCCTAAACAAAACATATGAAAAATTTTTGGGGCTTATTTCATTTTTCGATTTGGGGCTTATTTCGTGCCACCACATATAGCTATCATTTAGCTAACCATATCGCACCCTAAATACAAAAGGATCACTATCAAAATACTAAAATTTTCAGGAGAGAAAAAAACTGTGCAGAAGCAACACACTTAACATAAAATTAGACATAACTGTATTTTTTCAGTTAAAGAAGATAGTGATGTGAAAGAAATTTTTGCAGTAGTTAGAGATGTGTAATCTGAATTAATTTATGGAAAAAAGTCATTTTTGGAAAATTTTGAATTGTGACCCTTTTGTATTTAGGGTGCGATATATTTAAATTAACGTAATATGGCAGAACTGTGAAAACTACATTCGAAGTCACTGAACGTGTTGTACAAAAATATAAACATACACCAAGGCGAATTCATTTATTCAATGATTTCGCCTTGAACATATACCTCAAGCAAACACATGTTAATAATTCATAAATAAAATTCTTGTTTATTACAAAAGAAATATGAGTTTAGCCAAATTAAAAGCCAAGGAAGATAAAGGAAAAAAGAATGTTCTGCCTAAGTTAAAAACGATTTTAGCTAATCCCTTTAAAACAAGATGGTAATAAACACGAATAGAAACAAACTACATATATAATTATTAAACTTTATTTTTCGTAGTCCAATTTTAGACGAAAAAGAACTGGTGCACTTGAAACATCTTTTAGAAACTGCTATTCAAGAAAGTAATTTGGAACCAAGAGGTTTTGCTACACAGAAAGGGATATGTCTTGGATTGGAAAGTTCTCTGCGTAAAATAAACAACCAAACAAGCAGTTGCGTTTTTATTTCCCTCAGCATCAAGCCCAACCATATAATTAATTTAATTGCAAGAAATGCAGAAAATAAAAATCATACCCAGCCAGTATATGCTCAGCCAAAGCTGGAGAATTTTATTGAAGAAATATTTGGTGTACAAGCATTGTGTATGGTTCTTCCAAAGGATTTGTTAGCAATTAGTGGGAACCTACACGAGTGGGTAGAGCAAAGAAAGAAACCTGAAAGAACCGTTAAAGTTCCGGAACTAACAAAGAGCACTACAAAGAAAAAAACTAAATACCCGAAAATCGAAAAAATAGATATAATAAGAGAAAAAAGTACACCTCAAATTGAAAATGTAACAAAAGAGTGGTCTGGTGAGTTCATATCGTTTGGTAATGATGACCGTGGAATATATCATTCAAAACTAGATGGCGAAGCTGCCGTCAATGCCTTATCCCAAATTATTGACAAAATACCTACATCATCGAAGGCAGTGCCTAATATATCAAAGAAAATAAAAAAAATGGATGTGGGCAGTGATAACGATCATCGAGCTGTTAATAAACATTCAATCGCTAAGGATGATGACGATTCAGATGACTTCTTGGCGGAATACAAAACCCTTATAGTGCACAAGATAAAAGGTAATCCAAATAAAAACCCTAAAAAGAAACGTAAAAAGAATAAAAAGAAAAATCCTGCAACGTAACTATTCTATATACAAGATAATTTGTATTTAAAATTTCGTTGGTAGCTAAATACCAACTCATCAGTAGATCGTTAACATTCATATATGAAAAGTTTATTGGCCAAAAGGCTACATGTATTATATATGAATAAATAAATTGAAAAGTTTCATAACTTATCTACTCATACATGAACTGCCAAATAATATCAGGGAATTAATAAATAAAGCACAAGCAAAATATATTTTAAAAACTTTAAAAACAACACAACAAATGTTTTTTATTCGCTACGAATCTCTTTATTTTTTATTTTTTTTTTGGTAACCTTTAAACAATTAGTCGACCTTTGGTTGACAATAAAAATATTTATAAGGCAAAAATTAAAAACAAAACTCACTTTTGGAAAAATAAAATTTTTTTGGGGAAATATTCAAAAATTCATGTTTTTATTAACGGATTATTATTCCCACATCAAGCATAACAGATTTTGGTTTAACCACTTTTCTAATAATCAGGTGCAGACGACGATTTAAAAGCATTTGTGCCGGAATAGTTTTCCACTAACAAACCTTTATAACGTCTTAAATTTACGCTATAACCTTCTTCCCGTGGAGAAGCGGATAGAATAATTACACGAGAAACCACCAAGTGCGAGGAATTTTGTTGGCTATAACCGCGAATAACATCGATTTCGTCACCTTCATCGAGCTATCAATAAAAATTCTGCATTAAACAACTTCCATAACATTCAAAACAAAAACTTACCTGCACACTTTTCTTTGCCACTTTTTTTCCGTTCACACGTATTCTACTTTCATAAAAGATGTTTTCAATTTTGCTATAAAAATTAAAACAAACTTAAATTTTACGATATATGTACAATTGTGCTGATTTTATTCAAACTCACTTTCTTGCCATACCCAGGCCAGCCTTAAGCAATAAATCAGCTCTTAAAGAATTTACTTTCGTCTTGACCACTTTCGAGTCACTTTCGTTTTTAAATTGCGGTTCCGTTTCATCTTCACTATCTGTGTCCTCATCCTGTGCTCCAGACTTCCGATTGTATTTCTTTAGACTCGAAGAAATGAAAATATTTCTAATTGGCTCTTTCAAACATTGTTTTGGCGATTTGTGCAGTACGTTATCGTAGTTGCAACATTGCGTTGAAAGATTTGTTGTGTAATTAGAAAATGAATATAGAGTATTTCTTGATAGTTGACATATTTGCCGTTTTAACATTTTTCCTAAACTATTGCTTAAATGTAAAAATAAAACATTTTTCAATTGTGTAAACTTAACCCATTGTGTCTAATGGCATTTATACAGCTGTGAAATACAGCAAAACTCGATTATAACGAATTCTTCGTTTATTAATGAATGTGGTATGCTGCCAACTATTTAAAATCTCAGTAGCACGTTAATATATATTAAAGATATGGATGTCATTGGATTTCTTCCAACACTGGCTACGCCTATTGATGAAATTTGATTTAATATTCAATTTTGATCTATTAAAAATTAAAAAAAAATGATATCATGGAAAACGAAATTTTATTTATCAATATAAATAAAAATGTAGTATCGTGAGTAGTTTTAAGTATTTATTTTGTGTTTGCAATAAATTTTGTTACAATGTTTTGAATATAAAAAAATATGGCGCCAAACCTTCTATACATACATACATATGTTACGAGTGTTTCGTTCACGCTACTAAAAGTACTAAAAGCACCAAAAGTACCAGATTTTCATCATATACACCCCAAAAAAGTACACTAAGGGTATCATGATGGTGATTGTGCTAATTTGCATTTTGCAAATTCTGATGTGCATATTAGTGTACTTCGTGAGCGTACATACATTTTGTAGTTGTGTTGTGCACATGTGTGTATATTTGCACACATTTGCATCGTTTGCACACTTTTCACTACCCATCGTTATAGTAAATAAAAAGTATCAAAACTACAAGTTTGTCCCTTTTTACCCCTAAAAGGTATCCTATATTTTAATCTCGGTCACACGATATCCGTCTACAAATTTCAAAAAAGCCATTGAGCGGTTTTCGACTTAGGGGCTGTGTACATATAACGTAACACTCCAGGGGGAGGGGGGTTAAAGATTTGTCACGGATTGAAAATTTTGCACTGAAATATTAGTAAAAAGCGTTAAGAAGGTGGTATAAAATCTCTGAAAACATGAGCACAGTCCCTTATAGTGGAAAAAGCAGAGAAACCCACACATACATATGTACATAAATATGTACATAATATTAATAGGAAGGATAATTTACACAAAAAATTTAATAAAACATATATACCCCGTTTATACGCACTTCTTATTTGCAAATAAGAGTGGAAAGCGTGGCCGTATTACTTTTTTATTGAAACTTAAAATGTTTCGAAAACTATTTGCAAATAACAAGCTATTTGCAAATAAGATGTGTGATGCTACCAGATGACTACATATATATTTAGTGCGAGTCATTACCAAAAATACAACAATATTTCTGAATGCTATTTGCGTATAAACAGTGAGATAAGTTTTTGCAAATAGTTTTATTTGCAAATAAGAAATGCGTATAAACGGGGTAATAGATATATGTAAGTATGTATGTATTTATTATTACTTGAAGTTCAAGAAAAGGCGGTTAAGCTTAAAATATTTAACAAATTTGCAAAAAAAAAAACACAATATTGAAAGCTAACCCTAAAATTGATTAGAACATAGTAAAATTGTAAGCTTTCGAAAAAAATGCTAAAATTGTGAAAATTTGTAAAGTATTGGTAAACTTAATTGTTTGATTTAAAATTCCATCTAGATGTAACAACGCCAAAAATATTTTATTAAAATTAGGACTGTCGGAAAAAAAAACGAAAAGTCGCGAAATATTGGAAACATAACATTTAACTTATGATAACAAATTGGTAAAATTTCAAGGACACAAAAAAATCACAAAAACTTGCCTAGTTTTTAGGAAAGAAAAAACTTCGAAAAAACCGAAAATTCGCGACTAACTGCAAACGTTTCAACAAATCATAATTGTGATTAAAAACTCAAAATTACCTTTAGCATGTGTTTCTTTGGTAAAATAATTAAAACATTATTTAGGGCGGTTTGCGTTTCATGTCACGATATACTGTATTAATATACATAGATTCCATACGTTAATCTATTTTTAAAAATTGTTTTTTTTTCCTTTTAAAAACCAACATTTAATAACATTTAATAAATAAAATAAATTATTTACTTAAAAGTAACAAACAGCATACCGCGCTACCAAACTTCACATTTGTTAGGCAAAGGATTCATTTTACTGCCCAGTGGACAATTGTAGGCTTTCGTAAAATCATCGTTATTAGATAAAGCACCCAGCACTCGATACTTATCGACAGCATGTTCATTTGTTAGTTCTTCCCAGTAGTCTGCTTCCTTGTATGATGCACACCACAGCTGGGTAAAACCTAAAAAGAATAATTGCTCAGGTGACAAATCTATTCCTGGCATTTGTTCTTCTTTGTTCAAAACCGATATAGAGTCAAGATCTTTTGTAATATTTTTTATATAGCGACGATAAGCCATTAACGCTTCACGTAAACCACCACCATCAGCGATATTTTCATCTTTCGTTAGATTTCCATTAATGTTGCGATTAATTTCTGGTATTAAATAGCTTTGATAATGATCCACATAACAATTGGAACGTTCCTTAAATACTTTCCCAGATTTGGTTGACCACCAATAATTCTCACTGCCAGCTTCATCGTAATGTGCACCCACTGTATCAAAGCCATGTGTAAATTCATGTCCTATTAAAAAGCCCAATGTACCGAATTTTAAAGAATTTGGCCATGCTTTATTGTAAATGGGGGCCATCAAAGCGCCTGCCATGACATAAATGGAATTGTCAATATTATAATAAAAAGAATTGACTTGCATGCCAACCAATAGATCCAGTGGCTTCGTATCATTGCTTAACATTTCAAAATTAAGACCATTGAAACGTGTTATATATTGTTTGAATTTACGCAAATTTAAATTGTTCGCATCATAACTGCCATTGATGAATTGTAGTTTCTTCAATTCTCCTATTAAAAGTTTAGTAATGTTTTCATTTTCATAACGTCCTATATGTTCAACAATTGTGGATTCTTTAAGTAAAGCAGCCTTACGGGTGGGTTCGTCCAACCAATTGGCATTTTGTAGAATAATACGTAAGCTTTGACGTATCTCTCTGATTATCTCAGAAACTTCTTGAGAAAGTTCATCGCTAAAGTAGAGCTTAAAAGATTGGAAAAAAAACAAACAATTATTTAGTGAGGTTAAGAAAATTATGATGATTTTATAATAGACCGATAGACCCGCAACGATCTCACACCTTCGAATAATGGTATGCTCTGCTTTAAACGCTTCCTTACGAAACTTAGGGGCTGTGCACATATTACGTAACGCTGTTTTCAGAGATTTTATACTCCCTTCGTAACGCTTTTTACTAATTTTTCAGTGCAAAATTTCCAATCCGTAACAAATCTTTAACCCACCCCTCCACCATGGAGCGTTACGTAATATGTGCACAGCCTTATAGTTGTTTTTAGCACGTACGAACTTATTTTTTTAAGCACACACACCCACAAAGCGATTAAGCTTGTCTGCAGAAAACACCCATGATCTTTGGTCGGAATCGAACCGGCAAACTCCGGACTACTAGGCTAACGTTGCTACCTATCGGCCACGGCGGCACCAAATGTTTTTGTAAAAACAAAATTTTTTATGAAAATATTTTAGTAAGAGCGAAAACCAATTGATTTGAGTTCTACTAAGAAACTATTTTATGTTTTCATTAATTTATGTACTAAATTTTCACTTGGAATTTCATTGTTTTCGTTGATTCGACATCGTCATATATATAAAGTATAAATATTCATACACAAGTATGCATACAGTCGTATACACATACATATGTATGTATGTACATGTATGAAACCAGATTCGTATCGAATATAAAGTATTTTCTGTGTTGTTTATATAAATTTTTTAAAGCTAATAAGCTTTTGTATTCGTAATTCTTATTTCGTCCTTGCAAGTTTGTGTTTTGGCGCCCTATGCTCCAATGGGAGTTAGAGGAACATATATATATATATATATATATATATATAAGTTTGTGTATAGCTGACGTTTGAAAACTTTTTAAACAAGGTTAAATACATATATAAAAGGTTTTCCAATAAGAGTGATATGATTTCTTAAAAAAACACACAAAAACACAAGGAAATTCAAAAGTTTTTTCTTTTAAGTGAAGTACCATCGATACAATTAAGTTCTACATAAAACATCATTCAAATGGCCCCGCGACTTCTTCTGCATGAACGAATTCGATGAACCCAATTTTCGAGAATTTTTTCCACTAAATCAAGTCGTATGTCATGAATGGCACGTTCAATATTGACTTGTAAAGCTCGAAGAGAGTCTGATTTATTTCGAAAGACCAATCACTTCAAATAACCCCACAAGAAATAGTCTAATGATGTTAAATCACAACTTCTTGGAGGCCATTCAATATCAGATTTTCTTGAATAATCAAGAATTTATATTTTCAAAAGATAATTTATTTGTTATTTTTTGCAAACTTAACTTCTTAAGAATATTTCGAATAAGTTGTTTGTATTAATAAAATTTTTTTTATTAAAAGATCTATGCTTAATGCTCAAATAACAAATAACTTTAGCTCAGAAACTTTGTTAAAGCGGAAACTGCAATTTTTTTTCATCAACAATTTCACTGCCATGGCTCATATAAAATGCTGATAAAAATGAGCTGAAATGAACACATTGCCATACATACATACAAATGTATGTACTTATTATTTAGGCATATACTCGTATGTACATATGTATGTACATACATACATATGTATATATTGGGGTCAGAAATAAAGTATGGTTCACTAAATAAAAAAACGTTGATTATAAGACATTTGTAGCTCTATAACTTTGTAGAATTATACACACATACAAAAACATATCGCACTTGTACCTCAAAAGTGTAACAACTCAAAATTTTCAAATTTTCACTTTTTGCAAAAAACCAAACCACAGAGATCATATCTACCCACTGTAAAAATCTCCCTTTGATTTGTCTTCTCTTCCCTGAAAAAAACCGTTTTGACCCTCTTTGTGTCTTTAGAATAACTACTACACCATAAACAGTTTTTGGCCTCTACTGAAAATTCATGAATTTTGAGTTGTTATGCTTTTGAGGAACAAGTGCGATGTGTACTCAGAAGCATCTTTTCTTCTGTTTGTATAGTATGTGTTGTTGTTAGCTTGTGTCTGCAAATTTCAGCAATAAATAAATATTTTTAAAATTTTCAGTATATGTATATATATATTAGAGCCTTTCAACTTTGTTCGAATATTTCAAATAATTGTTTTTGTTCGTTCGATCAAACGATTAAAGCTGAAAAATTATTCGATTAATCGATGAGAACAACGAATAAAAAATGATTTCAAAATTTTATTGACAAAAAATAAAAATTTCATACAAAAAACTTTAAAATAAAATAGTTAATATTTTTATTAACAAAAAAATACATTTAACTATTAATTCAAATAAACATGCTTCATTCAGTCAAAAAATATCAAATGATCAAATTTGGGTTGTTCTTAAGAAATAATCTTTTACAAATAAAAGTTTACTAATTTTTTTTGCTTTCAAGCGATTTTTGGTTTTGGTTTTTATTAAATTAAATTTTGAACAAACTCTTTCGCTAATTTTCGAGGTAGGTGATATTGTGGGAAAAACATAAAATAGTTTATCTAATTTATATGTTCTTTTGTTAGATTTTTCCAAATATATCATCTCGTCTAATATACCGCTGAAGTCTTTTTTATATTTTGAATTTTGAATTTTTAATACTTTTAATATAATTATTTAATTCGCATAAAAGATTGTTATTTTCATTACTAGTAACATCTTCTATATTATTACTGTCATCTGAATTATTGTGGTTACTTTACACATAAAATAATCTGCAGTATAATTCATTTGCATATTCTTTATTTAAACTTTTTTAAAAAAAAAAACCTTTAATTGCTCGAAAAATTTCCAGAATTTAAAAAATATTAACGTATTTAAAAATTTTATACCTCTCTCATTTATTCTTATTTTAATACGTTTTACTAAATCTGTTGCAAAAGCATTATTAATTTTTTTTGTTGGTAATCCAACAATTTTGTATACAATTTTGTATTAGAACACTTGTTACATGTGACTTTGTTTTTTTTTTTCATTTGTTCTTGGAAAAATACTTCCAAGCCGAGCTCAATTTTTTGGCTTTAGTGTATTTCTAACTTATTCACCTGAGAGTGAAAAACCCCCATTCTTGAAATTTTTTTAACGTTTCATTCAAAACATAGCACGACTTCTAGGTATACGCAGTTCGACAACAACTACAAACATCCAAAATAACAAATTTAAAAATTTTTACGTATGCATTTTAAACTGAAAAAAATTGTTCGATTAATTGACATTAACTATTCGATTTATTCGTTATTCGAAAATCGGCATTTTAAAATTATTCGAACAAGAGTTTCGTTTTGTTTGATCGATTAATCGAATTATTCTTAATCGGTTGACAACTCCAATATACATACATATATATGTAATGTTTATAAGACCATAGAAATTTAATCTATTTATACAACAAATCTACACCTACACAGATATCCAAAATAACTTTTAAAACTATTTAGGAGTTGAAAAAATTTCAATAAGTCAACAAATATTTTCATTTCATAATTTCAATAATAATTATTTGTAAAATAACTCTTAATTTCAATTATTATTAGTTGTTACGTTGTGTGGATTAAAGTTTAATATTGAAAAATAACTTTTTTCCGTTGGTCATAATTCTTAATATCCCACAAAACAGGATTTTCAGACTTATCATCGATTTATATACACTAGTACATATAACCAACAGCCGACACAATCGACCGTATTCTCGATGTAATTAATTTTTTTCTTTTTGAACATTTCATAGAGAATTTATCGCAAAAAAAATCTTTCAAAAACACATACATACATGTTTAGTTTGTTTGGTTTTTTAAACTTACATGCATGAGTAGTAGTTGTAAACGCTTATAGCTCCCAAAATTCTGAACCCACAATAACCAAAATTATCTCGTTCACTTCTGTGAATTTTTGTTTGTAATTTAGTATAAGTTTCGTCAAAATTTGTTGAATAATGTGGCCATAAAATCCATCACAAAAAATTATCTTAGGTAGTAATCATATACATAGATATGTATGTAAATAGACTGCCTTTATTGGAGTACCAAAAGTATCTGGCTATATCTCTGGAACCTGTACTATCAACATTTAAGCGGATAGGTTGTCCTCAATTGCACACATATTCTCTTTGAAATGTTTTTAGGCTAAGGGGTATCCCAGCAGAAAGAAGCGAAGATTTCTTCGAAAAGATTCCTTATTATTTTCATGTGATAAATCTTTTTAATTTTATCAAGAAGAAAAATACATAAAAGAAAGAAGAAAACTTGTTATTGACAATTTTTTTTTTGCCCAATTCGTCGGTTAGCAGATAGATACATCGGCGAAGTAAAATAATTAATAAAATGTTTGCTAATACAGCTAAAAAAAGTTAATGCGTCTACTTAACACCGGAGGCGCCTCAACACTGCCTTAAAAATTAACATAACGCGCAAAGCAGAGTTCTGAAAGAGTTAATTAAATTTTCCATATCTATCTTCTCTACACTATCCCTCTCCCTGACCACCGGCACAGTGCTCTGCATACGTAGAGGTCATCCCCTGAGTGCTGGTCCTAATAAAAAAAAAATTTCCGTTATTTTTGCCACCAAAAAAACAATCCATCGAGAAAAACTTTTTGATTCTGTTAGATGTTCATCTGAATTGTATAGAAAAGGGATTTCTTATTGATTTCATTAGGTTCCTGTATGATTATGGTAAATCATCTTCTTAAACTGGCTGGTAACATGTAGCAAGGTTTAGTAGTGAGGTAGTTAGAGTGCCTATTTACGAAACCGAAGCTCCATGGTTCGAGTCCCAACAGATGAAAATTTTATAAAAATGTTTTCATTACACCTCATCCAGATAATACAACTTCATGTTGTTAATAAGCATTCCGGACGTACCATGACGTTCTGATGACATCAAATTTGTATTTGCTAACATCACACAGAGAAAACAGTGCCTAATAAATACCTAATAAAATATAACAAATTTAAAAGACATCTACAGATTTTTTTCAAGAAGGAAGTCTTATTATTTTAATAAGAAAAACCTTTTTGAAAAAATCAATAAGAATACCTAATAAAAAACATAAGTTTCCTTCTGGATTTTTTCAAAAAGCTTTTCCTTATTAAAATAATAAGACTTCCTTCTTGAAAAAATCCGTAGAGACATCTTATTAATTTTGTTATATTTTATTAGGTATTTATTTGGCACTGTTTTCTCTGTGCAGGGAGCTAAAGTCGAACTAATTGCTGGCATACAATTACTGTTATAATTTATAGCTGTACTAAAGTTTTATATTCTACAATCTCTAAAAATTATTATACTAAAGCTTAGATCCCACTATCGGCACAATGTACTAAGCTTAACACGAATAGATGCTTAGCCTCTAACGTTTTGCAATGTTAATTTTTGTTTAAGAAAAGTAACTAGTTGGAAAATTGTTTAACAAAAATATGACAATACATTCGTAAGCCACCTACCTTCATATATAAATGATCAAAGAAATATTGCATGGACGATTTAACGCTTAAAATGCAAAAGTCCTTTTGAAATGCTGAATCTTTAAGGCGAGCATCCATGTGAAATAGAAATTTCATGGATAGATAATTTGCAGCCGCTTGCTTATTTTCTGCACATATTTGATCAACTTTTTCGTACAAAAAATAGCATGGTTTACAGCAAGTCTCAAAACCATCGATGACCTTTTCAAAATTTTTACCCAACCAAGCAATTTCATTATAAATACGCCATTTTTCGGCTACCGCCGCAATTTTAGATTCTTCCATTAAGTTTGACAAAAATGCACATTCTGCGTCGTCTTCATTGAACGTTTGTAGTACCTTTAAAATTTTCTTAAGAAACTCAAAAATTTCTGTAATTATGCCGTCTAGGCGATTTTTCTCAACGCCATAGATTGTTAGAATATCACGCATACGTTTTTCATTCTCTTTGTAGGCATTCGACGAACTATTTCCTATGGTCTCATAGTGCAGTTCAATGTCGAAACCAAAATCTGGCATTTTAAAAAAAGGCGGAAAAGGATAGCCGGTTATAATGCCCTCATTTATAAGATTCTTAACGCCATAGTTGCTTAAGTGAGCACTCATATTAAGCCAGTTGAAAGTTTTATCATTCCAATCTGTATCCACGGCAGGGAAACCACCGATTTCTCTTAACACTTCTAAATATTCTGTAGAAGCTCGCATTGGATACAATTCAGCCTTCAAGCAGTTATTGTAGATTTGTTTAGCCAATTCAAACTCTGCAGCATATTCGGGTGCCACATCATTAATGTGATTTCTTTGTAAAATATTCTCTATAATATCGGCTATTTTATATACGATATCCATAATATTGTCACGCTTAGATAAGGACATGCGATCTTCGATAACATTTTTCCAATTACCGCAAGCATATTCGTAGAAATCGTTGCATGGAGAGACAGACAGATTCATGTACGATAACATTTTAGCTGCATAATTGCTGCGATAATCGCTATCTTCCCTAGAGATTATGTTGACTTCACTGTTTTCGCTTAGATTCTGAATTATCTCTTTAAAATTAACGTGGTCGGCAAATGTGCCATTAGCTGGCGTTGGTTTCGAAAGACATAAATTTATTGTTGTCGTCAGAGTGATGATAACGTAAAATATTAAATCACTTTGCTTGATCATTATTTAATTCGAATAAATGTATGTATGTATATTTATAATACTTTAAATATTTCAATTGTTTTAATATCACTTGAATTCTCACCATCTATTAATTACGTACTAAATATTGATCGTTTGTCTATTTTTGAAATAATTGCATGTCTTATTTATCACGAATTAATTAAGACTAATATTCAAATTAAAAAGTATAACTGTTATAAGCGGCGTTTGTTTGCAAACCAAATTTCCGTATTACAATTACATCTACATGTGTACTACATATGTATATGCACACATATGCATATATATAGTAGGAACGTTTAATTGTATTAATTACTTGCTGCAATGTATACCGCGTGTGTATAATTGATGAGCATTTTATGATCAGTGCGAATTTTATTTATTTTTTGTTAGATCTACTCAAATGACGTACTTATTTTATTCTATGTACTTCGAGATACAGTTCAAAATATACTGCTTTATTTGTTTCTTATTGCCAGCAAATTTTTAATTCTCCTATTAATTTTTTAATCTTACTTTTAAAAGTGAAATGTTTTCTATTTAACACAAAGCTGCCAGATTATTGGCATTTGAAAATGTTTTTTTCTGCTTAAAATCTTGTAAAATAATATGCTAAATTCTTGATAAAATAAGTTGATATTAAACCGCAAAGTTCTATCCGTTAGAGTAATGCATAATACAAAAACTAATACTTATAAGCATAAGTTAAGCCAGAAATATGCCTTTAAAACTGTTTTATGCTGCAAGAATTTAAAAGTATTATCCCGAATTTAAAATAAAAATATGCTCTTCAAGGATAATGCTCATAATATGTTTTTTAAGTTCTGTTTTCCAAACATACTTTATTTGTTATGCGTTAGCTAATTTGTATGCTACATTTTATTGGTTATTGAATACCAAATCATTAGTAGATTTTTACTACCATGCGTGAAAAGTTTTCCAGATCATTTGTTTATATACAGACTCTCAAGCAATAAACGAGAATTACTAAGAAAAGGAAAATAGTGTTAGAAACACTTATACAAACAACACCGCAATTGATTAATAATTTTTTTTATTTAAGATTAGCACTCACTTATAAAAATATCGAGTAGTATTGTTTACTAGTGATGGTACGAATATCAATTGTTAGTATTCGCTAATACGAATACGAATGCGAATACGAATATGATTTGTAAGGTTTAGAGCCACTTAATATTTTAAATTTAATTGGAACAAATCTCTCGCGTTGTGTCAGTAACAATAAATTGAAAAAAATGTACCACTACTTTAGGTATTTAAACTTATTATGACATTTCGACGCCGAATTTAAATACCTTTAGATTTCGTTTTTCTGTCATTTTAATTAGCAATTCACCGCTGTTTTGGGAGAACATACTTTCGCAGATGGCACAGTCACCTGCGTCAGTGAACTCTCACATATTAAATTTTAGTTCCATTTTTGAAGTTCAACATTCCTCTACTGAAGAAGATTATAATCTATCTTGTGTCCAAGATAAAGGGTTTTCTTTAAATAAAAATTATTAAAAATTAATATATTTTTGTACATTTTATGTACTTTTTAAAACTTTTTGTATTTTTTTTTCTTTGAAAAGTATGTGGAAATTATTCCATAAATATTCGCTTGAATTTGGCGAATACGAATATGAATATCTTGAAATTGGCGAGTAGTCGAAAAATCGAGAACGAACACGAGTATTCGTAACATCACTATTGAGTACCCAAAAAGAAGAATAGTTCTTATCAGAGTTGTCGAAGTCGTAGTCGAATTTTAACACTTCCAATATATAATATAATAGCGAACGTTGCCACATATTACAGATATCGTCACGACAATGGCACTCGTAATAAGGCCAATTAACTAAAAATAGTAGAAATTGCTTGCACTACTCGTAATGCCATTGCCAGAAAGAAACAGCTTTAGACAATATTCCGAGGATTGAATTAAAAATAAAAATTATTTTATTACAACTAATTCCGCAGGGAGCTGCAGTTAAAATCCATAAAGAAAGCCAACAGTTTGGTGTAACGATTGTAATGAAAAGATTAATCATACAATTGATACTATTCGATTATTATTTTGTAGCGGTGGTATTCGCTTTCTTCTTAGATTAATTTAGTATTCAATACGAATTAATTTTCAATGTTATTTGCAACAAATTCAAATTGGACTGAGATTTTCCTCTTGTGCATGGAATGACCCACAAGTACACTCTGAGATAGAACTGGAGTTGAAATTGCTTAGAATCGGGCCCCCTGCTTCTAATATGTCATATTCCCAGTTAAATAGCCGATGATATTTTTGGGCATTGCCATCATCCATTGAATTTCAAAAGGTGCTTCCCTCACGGTGCAAATGCGATGCTTAAAAAGGATGATTTTAATACAATGTGTAATTTAGTACATTCTTCAATATGGCATCTCTTTTATAATTAGGGTTTTGGAGTTTCTCTGACAGCAATTTCCCTGGAAACGGGCTAAATGGCACTGAAGGGAATCTATATATATAAAACCGAATGTGTGTTTGTTTATTTGTTTGTTTGTTTGTTCCTTATAGGAGGCCAAACCCTTGGACCGATCTTGCTGAAATTTTCACAGTATTTAACTGGAACTCTCGGATGAATTATAGGCTATATGAAGTTTTGATTGGACAAAGAGGCGTGGCACTGCCCATATAACCCAAAAATTTAAATCGCCATATTTTGGGCATTTTTTGATCTACATACGTCGATGATATTTGGTACATATGGTATTGGCATAATTTGGAATACGTACCAGGAGCAAAGTGGGTGGGACCACGCCCCTTTTTAGGAAAATTGAAAATCGTAATATAGTCTTAACTACTGAACCGATCGTCATTAAATTTTCACAATAGGATATATAAATACTTTTAATTTTATTTTATAACGAGGGGGTAGCGAAGCACATCGGGATAAGCTAGTTTTCAATAAAAATATAACTATATCATGATATCTTCTACAATTCTTAATTAAAATTGTTGTTGAACTGTTTATCCTCAGTTCGAAGTTCCATTATATGCTAAAAATTTTCGTACGTTTAAAAATTTTTAAAACAACTGGAAGTCAATTTTAATACGTGCGTACACAGAAAATAAAAGTAGAAGTTGGTTGTCAATTATTTTCATTTTATGGCTCGATTATGGATAGCAACCGAACTTCAGTTGCGTTGCCAGATGGCAACTGAAAATTTGTGGTTGCCAGAAAAGCACTAAATAGCAACTGAAACTGGCAGCTCTCAGTTGCCATCCATAATCGACCCATTAATAAATTTAGTAGTCAATTCAATTAATAAAGAATCAAATTATATTAATTGATGGCATCGAAACTTTTTAAATTGGTGTATCGGAGCGATACATTTATAGTGGAGTTTCGACATAATGCACCTCGATACAATGAAATATAATGATATAATATTTCGAATTCTTTTTTGAGTGCCCCGAAAAGCCCTGGTTATTGCACAGTTTTTATACAAAAATACACTCGAGCTATAAAAGACGCTACACAACAAAGTCAGAAGTATTTTGTGATCCCCTTCAACTTTGTTGTATCTAAATTTCACTTTCTATCGATATATTTTTTCCTGATGTTTTTAAAAATGCCAAAAATATTATTGCATATTATTATTACTAATATTTTTATTGTATAAATGAGAAATTGTTATTATTAGTTATAAATTCAGTTTTATTGAATTAATGAAAATTCAAATTAATATGAGTTTTATTTTTTATTATCACACTTTTTATTATTATGTAAATTTCATGTTTTTCTAGGCAATCATGGCTAAATTCTTTCGGAAATGTCACTGCTAGAATTCAAGTCAAGCAAACCCTAACAGAAATTGTTCGGTAAGCGAATCCTATTTAAATCTATTATTAAAATATTTATTATTATTTTAAACATACGAGTATATACATATATACATACATACATAGGTACAATATTATATAAGTACATCGAGACGTTTTTTTTTGCAAAATGCTCATGCAATTCTATTTACTTTTCATTTAACGCATTTTAATTTGTATAAAAATTAAACGTCTGATTAATTTGAACTATATACATACATATTAATTAAATACTTAGTTTAACATATGTACATATGTATATATGTATATGCATGTATTGACATAATTAGTCAAGTGTATAACAATTCTGTCAGAAATATGATAAGGAACGTATTTAATGAATGATTTGGTTTTTACAACTTGGAATTATTTACTGAATTGATTTTGTTTGAGGTATTCTTCATTAGGAAAATTTAATCAAGATTTCTTAAAATGAAGGGTAATAATTTTTGTGACCGAAACCTTTAAAATATGTAATAACAATTCACAGTGCATATGCTCATATAAATCAGCAGTATTGCAAAAGAGAAAATGTAAAATATTGTAGCATTTTTATGAAATTTAACGACAACTTTGGGTATTTTGTTGTTGAAATTTTACGAACACTGAATAGAGCAGTAGCAAAATAAACAGCAATTAGCCAGCAAAATTTGGTGTTGACTAAAGACGTTAGTGCGTTGACTACTAAGCAAACTATGCCTTAAGGCCGTGCTTCACTATCCTACACAATCGTACGATTCATTCACAGGAAAATCATGCAAAAATCTGACCGACTTTAAAAAATCGTTTCAAAATAGTGTTGTAGGTGCCACACTATCATACAAATCTGATGCCAAAACATCTGGTTGACAATAAATACTCCTCTGATCGCATGAAAACTATCATTTTATGTAAATTTTCATAAAATTTGACAAATCGCACGACTTGCCAAAAAATCTGTCATACAGTTCCATTTTTAGTCCACACTACCATACATTTTTAACACACATGTCATATTTTGCAAATCGCGCGACTGTGTAGGATAGTGCGGCACGGCCTTTAGGAGTTGGGTTTGAACACCGCTTAGGACGGGCAAGTCATTAACATCATGAATTTCTCTAATGTAAATTAGTGTGTAATTTTATTAACTTTTGTTAGACTGTTTAAGTGATGGATCACTAAAAACTGTTCCAAGAGTGATTGATACAATTCCACATCGCCCTCCTTCGTCGATTAGCAGAACCGTCGGCGAAATAAAACAATTAAAAAATTGACTGGTCAGACAGCTTAAGAAATTTAACAACAGAGAGGCTGCAACACTGCTCTAAAAATTGCCAAAACGTGTATTAGCAGAGTTGTAAAAGAATTGAGATTTATAAAGAAGAAGTCATGCCCTGAATACTGGTCGTACAAAAAAAAAAAAAAAAAATTCGTATACGAATTTTACAACATTCTAAAAAGTTTATTAATAGGAATTCGTTGCAAAAATATATTTAAGACACCGGAAAGATATTTACCAATTACATTTAAAACCAAAACAAATTCAAAATTTTGTTTTAAATTTAATTGTTCGAAACAAGGAACTTCTTCGATATCGGCGAACAGGCAGTTAAAGTCGTTTAAAGCATATTCCCGATTATTTTTAAAGCTTAAAGTTAAACGACCATGCGTAATCGTAATAGCGATTAATTGTACTGTTTAATTTTAATTGAACTCATTCATCTCTAGATTACGATTGAATTTTGAACTTTTTCCGATCAATGAATTTGTGTTAAAAGTTTGTAGCAATGCAATTTTTCTAACCTGAGACTAATTAAACTTTAACAAAAAAAAAAAAAAAAAGCAAGACCACGTTTACATTGTACAATTTTCATCGCCACAACTTCTAAGTAAATATGTATACATTTGCTAATATGTATTTTACAATAATGTCTCATCCGTCTTGCCATCAAAACTTCAATTGCAGCGAAAAAAAAACCAACAATAGACTAAAATCAAGAATCAATTAAGAAAATCGGAGATTCAATTGAAAAATCAATTATTTCTTAGACAATCACAGAAATCATCATATTACCTTACCAGAGTTAGCTGGAAGTACATATTTTGAATTTTTCCATTAAAAAACAAAGTTGTATCAATTAAAAGTTTAATTGAAAGAAGTATATGACAAAAAAAACAATTATTTTTCTTATAAAAATGCCTCATACTGAGAAGAATTATTGAATCTGCACAAATGCAAACTAGTTTTTCTTAATTTATCAGCAACTGGCATGATAAAATTGCTTTAAATGAATTGATTAATCAATTAAAATAATTTTTGATTCAATTAAAATATTAATTTAAAATGAATTTTTGTCTGTGTATACGGGTAAATGGGGAGAGAATTACACAACAATTTTTCTGTATTCAATTTCTGGTAATTTTTCTAAATATTATTTTTTCGATAAATTTGTTATAAAGAAAGTTTATGCCTTCATTAATATGTATCGTCAACGATGTTTCGATTAAAAGTGAAAAGTATTTACATACATACTTATGCACAAAGAAGACATTTCGTCAGCTTATTAATGGTTTGGCGCACCGACCATTCAAAAAAAAAAAAATAGAGTTAGGTATGGGATATACATATATATTTTAGATGTCCTCTTTATGAATCCAAAATCAGTTTCACGAAATTGTCTATGGTTTTTGAAATATCAAGCATTGACTTTGGCTCATATCCACAAGTTTAACGTCTACTGAGTATTGGTTTGCTTTACAAGTCACTATTTGGCGTATGCAGCATATATTTCATATAAAATGTAAAAAAAATTATTTCAGTTTTGTATTGCGCTATTTACTACAAAGTTCACAAAAAAAATCAAAGAAAACACAAAAAAATTAAGAAAGCGGCTACGAGAATCTGGCAAACCTTACGTTTCCATAAATAAAAAAGAAGTACCAGGAAGAGTTTTGAAATCCCCATGCAATAATTGCTTCCTAAAATGTATGAATATTTTCTCCCATGATGACCTCATGCAGATCCATCAAGCATTTTGGACTATGTGTGACGATGAAAAAACCAAATACTACTTTAAATTTGTTACACGACAGCCAGTAAAACGTCGCAGAGCAAAATCACCCCTGAAGCAATTCCCGTTTTTGTATTTCGAAAAGGATACGTTTACATACCGTGTGTGTCAAATTTTTTTTAAAATATGCTTTGCATAGATCTAAAACGAATATATTATTGCTTCGAACATTTCAATGACGCTAAAGTGGGAGTTCCACTTGCGCATTACTCCAGAGGATAATTTGTTCGATGTGCGTGCTTACATATCAAGTTTTCCCACTATCGATTCCCATTACTGCCGATCAAATTCTGAAAGAAAATACATTGATGGTAGTAGCCTTAACCCTTTGACTGTCCACATACAAAATTTTTTTTTATAGCGCACGTCCACAGTAATAATTTGGTAAAAATGAAGTGCATCAAGTGTGATACACGCAACAATATTTAAACTATTTTTTATTCAAACGTTCTGTGCATCACATATGATTCATGTAATTTTTATTCGTAATTATTTATTTATTTTGCCGTATAGTGTTAGCAACACTGAAATAAATACGTGTGTCGAGGAAAATTATGGGAATCCCATTTTTTGCAATTATCGTTGGTCTGTTAAACAACAATTATGCGGAACAGTTCATAGAATCCCATCTGGTTAGGTTAGGTTAGGAAGGGTAGTGTGGTAATTGGATCCATTGTGATTCCCTTCATTTTTAATTTATTGACTAATTAGTCCCCTTTGTGCCCAAGGAGAAACAAAGGGCCCTTATTATCCATTATTCAGCCACTTAATTCCCATCCACTGTCCACTTTTATAAACAAAATGTAAAAAATTTTTTTTTTAATTATACTCAAAAATTAAGAAAGCTACTGTTGGAGTTGGAAAAAAGCCAACAAAACGTCGAGCAAATGTAATATAACATCAACAACTACAAACAACATTGTTTTATTAGAATCTTAAAACAATACCTAACCAAAAAATCAGCCTGTAGGAAACCCCTAATAATACTGAAACTAATTATTGGTCATAGCCAAAAAACTTATACACTAAATTATTTTTATTTTTATTAATATTATTATTTTTTCCTTTGTATTTTTTCAAAGTTTTTGTTTTGTTGAAAAACTTATTTTTGTCGTTTTATATCGTTGAAATTTGCAGTTTTTTCTTATACAAATGTTCATATCTTATTTATAAATTAGGGAAAAGCACATTTTACTGTGACCAGCATTATACCCTAATAACAAGAGTCACAGTAATATGTGATTTTCCCTAATATAAAGTAAAAATAACAAAAAGGTTAGAATACAAAGTAGAATGCTTTGATGATAACGGACTATGTGTTTGTGTTGATTGTTAGTAATTTCCAAACAGTGATGAGGGAATTTCGGACTAACCAGAACTGTTTCAATATGTAGAATAAAAAATGAATTAAAAATTAATTCTCATATTCTATTTCTATTGAAAACTGGTTAAATAGTTGATATTCTTCTCAATTATTATCCACTTTACGAAAATTGTAAAGATGGACAATTGAACGCTGATGAGAAGTGTAGCGGCCTTGAAATCGGTACTGATACGTTCTGCTAAAAACTGATTGGATATAAATAATAATATTTTTGAACATAAAAAAAAAACTGTTAGTAATTTTGAATTTTCATTAATTCAATAAAACTGAACTTGAGCCTAAATAATATTACTTCTCATAGGTACATAGCTAATTAATTTAAAAATAAAATTTAATATTCAATACACGTTAAATAGTTGAATTGTTGTTTTCGGTAGAAGCCACTAAACCTCGTCATTATTCTTTTGTAAAAACTACCCACAACATGTCTCTGGTTTTTTCCCCAGTTTATTCACAACTTTAATAATTTACATATTGCAACGATATATTTTGCTGCTGCTGCTCCTGTACATTTTGACTGTTTATTTTTTTTTAATTTTCATAAAAAGTTTTGCAGAAAAGAATAAAAAAAGAAAGAAAGCAGTTGTGTGGCAAACAATTTTAAAATTTTTCACTAAAATATAATAAAAAGATAAATAGCATAAAAATATTATTTACACATACAAACTCAAATATCCCTTTATACAAATAAAACACAATCTATGTACATACTATGAGTACATCTATATTTTATGTAATAAAACTTTATTTTTACAAATAAATTATTACAAATTAACGGTTTAAAATTCATTGTAAAAGATTTATGAAAACTGTAGTATACATAAATGTAAGAAAAGAAAACATAATTAAACATAAAACTCAACTTAAAATAACTTAAATTAAACAATTTCATTGTTATTGTTGTAATGAAAAGTTCTTGGACAAAAGTAATAAAAACAAAGGCAATAACATACAGGATATTTGTGCTGAAATCAAACTAAAACATTTGCTGGGTGTAAAAAATAAAGTGTTTATATTACAAAGTGCAAACTCAAAATATATATTTTTTGAAAATCAAGGCTCAAAAGAAGGAAGAAAAAAAAATGAATGAATATTCCTTTAAGACTGACAGAGTAGTACGTACATAAAAGATGGATTCAGAAAGACATATAAGAAAGAGATAGAGAAAGTGCCAGAGAATTAGAGTGTAAATAGAAGAGAGGTGAAATAAAAAGTTGTTGCAACAGACATAATTTAAAGTCCTTAACAAGCTCGTGTCCTTGGCATTGCTTAGAAAATGTTGCTATTGAAATGTGCTGACTGTGTGAGTTGTTGCGTGCCTCCTATTGACGATTGTGATGGTGCCAGAAGTGGTTGTTGTGCAAAATTATTAATACCATGATTAAGAGCTAAAACTTTATTAATTATATTAAATTCTTCTAAATTATTATTTAAACTATTAAAACGATTCCTTTGAAATCGTTGATTATTATAAAAGTTACCTGCTGGTGAATTTTGTTGTTGTGCTGGCTGCTGCTGATAAAATTGTTGGGCATTTTGCTGCAGTTGATTAGTAAATGTTGGAATTAAATGTTGTCTGTAAAAATTTTGATTATTAACATTATTTGTAGACTGTTGCAGCTGCTGTTGTTGTGTATTGTATGGCGTGAAAATATTACTGCTTTGTTGTATTTGTACTTGATTTAGGCCAATGTTTGCTGTGTCACCTTCTTGGCGAAATAAGCGAGCTCTATTTTGCAATTGCTGTTGTTGCTGCTGTTGCTGCTGACGCTCTAATATAGCATTGGTCACATATTGTGGTATAAGAGGATTTTGTTGAAATTGCTGATAATTACGTTGTGGCAATGCTTGTACAAGAGACAGCTCGGCTGGCACCTGTGGCAATAGGGACGCAAATGTTGGTACAATATTTAATTGATTCGATGGCTGTATTTGTATGCTCGATATACTGGATGCTGCTTGTGTATTCGATTTTTGTAAACTCTGCAATTTTTCAAATACTTGTTGTATGGGATTATTTTCAATTGTCTGCCGCTGTTGTTGTTGTTGCAGCTGTTGTTGTTCTTGTTGCTGTTGTTGATGCTGGTTTTGCGGTTGAACAATAGTATTTGAAAATCTATTATTATTCTGCTGTTGTTGTTGTACACCATTTATGTATTTGCCATTCGATTCTTTCAAGGGTAGTTGTTGCTCTAATGAAATGGCCGGAAAAATGGGTGAATTTTTTGATTGTGTACTTGGTATGAATTCAATAGAAGGCCGTATTGTAAATCCTGTCTCTTGTTGTTGAGACTGTTGGTGCAGAGAATTTATAGTCTGTCCTCCATTTGTTGGATTATTTTTTTGCTTATTCTGTTCTTCTAATAGTTTTAGTTGTCTTATTATAAGCTCTTGTTGCTGTTGGGCTTGTAATTTCAATTGGTAAATTTGCTGTTCTAGCTCACGTTGCTTTTCAAACAAGTAATTGTTGACATGACTCTCTTGCTGCTGCTGTTGTGGTTGTTGCTGATTTGAACTTGTTGTTAGTGGCTGCTTCTGGAAATTAATTGAGATAATTAAGAATAACTTTTTTGGTTTTATATAAATGCATATATTGATTTACTTTAAAATGAATTAGTAATTATATTCTTAAAAGTATTTCTTACAAAAAACCCAATCTAAAATAGAGTGACTGACAGACAGATGGACTTCTCTGGACTCTGGATTTTTTAGGGTACTTTTCTATTAAAACTTAAAAAGGATTAAACTAAATATACAAAACTAATTTTCAAAAGTTGTTAGTATTCCATCGTCATGCGGTTTTTTTGTTTTCAAATTATAGAATACAAAATTTCAAGCATATCAGTAGATCTTTACCATGCTTGAAAAAATTAAGTTTAGTCCAGACTAATTACACTGCACAACAAAATATCAACTTTTGTCTGATGAATGACTTTTAACACGTGATGTTTACTAATTTGAGGTCGCCGATTCCAAAAATACCCTTCTTTTTTTGAAACATCTCTTGTTTACGAGTTATAGCTTTTACTTAAAATACGCTGTTATATAGTGTTAATTTGCTCATAATTATTTTGTTTGAAAGTTTTCATAAAATAATTTGACATGGCATCATCAAGATGAATTTGTGTGAATAATCCGAATAATTTTATTTTATTTGTGGTGAATATATGTTTAAGGAATGCCGTTTAAACGTGACAACGTTCGTAAAAGAAGATCACTTTACATAATTTGGTCACCCGCTAAAAATGAAACATAAGCCTTGTGTTTCCCAAAAGGTATGCAAAACATGCGTTAAGTTTCTACGTTTGTGGACAAATAAGAAGAAGACAAACTTAGGTACAAAACCGCTTTGATCTGGAATGAACCTGTGAACCAATATGACGACTGTTATTTATTTTTGGTGAATATAACTGGCATACATGTTTCGAGCCCTAAGGTGTCACGTGAATCCCAAGCTAATGTACCACAGGAGGAGCCTAGCATTTAGAGGCGGAAAATAACAGTAGTGCTAGTGATTTTCCCAAACTAAGTCCTGGAAAGATAAAAGCAGGCATTTTTGATGGGCCTCAGATAAGATTGGTTATAAAGGACTCAAATTTTAGAGACATTATTATGACAGAGATTTGAAAAAAGGCATAGCATGAGTTTGTTTGGCTTGTTCAAAATTTGTTGAGACAACTAATGAGTTACTTTCAAAGGGTTGGATGTAACACGAGTATTAAGTTACACTTTCTCCATAACCATCCGTCAATCTTGGAGATCTAAGTGAAGAACAGCGCGAGGGATTCCACCAGGATCTTCATTAGATGAAGAAACTCTATCAATGCTACTGGAATTCACACATGATGATGGCTGACTTTTATTCGAACATTCAGAACAGCTCTCTGCCTTTAGCTTCAAATAGGATATCAAATAAAAGAAAATTTTTTTCAACTTAAGAAATAAAAAAATAGCATTAACTTTAATTATGTAAAGCTGATACAGAAATTTTAGTTACAGATTTGAAATCGTCATTAAAAATTGGTCTAATATTATGTAACATAACCCAATCACCAGACATGCTGTTGTTCAGTGTTATAATTTCTTTGATTAAAACATCATTCAGTTCGACTAAAAATCCATGAATTAATTGGCAAAAATAAGAGAAATAAAATAGAATAGAAAAGAATAGAACATTTACCGTTATAAAATGACCAGATGTTGGCACAACATTTGAAAATATGTTGGATACAGTAGACGAACGAAATGTTGAATGTGTGGGTGTCGCAGCTGATTGCAAATTGTTGGCTAAATGTAAAGCAGCTGATCTTTGAGCGTCGGCTGGTAAAACATTCAATTCAGTTATAGTGGGACCGAACAGAGGTGGTTGAAATATTGATTTTATTCTTTGGGTGCTGGAAGCGACAGTGGCTGCTGTTGGTGGAGGACTATCAATGATATTAACAACTTTTTTGGCTGCACCCAATTCATCCAAATCGACAGTAAAGGCACTAACCAGAGGAGCTGCCTGTATACGTATATCATCTTTGGCAACAACTTCAATATTTTCACCATCTTCATTGTGAGTAGGCCGGGGAGTAGTTGTTGTAGTAGTCGTCGTTGTAGTCGTAGTACGTTTCTTTGCTGTTCCAGGTCGGGGTGTGGTCGTTGTCGATGTTGTAGTGCTGCTAGCAAAAGCCTCAGTTATTGTTGAAGTTTTTTGATTGGGTCTCATATTGCGTATTTCAAATTTGACTTCGTCCAAACGATTCGAGGAAATTTCATTACTTTTTACATTGGTTTTGCTGACACTGCGAGCAGCTTGATTACTGAGTTTCGTATCGTCCTTGTTATTTGCGGCCACTTCTACTGGTGATCCAAAATTTTTATTGATTTTATTCTTCTTGGACTTGTCAATGTAAACAGACAAGGGTTGTTCTTGAGCATTGTTTTCATCGTATGTGGCTGTGAAAAATTGCACCGAAGGAAATGTATCGCTGGAACTAGTGCTTTCCTCTAGTATTTCGTCTTTGGTTTGAACATTTAAAGGCAAAGCTGTTGTACTTTGTATCATAATGCTGGATGGTAAAATTGTTGTCGACTCTCTTTTAACTTCAACCATTTCTGTTACATGTTCGTCATCATCACCTTCTCTGGCTTCCAGCTCCAATTTATCTATGGCACGTAATAGAGCTAATCTAACCGAAAAATCTAGTTTTTGTATGGCCTCACGTGGTATAATCTCATTGGTATCCGTTGAACTGTCCTCATCTGCCAGAGTCCGATGTGAGACCATAAGAAAGATTAACAGGCAGGTTATGTGTATCTGAAAGCAAAAAAAAAAAAAAAAAATCAGCAAAAGTTTAGTTTTATTTATGCAAATTATTCATTGCAATTTAATGAGCCATACATTTTGTACGTTCGTTTGTAAAGCATAAAATGATTATAAAGCTTAAAAATGTTTTCATATTGTCTGAAGCATTCGTTAAAATTTAACCAAATTGCATATTTATTGTACCTACATATGTACATTTTATGTACATACATACATACATACATAATATGTACTTTAATGTATATTGTTTTAGTTTATCTTGAAAGATTTTGTTTTAATTCCTTAATTTTAAGTAATTATTCATAAGTGAATCAAATATTACAAAGAGTAGATTCAAATATTAAGTTTTTATGCTAAAATTGTAAGCAAAGATTGAATAAGTATAATTCATTTCATATTATGGAAATATCGGACTAAATAACTTTTATTAATATTTCTAACATTTAAGTTTAGGCATTTTATAAAAAAAAGGAAAAAAATTTAAAGCCTAGCTGGCCAGTCGTAACAAAGGCGATTGCTTTTAGTCAAATTATCTGCTTAATCAAATAGCCGTAAACAATAAAGTGTTGACAAAGAAACAGTTCATACAGAATAATGAATCGAGTGAGGTGTCTTCTTCAAACTTTCGCTTCAGTATTCCATTCATTACGTTTAGATAAACGCGAAACAATATACAGGTAAATTTCGATGATACTGTTCCCTTAATTTTTTTTTCCATATTCAGCCAAGAGGTACAGTAGGGAAAATTCTTACGACTCAATATCAAAATGTCGATCGTAGAAATATCAGTTCTAAATAATTTTATTAAGAAGAGATATTTCTTTTTATTTTTGGTTTATCGAATTAAAATAAATTTATATAAAACTAAAGTCAATTTTATCTAAAAGTAGTTACTCCGGGCCAGGGATGGAAAACACACTTCTTTGCTTATGTTCGCAGTTACAAAAACAAAGTATACTTTTTAAACGTTGATGCGCACAAACCTTTGTCGTGAAACAATATTAAATAAAAATCGACGAAGAAGACTTAGGTAAAAAAGTTACAGCTGTAATTTATATTACCAAGATGTGGGAAAGTTAGAATTTTAGAAAAAATCCGCTAGTGCACCCTATACATTCCCTTTTATAAAATTGATAATATTATTCATTAAAAATCCTTGTAATCGGTGCAAGAATATGAGGTGCTCCCACGTTTCTCTAAAAAAATATAATTTTAAATTCTTCCAACAACAACCAAAATTCAGTAAAAGTCAGTTAATATTGATTGTGACTTATATTAAAAAATTAATTTTAATTGATGCAATTGATTTTACATTAAGTTATGCCTCAAGAAAAATCTAAATTCACCTTAAATCAATATATTTTGTTTACAAACTATTTAGAAAATTTCTTTGTAATCAGTGTAAGATTATAAGTTTTTCCAACATGTCCTTTTTCGAAAAAATATGATTTCCCATTCGCAAAATACTGCTTTGAATCCATGTTACTATTTTCTTTCTGGTTGGCGTAAGGATACAAAATCCTCCAGTATATCCTTTTTATAATGATTGTGGTTCCACTCAAACAAATATTTAAAGAGCAGCCCGAATTCATTAAAATTCAGTTATTGTAGCTTCTAAGAATATATGTATGTGCAAGAACATATCGCACCCTAAATACAAAAGGGTCACAACTCAAAATTTTCCAAAACTGACTTTTTCCATAAATTAATTCAGAGTACACATCTCTAACTACTGCAAGAATTTCTTTCACATCACTATCTTCTTTAACTGGAAAAATACAGTTATGTCTATTTTTATGTGTAGCTTCTGCACGAAAACAGTTTTTTGTCTCTCCTGAAAATTTTAGTATTTTGAGTTGTGACCCTTTTGTATTTAGGGTGCGATATGTTATATGATTTCATATAAGATAGAACAACCAAATTCACTAAACCTCCGTTAATATAGCTTGTAAGTTATATTCGAAATTTTATTGAAATCGATGCAAATATGTAAGATCTTTCCATATATCCTTTTTTTTAAAGCATATCATTTCACATAAAACTATTTCTCAAGAACAACCTAAATTCACCTTAAATCAGTATAGGTATTTTGTTTGTGAAAAATTTCTTTGTAATCAGTGCAAGAATCAAAGTTCCTCTCATATATATCCTTTTTATATAGAATATGATTTATGATAAACTAGTCTTTCAACAACAATCAAAAGTTAGTAAAAGTAACTAAATATATCTTATAAGTTATTTATAAAGTTAAATTGTGATTGGTACAAGGATATGACTTTCTGCCATACATCCTTTTTCTAAAAGTAGACATTAAAACTTGTGTGAACCAACGATCATCGAAATATTGGCAAAACTATTAAAATAGAGTTTGTAGTCTCAATGCAAGATTTTCTTTGTACTAGAGCAAGACTTTGTTTACCTTCCATTAAGTCATATGTACTTTGTTTTTCATATATTCTTAATATTCATCCTAAACACCCTTTAGGATTTCTTTTATTACTGTATACATACATACTTGTCGAAACTAATTGCTTAAAAAACTTTTGCTGATTTAGAAAAGTTAGGAGTTGTGGGGATTTTCTTCTATTTCTAAAGCTGACGACATTTAACACAAAATATACATATATTTTTAGAAATATTTGACAATCATTTACATATTTATGTCTTTTTTTTTATTTAAGTTAAAACGAACTACAAGTGCTGACAGTAGTACTTGTAGTTTATTTTGTTACTTCGTGCCGGTGTATCTAAGAATTCACTTACATTCATTTTTCCACTCCTTTTTCGCCTTTCAACCGTAGAAATATTTTTATTCCCTTGTAAAGTGTACTGTCTGTCATCTATTATTACCAAGACATGCTGTTAAGCGAACGCAACGAACTTGTTGTGTAAAAGTAAAACTAAAATCAACTTTTAATTTTATTTCTTTTTGATTGCAAATGTTTCTATTCAGTATTTTAATTTCTTCTCTAGTATACCGAAATGAATTTTAAAAGTAAATTTTGCAACAAACAACAACCAAAACTAAATAATCATAAAACGTGAATATTGTTTAACTTCATTTGTTTCTATTCACTGCTATTTTTACTAATTCGCTTTAAATGCTACAAATTGTTGTTTGTTTGTGCACACACAGATTTGGTCTCCTTTGATTTTATTACTGTTGCTTTTTAGGTTGAAAATTTCATTGAGACTTGTATTGACCACCTGTTTTATATCACGTAGATTGTAAAAACACATGCCAGTGAATACCAGTCAGTGTTGGGTAAATATTTTTTCTCTCTTTGTTTGCAGTTTGTCTAAGGAAATTGTGCCCAAAGGGGGTGTATTTTTTAAAATAATCTTTTTATATTTATTTTGTTGTTTTTCATTTATAAAAATGTCTTGAAGAAGGCATGTGTGTGTGTAGAAATATAATTAAATAATATTTGTTGAACATTTAAGATAAAACGTGCGTGTAATAAAGGTAGGTTAGGTTAGGAAGGGTAGTGTGAAACACACATCCACTCGGAGACCCAATTGGATTCATTGTGGTTCCTTTCATTTTTAATTAATTGACTAATTAGTCTCCTTACTGCCCAAGGAGAAACAAGGAGCCCTTATCATCCATCATTCAGCCACTTAATTCCCATGATAAAGACCCTAATATCCTTAAGTTTGCACTTCGCGATATCACTAATACCCTACTAGTCGTTTCCAGCCATCAAAAGTTTGCATGATTAAATAAAAGTTAGATTTTTGCAAAAATAGAAAACTAAAATTTAAAAACGTAAAAATATTTGAGTTTCTTAAAACATACTTATGATTAATTGACAGATTTTAATGGCTTTTAATCCAAAAACTGTTCCGACAGCGATTGATGATGTTCCAAGCTAATGTACACAACATCGCCCTCCTTCGTCGGTTAGCAGAAACATCGGCGAAGTAAAACAATTAATAAAATGCCTGCCAATACAGCTTAACAAAGTTAATGCGTCTACCTAACACCGGAGGCGCCTCAACACTGCTATAAAAATTAACATAACGCGCAAAGCAGAGTTGTAAAAGAGTTAAGCCTTCTACATTTTCAACATCTATCTTCTTTACTCTATCCCTCTCTCTGCGTTCCGGCACAATGCACTGCATACGTAGGGGTCATCCCCTGAGTGCTGGTCCTAATTAAAAAAAAAAAAAAAAAAAAAAAAAAAAAGATTTAGTTACTAAAGCTGAAGATAGTTTAAACTACATTTTTTAACCACTATTTTTGTTGATGAACTTTGGAAAATTTCCCACACTTGGGAAAAGGTTTAAATCGAATTATTTCACTGTTAGTCGTTTTTTCTTTGCCTTCACCACCACTCTCAACGGTGGAATGATATATGAAGAGCTTTAATGATGACATTGACTCGAAAACTTGATCAATTGAAATATAAAATTGAAAAAAGTTATACGCGAATTATTAATAAATTGTTGAAGGCAGAAGTATATGTACATACGCGTACTTATGGAATCACTACTACTCGTATAATACATTAAACACTATTTCAGGGTGCCACTTACTTTCGTATGGTACCAATCCTTCGGAGGAACAACTTGCCTCTCCGATAAAAAAATTATCGTACCGAACTGTAAGAAAACCCTTCAACTTAAAACTAATTTTTAGAATCGCTCAATAAATTGAGGAGTTATACGATAATCAACATTTTTTATGTGGTCGAGGGGAGGGCACTACTTCCCCCGATATAAAATAAAAACTTATGGGACCAAACTTGAAACGCACTTGTGAAAAAAAAAACAAAATTGATAACCGGTCAGTAAATGCAGATTTTCGAAATCGAAATATTTTAAGGAATTTAAAAAAATTTTATGGGACCAAACTGCATGCAAGTCCGATCGAGCTAAAAAAAAATTAAAAGCACCTTTTCATAAATTATAGAATTATGGAGGTTCAAATGTTCCAAAAAAAAATACCCCTTCAAAAGATAACCTTCTTCTTTTTTTGAAGTCGGTTTCAAATAAAAAGTATTATCTCTGCTAAGCATTCAACTCAGCCCATTTTAAGTTACTGTTGAGTTTTATATAACGTGTTTTACTCACTTATCTACTGCTCTATAATTTTCTAACAGACTTAAAGCTGTCACTTTCCTTCGCCAGAGGTCAAACTGGTGTTATAAATTCCGTAAAGTATTGCAGGCAGTATGAAGTTCAGGTTGAAAAGTATGTTCTTTGATGACCTCAATACATTATGAAGATTTTTATTGTGACATATGGAACTTAAACCTAATTGTGTTTTTTTTTTTGCTAATAATTTGAGACTCATTAGCCACATTGCTCGATAAAGACACCACTACTATTCACTAAATAAATTTTAAATCATTTCTTGATCTAATTTCCCAAGAAAAACACTTTAGCAAGTTGAGCTCATTTTGCTGTGGCACATTTTTTTAAACACCAACTCTATCTTATACGATTAAGATATTTTTTTTATCACAAAAAGATAAACTAAAACAAAATAGTATTCAACAAGAAACATAATTGCGGCGCAAAATTGCACAGCATGTGTTCGTTCAGTCAGTCACGTTGATGGCATTTTGAACTAAAAAAACAAAATTACTAAAAATTCACTTAAATTTCAATTATTGCGCCAAATTTTATTTTGAATCTATTAAAAAAATATAATAAAATAAAAACAAAAACAAAAAACACACAACTTTTAAGTCATTTAAGGTTGGGTATGTGTCGTAAGTTTTGTGAATGAAAATAAATGTAAGAAAAAATACTAAAGTTGTTATTATGAAAGAAGATAATCAAATCAAACTTCCTGCAAACCGCTTTGTTTATTAATTAAAAATTTGGTCCACATAAATTTTGTTTAACACTCGTAAGTTTTACATATAAAAAGGATGTCCCAAAATTTACTCAATAAATTGTGGAAAAAAATGTTGGTAACCCTAAAAATTAATCGATCGTTACGTCTCTATATTATTGAACAATATTTCAAAAATATGGTCGGAATGGTGCATTAACTTCGTCAACTATGAAAAGATTAATGGAAAAATTCAAGGAGATTGGATCCATTGGAGGCGCCAATCACACTGGTTGTCCAAAAACAAGCGGTTCAAATGTCATTGCCAAAGCAGTGCGTGAGACTGTCGGTGACAATCGAGGAACCTCAATTCGCCATCGTGGACAAGAATTGCACATTTCTCCATAGTTATAAAATTCAATTAATACAACAACTGAAACCTAATAACTGTCTATCGCGTAACGCTCCAATTTGGCTAATTTTACGGCATGTTCAACGATGTCGAAGAGAAGAGTTCGATCGCTTTCTAATCGAATGAAAACTGATTTAGGTTCAACAACTGGTTTTTTATTCGAACGTTGATTCGAATGAAAACTCAAATGAAAACGTAAGTACTTTCATGAAAAATTTCGTTCAACTATTTCGAACATACGGACATCATTGCGAACGCAAATGTCAAAATCAAGCACTTGTTCTTTTGCTTTCGTTTAAAAAACATTTTGCCAAAAACATATGAAATTTATATAAAAATGCTTTTTAAAACATTGATAAGTACATTTATGTATGTAAATACATGCATATATACATACATTTAGCCAAGGATGCAGTTTGAGTTTTTGGGGGAGGGGGAAGTTGTAACTGAAACATACTATTTTGCATATGTAAGTTATTGAAAATATGATACGATCCATTTTAGTTATACAAATGAACATCTTATTTATTTATTCTTGGGAGTTTATATTAGCTTATTCTAAAGTTTTTTTATAACTATTGATTTCCAATATAAACTTGACACAATTTCAATTTAACAGTTTTAATTCTATTGCAATATTCTAGTTTGAAATGTTTGTTGATGTTCTTATATAAGTGTGGATTATTGTTCTTAAATTTTAAAGGGATTCAGTGAATGAGCTAAATTTTATTTCTACAAATTTATGTCTTTAGAAACTTATTGGGTCATGAGCAGCTCCAGGACAGTGTCCGTACCTCGTAATTCCCAACGACTTAAACGTACGCCTTCAGAATCTTGTTTGTTAGAAAAAAAATATACGGCACTCTGCTTGCATATTTATTGTTGCCTTTAAATACATATGTACATACATATATACAAACATTGTCTTTATTATTTGTTTGTAATTTTTTATTACTTTCGTTTATTTTTATATATCAAACGAATTGATAGTGATTTTGACAATTTTAAAGAAAATAGCTAAAATAATTAAAATTTCTTATGTGGCAATACTTTGAAAAACGTAACTACATTCGATCGAAAGCTGTCGATATCGTTGAACCCAAATTGATTAGACTTCGAGCGGTTGGCTTTCGATCGCTTAGATTTTCTTTCGACATCGTTGAACAGGCAGTTAAACTGTCAGCTGTCGAATTGTTTTGTTTTTTTAATGCCAGCATTTTACCGTACAAATGGCGACAAATTCAAATCTTGCGTTAATTTTGAGACAGCCTTTATTACAAAAGCTTCAGCTTATTTTTTAAAAACTCTGTGCATTTCGTTTCTCATGCTATACTCCACCAAATGCCATAGAAATATCTGGAGCCACCAACCTAACGTTACGTTCACTTACTTTCCGAAAAGAAGACCAGTAAGTCGTTTGGATTCCAAAAGCTTCACAAAATATTTGTGATTTGGTAATTCTCATTTCCTACTTGGGAGTTTGTATGTGAGTAAATTAATTTGAAATCATTTCAAGCATAGTGGTAAAAATCTACTGATAAGTTGGTATTTTGCAACCAATGAAATGCAGCATATCGATTAGCTGAATCATAAAAACAAGTAAATAATTTTTGAGAATATATTATGAGTTTATATTTAAAATTTAACATTAAATTAGCTTTAAGTTCTATTAGCTGAACGTATCATTATAACGATTTAAAGACCGCTAAAGCTTTCACCGGCATTCGTTTAAAATTTTTTCAAATCTTTTAATGAAATCTTTTTAAAGATTATCTAATATTAACTAGTTGTTCTGTTGTATATGAATCATACAATTATGAGATTTACGTTACAAAATATAGTGTGATTTATTTCACACATTTAAATACAAATTTATTAAAGTTGTAATTAAATATTAATTTGTCAATATGATTGAAAGGCATACAATATTGACAATGGGTTTTATTGTGAACAAAAAATTATTTAAAAATGTTTTATTGAGGATTTATTTATTTTTCTTTATACAAATATTTCAGATTGATGAATTTTGATTACAAAAAAATTGATACGTGTTTGTAACAGCTCTGTTTACTAAAAACGTTTTTCATGTATAAACATAAATATAAACACATATATTAGTATATCTGATGGAATGATTTTATTTATTTGTTGACTATAATAAAATTAAAGTTTTATTTTTAGTTTAATACTCGACATTAATTTCGTTTAGGTCACCATCCTACTTCCACACCAAAAACCAAATATACATTTTACATGTATACGCACTTGCTCGTTTTGAATTTTATGATTCTAAATGTGAATGACATAAAATATTTAATAATGATAATAAATGTATGGTCCAACACACGTAAAAGCTTAACAATTTGTACTTAATGATTTTACAGAGGAGGTGTTTAACATGAAATGACATTGTACGGGCCAACTTAATCATTTTATTGCCTAATCACTAGTGCACAGCAAATAAAGAAAAAGAAAAATATTAATTCCAAACGAACTTAAAACAATCCCAAGCGATCCTAAAAATAGGGTAACTACGGATTTACTTGACTGAAGTATAAAAAGATTGATTCAAGAATAGATAGAATCATACGCCCTCGTATAATTTACGATAAAAAAATTCTTGTTTGGAACTGAGAGCGTGAAAAACAAGAAATGTTATTGAAAGTCAATATAAAGGGTGTTTTTTTATAGAGTGACACAAATTTAAATCATAATAAAACAAGAACCGGAAAAGCAAAAAGCAATTTTCTTTAAAGCAAATAATTTTTGGAGTCATTATTTTGTTTAAAAATATTGTTGTTATCCAGTTTTGTTGTTTTTTTAACTTTAATCCTGAAAAAGCTACACAAAGGAGTAGCGAAATATCGATAAATAAAATTTTATAACGTTTTTTATAAAAAAAAAAAATTGACCTATAGCTCATCAATCAAATATTAATAATAATGAAACAAAGAAATATATTTTTAATATCAACGATTACAAAATTTCAACAATTTCCACGTGTTGCTCTGGTGTAAGTCGATTCATAATGAAATATCAAAGAAAACTAAACAAGAGGCAACTATTAGCTGTTAAATGGATGCTCAAATAAATCTTTAGCTTCATATTTTGAAGTAACAACTTGTGTTGTCTGCGCAAATGGTGTATTGTTTGCATAGAAACAGAAGAAATTATGATATAGTCCTAAAACTTACGATTGCTTAGCATTAAACTAAATTTCTAAAACTGAAAATAACGTAGAAAATGATTTTAGTGTATCCGAATCGGATTATTTTTGTTTGAATTTTTTTTTACGATGTATTGAACAACGTTTGCATGAATTCATACATTATATGCAACAATTGTTTATGAAGAAACAGTGTAATTCTGATTACCCGTAAGGAGCTTATCAAAAAATATTGCATGATGAAATGATAAAACCTTGGCTTGAGCAGTGTGTTAAACTTCCAACTTGTAACGTTCACTTAAGCAAATTATAAGCGAAGTATTAAACTTTTCGAGTAAAAATTGGACTCTTCGGAACCAAAAAGAAAACCATTTGCCCATAAAAGTAGGAGAATGACATCTTAATATTGCAAGCAGTGCAATCGAGCTTTTGGGCAGAACATCGAACAGGTGGGAAATTTTGAGGTTAGAAAGTAAATTAGATTGAAAACTCACTTTTTTTGACAAATTTAATTGATACCAATGTAAAGTAGATATATGGGAACCAATAATGAAATATGATGTCGTAAGTAATACGACAAAATTTTCACCATTTTGATAATAAATTTCCACAATTACTTAAATTTAGTACGAGTTTTGTGTGTGTGTGTGTGTGTGTGTGTGCAGTAAGTCAGTTTTAGAAAGACACATGACACATGATCAGAAAAAGGTTTAACTTCGCAAGAGATTAACTAACGGGCTGTTTGCTGGAGACGATTGAAGACGATTAAGGGCCAATATGTGACTTAATATTTAAGTCATAATTATTTTTAAGTTGTAATTAAATACCAAATTGTGTTTTTGACTGCATATTTAAAAACAGTACTTCATTAGTAATTAAATGAACAAACTTGTGTATTTATTGCAAAAAATTTTGTCTTGTTTTGTCGCTATTAACCTTTTAATCATTTTAAAAGTTGCTTTTATTATTTTAAAACATTTCAGCACTTCTTAATTATTCTTATTTTTAGCTGAAATATACATAAATATATATTTTTTTTTTGATTTTTCTTTATTTGTGTTAGTCAGCTGTTCTCTAGAGAAATTTGTGGGAAATTTTTTATTTTACGTAGTGCTACCATATTTTCATCGTAATTAAATAAGAACTTTAATTACTTACTGAAAAAATGGAATCTTATTTAAATAAAGCATAAATTTAAATAAAAATTAACTAATTACATATTTAAATATGAAGTCAAAAACTGGCCTTAAGAATATTTAATCGTCTATTTTTATGTTGATAGCAAAACCAAAGTTTTGTATTTTCTTTTATTGTCATTTCAATTTTTCAGAAGAAGCCATTTTATAATTATAATTCTCAATTTATGTGTATTACATATGCCTCAGGATAATATCGTTTAACTATTGAAACACAAGATTTAATTTAATATCAATTAATCAAACAATTTTAATATCAATTACTCAAAGTTTATAGCCAACGGTCTAATATTTTGATTTCATACTACTCAGATGCTTTTCTGAAGTTCAATTGAAAGCCCCAAACTATTTATTGTAAATATGTTCAAAAATGCTGTTATTTTTGTTTGTTTTTTTTAATATTACATAGAGAACTCAACAGAATCATTTAACAAAAGATTAAATAAAAAAAGAAACAAAAGAATTATGGATAAAAGAATACGATATGCTCAAGGTTTTCTTGGTTTATTAATATTTCTATATAAAAATCTGCCTAAAATGGGTTAAAAAGATCAAAGCAAGCACCTTGACCGTAAGTATAAATTACTAAAAAAAGAAAAATGGAAATATTTAATTTAAGTGGACGAGTATTTAAATATGACTAATAATTTTTATTTTAGACTGATATTAAATTTTTATTAAAAATATCTTTATTGCAATATAATTTGTATGCTGAATGTCAATATTTAACTGGATTATATTTAAACAACATGTAAGTGTGTACAACAGCAAACATGTTTGTTTTTTCATTTAATCTAATGATATGTTGCATACTACAACTAAATAGATGTTAAAGTTTATTGATTAATTGTGAATAATTTTACATGGGAAATATGCTATCAAACAAAACAATGTTGTAGCAATGTTTGTAATCTATGGTTCGAGCTACTTGGAAGCCAGAGCTCGCAATCGCACTAAATCAACTTACTGTAAGCTTAGTGTGTACCTTCCATGCAGAGTAATATTTAAAATTGAAGTCTACTGATGATTTGGTATAAGCACATATAAAATGAATATAAACATGCTTAATATACAAGAAATGAAAAGATGTCTATTTTAATTTATTTGAATGAACTTTCATTTCATAACACAAGTTAAAATTAAAATTTTATAGCGAAACAAGTTGAAAATACAGTATGATTTGCGTTAGACTGATAACAATTTTCGTGTCGCAAAAGAAGCATTCAAGTGCCTCGTTTTTTTAAGACATTGTATCACATATTTCAGGCGGCATGAAATAATGCCCAATGAAATAAGGCCCAATTAAGAAAATGAAATAACGCCCAAATAAAATGAAATAAAGCCCAATTAAAAAAAAAAACGAAATAAAGCCCAATTATTGAGCTTTATTTAACAAAAAATAAAATTCCAAGTAAATTATGGAATAATGCCCAATGAAATAAGGCCCAAAAAATGAAATAATGCCCAAAATGCATTACAAACTTGTCGGAATATACCATGGTGGAGAAAATCACTAAGCCCGCCGTGTCGGGATATACCATGGTGGAGAAAATACTAAGTCCGGCCGAAGGCCGGCTTTGCAGATAATCTATACTACATACCGCCGTGTCGGGATATACCATGGTGGAGAAAATCGTTAATAACGGTTCTTATTTGGAATGAATAAGTAAACGTTTTAAAAATGAGTACAAAATCAATTTTTAAGAATATGAAATAAAGCCCAGATAAAATGAAGTAAGACCAAAAATTTTTTTATACGAAATAAGACCCAATATAATTTTTTTGGGTCTTACTACATTTGGTGTCTTACTTCATTATGAAATAACACCCAAAATAAAAATGAAATAAAGCCAAAAAAAAAAAAAAAATGAAATAAGGCCCAATTAAATATTATCCAATTTTATTGGGCCTTATTTCATTTTTTTAATTGGGCCTTATTTCATTGGGCCTTATTTCATAGTGCCCATATTTCACTCCATATGAACTCCTTATTATTTATATCATATAGTACATGCGGCCGAAATTACAACTCTCATGTATGGGCCGGTACTTTAAAGTCTATTTTGAAGTTACTCGACAGCGTACAGGGGACAGCGAAGAGGCTTATCGGTGACAGTATTGTAGCCAACTCTATTGACTCTCTCCAGCATCGTCGCAATCTGGGGTGTGTGTCAGCGTTCTATCGTTACTACAATGGAGTGTGTTCTTAGGAAATCAGAGAACTAGTTCCCGAAATCCGCCATTTTTTACGTACAACACGATCTTTATTAAGAATCCCACAAACAATTTTGCTAGTTCCGGCACAACACACAGCATTGTTTAGCGGTGCAGTTTCTTGCAATATGGTTTGTGACCTTGCTGAGCACTTCCCATTGCTGCGTTTTTTCTTATGATTGACGTTGACATTTTCGATGGCAGGAACGCGCTGCAACGTCCGGCGCTTCTGATGTTAGGAAATCCAAATATTCTCTTTAACATTAAATATTTTAAAATCATAAAGAAATATTTACTAAAACCTAGTTCGGTGTTTATCCAAATAATTCTTGAAAATTTCGTATTGGGACGCCAACTGTTCCTTCCTAAATGTGACCTTGCTGAGCACTTCTCTGTTTTCCCGTTCAAGTAATGCAAATAAAAAATAAAAAGAGGCACAACAGCACTTTTGCAGTCAAAGAAGGACTGAAAGCTTTTATATTCGTTGGATATTTAACCTGTTAACTGGTTTATGAAATAAAAAATAAGAAAAAGGTCCAAGAATAACTAAATTTAAAATAATATTTTTACGAAATAAAAAGTGTTTTGAAAAATTTAAAACTGTGACTCTTTATGATTTAGCGTGCCAATTTTGTTGATGTTTTGTCTCGAATGAGGTCTGTTGGAATACCTTTTTAAGAGAAACTAAAAATCTATTGGGATACGAAGCGATGTACTTCAGTTTAGTAAATAGACAATCTAACCACCACACTACTACAAAATGCCACTTCTTAACAGCCACTTCACATTAGAACTTATTTCGTAGTTTCTCACTTAACAAAGATAATATTTTTTGTTGGACATGAACTAAAAACATTTCTTAATTAAGAAGAATTGTGAACTTAAGTTGTAACAGACGATTTCCCTTTTTAAGTATGTAAATTGTTATCAACTATTCAGAAGTAAGTAATTTTCTAAATCATTTTTTAAAGCTAAAATAAAATAATTTCATTCGTTTTACAAAACGGCCTTTAACCAAGTTATTAAAGTTCTTAGTTTTAAAAAAGAGATCTCAAATTAAATAAAAATTTCCTTGAAAGTTACTAATATTATAAACCATTTTCAAATCATGAAGTATTTACTTTTGTTTTTGGAAATTTTAATAAAATTATAATTAAATTAAATTTGGAGATTTGTTTTAAACCATTTTGGAAGGATTATTTTCAAACAGGTTCAGCACTTGTTTTTAGCCATTCTTAAGCCTTGAAAAACAAGCGAAACAAAGCAAGTTTATTTCAAGAAAGGCAGGATTGATTTAAAATTGTCGCCTTAATAAAAACTACTTAAAAAAATTAAATAAAATATTAAATTTCTAATTGCAATTAAGATTTTTCATTAATAAATATTTCAAATTCACCAAAATGCTTTTAAATTATTACTTAATTTCTTACTGTTAAATTTTGTAATCTTCTAATGTTATCTTCCTTCTTCTTAAGACTAACAGGCAGCCATTGTAAGTTTAATGTTGCATAAGCAAGACTTGCACCAAAGAATCAACAATATCGTTATCATACAAAAAAAAAAATAGTTTATGCCCACTTGACTAAAACCCATTAGCAAAACCCATTTTGCATAAATAAATGCAATATTTGGTAGATGCAACCTGCCAGCTTGGAAGTTCAAAATGTCTTATAATTTGCATTTTTAAAAATCTCTTGCTTTGGTGTTTTCCAACATCTTCTCTTCATTGAAAGAAATATTATTTAAATTATGCTTTTGCCTAATTTTAACACTTCAGTTAATAATCATGCCAATAATATACGAAGATGCTACCAATAGTTGCAACTGTTGTTAAACATCAAGAGTGCAGTTTTCTTTCAAAGTTTCTTAGAAATTTTTAAGTAATTTATTGTTAAAGTGTTAATGCAATTCATTGCTGTTGTATTTCCTTATTTTGCATTGATGGCACCGAATGAAGTTATTATTTTCGATTTTACAAATTTTACATATTTTACAAAACTTTAGTTTTAATATGCAAATTACTGCTGAAAGTTTAAAATGTTATAAAATTATATGAGAGTTAAATCAAGGTCGTCTTTATCGTGTGAAAATTATTACTGGGTTGTGGATAAATTTAAGGTTTTTTCTGTTTTTGTTTTACGAACTTTTAAAATGACCTTAAAATGCAGCTAATTTTTGTTAGACAGATTTCACTAAATATTTGAATATCTTTTTGTATTTGTTAGTACCACTAAAAATAATAAAAAAAGGAAGGCCAAATTCGAAAAAACTATCAGCAATTTTATTTATTTGTTGTGAGTAAGTTAATCTATATTCCTGCACTTTGTTCGGTCCCAATGCCGTCATATACATCAGCTAACCCAAATTAGCTCATATCGAAGTGCAGGAATATTGATTACTCACAAAAAGTACATAACATTTTTAAAGAAGATCGTCATGAAAATATCTCCATTTATTTAGAGTATATTTTTTAGAAAAAATTATTTCACAAATTTCTAAGTTTGAAATGGAAATCATTAACCAGCTGGAAAGTCATGGGTGAAATAAAGTACCAGATTAGAGAAGAACACAACCTCTCAATTCTAGTACAAACTGAAAGAAATCTAAAGTCTATCATTTTTATATTATTACGAATAAACGTAATTATTATTTGAAATTATATCGATGTACGAGTACATATGAAAAGTAATATTATCAGGGTCAAGTTCAGTTTTATTGAATTAATGAAAATTCAAAATTACTAAGAGTTTGTTTATGTTGAAAAACATTAGTATGTATATCCAATCAGTTTAGCAGAACGTATCAGTATACCGATTTCAAGGCCGCTACATCTCTCATCAGCGTTCAATTGTCCATCTTTACAATTTTCGTAAAGTGGATACTAATTGAGAAAAATATCAACTATTTAACAAAGTTTTCAACAGAAATAGAATACGAGAATTAATTTAATTCATTTTTATTCTATTTTTATATATTGAAACAATTTTGGTTATTACGAAATTCTCCATCTATTATTTTGCAATTCTCGTGTTTGGTTCCGCACGAACCAGTGTATCCTTCTTAGCAGGCAATGTAACCTCTATAATTTATCGGCTGTCATCACAATATCGATCGATCGATCATGCTGAAATTGTAAATGAAAAAATTGCGATCTTCTAATCATCATTTTATATATTTGTTTAGCTTTTTGTGCCACTAAACAAATAATAAGTTAAATCAAAACGGTTATTAGAGCAATGCAGTCTAGTGTTTTACGTCTAGAAATCCAGCGATCGATATCGCGGGCAAGGTGGTATGTTATGACATGTTTAAAATAATGCTTTTTCAATAAATCAAGACTTTCTTAAATGTTTTTGTAAAAGCGCACAAATCTCTTCTATAACTGCTGAAGTGTGAAGTTTTGATTGATTCCTATAGCATCATATTGCTTTTGGTAGAAGTTTTAAATATGCGCTCAGTGTAAAATATTTGCCAATACAGTCATTGGCTTGGCCTGATATTTGTTTCAATGTTTATGAAGATTAATTGTGCTTCTGTGCGAAGCGTCGTAGATTCCTAGACGGTAAAGACGATTTTCTAATTTTGTGACTTCATTTGAATGTGCTTGTAGGTATAATTGAACAAATCTACATTGATTCAAATACAGATGTGGCAGTACTTTAAAGCTGCCAACTTATAAAGCTCTTGACTTAAAATTTTCGAATACCAAACAATTTCAAACAATATAAGTGATATAAGTATATTGCAAAGAAACAAACATGGTGGTAAATATCCACTAAAGAGATGTCTCAGCAGCCAATGAAATGCAACATATAGATTAGCTAACCCATAACAAACAAATTAATTTTTGAAAAGAAAAATTCTTGAGTACATGTTGGAATAAAATGTTATAATTTGTAAAGAAACAACTTCTTTTAAACAACAAATTTTATTTAGTTTTCCGCAACCAACAAATTGGCATGAAACAATTGAATGGATGGAAATTTAGTCTTCTTTTTTCTCTTAATACACGAATAAGCCCAGAATTTGGTACACGCATCAATTTTCAATATATTACGAGTACGAGTACACGTATATTTTTCGTCTTTTCTACCAAAATCAGCCTTTCGAAACCAGCGTTTTATTATTTTTCTTAGTTGAACAGTGTTATTAAGATCTCATTCTTAATTAAAAACTCACTTTATAAAATATAATTTTAAAAACATTTTCATTATTTATATTTCAATGTCACATACGTATGTATGTGTAAATTAAGAACATCAAATTAAAAGAGATAAAAAAGATTCATAAACAGCCTCACAGTAAAGAAATTAAGGCTGTCTTTTGAAGAATATCAATTACAAAAGAAGTTATTAAAGTTAAAAAAAAAAACAGACAAAAGAATATAATTAAATTGAAAGAAAAAAACACAAAAACAACAAAAACTACATATAAGATTAATACAAATCTATTTAATTGGTATTATTGTTGATTTGTCAATGGTTTTCTACCAAAGTCTCTCCTCTTCTATTAGGGTGATCGTTGATCTGTCATTTTTACAATGATTAAGATAATGCCAGAATGCCGTTCGAGAAAAAAAAAACAAAAAAATTTGTAATTCTCTAAAATTGTTTAAACTTATTTCCAATACTCGTGTATAATTAAAAAAAAAATAGTTAATTGTACATATTTTTTGGGTTGGGATCACTACAGATCAGGGGATCGAATTTGTATTAATTCAAAAGGATTTGCTTTCATTTCACAATGCGTCCATAAAAATGGCCCCAATGAAACATGGCCCCAAACAAAAATGAAAAATGGCCCCAAATTAGGAAAAAAAACACCCCATATTCCTCAAATAGGAAAAATGGCCCCAATGAAAAATGGTCCCAAACTGAAAAATGAAAAATGGCCCCAAACCAAAAATGAAAAATTGCCCCATTTTTCATGGAGCCTTTTACAATGCATTTATTTATTTCTATAATATAAATTATTCAAATTATGTCGAAAAATTTGAACAATCGAACACTCTTCTCTGTTCACACCATATCAAAGACAAACAACAACATTCCATCATTCATTTATATCTCGTTATGCCTTGAAATTTCATATCAAAAGATTTGTTAGCACTGCATACATATAAATTATTTATTATAAATTAACTAGAAGAAATTTGATACCAATCGGTTTAACGATTTAAATATATAAATGTTTAATGTGATTTGTGGCTCAAAGTCATCAAAGCATGAGTGTGAATACGCACAGAAATAAATTAAAACTTTACAAAAATTATTTGTAAATTCAAACAAATAATTAATAATTCATCAAATAATCGATATATTCGCCGCCAAAAAATGTGTCACTCGTCTTAGTTGTGTTCCTAACATAAGAAAGAAAACATTGGTGGGAATATGGTTAGGCCGATAAAATATATGTTTCAACAATTATTTACAATTGTGTTGACAATTCTTAAATTGATTAAATTAACCGAACGTATGTTTTTGCTACTACTAAAAGCACAACGGAATAATATATTTGTGTTCTTTTTGCTTTTTGTACTAAATGCCAATATCTCGGAAATGTAGAATAACCAAAGGTAGAGAGAGAAAGAGAGAAGGAGAGAGAGTTATCGAAATGATAAGAAAAATAATTGGGGTATTCACACTGTAGTCATAAGTTATATGTCATAAAATAATAGCAAATCAAGATATGACAAGTGTGAACACCCCGTCATAAATTATTGTGCTATGTCATAATTGTGCCAGCTGATAAACATTTAACAAATCTGCATTTTTTTAGTCGGATTAGTGCGCATACGTTTGCATTTTGGCTTAAATGTAAATGTTTTTTAATTCAGTCCGACTTGTTAATAAAGAAAATAATAAATTTCCTGTAAATCTTCTAAAATGTCCATTATTAATTAAAATTTTCAAATCGTTTTTTATCTATACGAACTTGCTGAAATAAATATAAACAAAAGCAGCTGTTGCCGGTAATATGAGCTGAACTATTTTTTTTGGACGGCGGCAAGTGGGAAAACGTTCGCAAGCTGCCAGGCAGACCACTTACACAAACACATATTTTTATTCTTGTGTTATTTATAAGTAGCGGCGGCTTGTAAATACTATCGCCGGCTCGGCTGAAGAGTTTCTTCTGCTCGACTAAGGTTTCTACTTAGTTTAGGACATCATATAGTCAACATAGTTTTAGGATTTTGCTGCTGAGCAGTGTAATAAGTCTTTTTAAGTTGTAGTGTTTTTCTTTCACATATTCGTTCAATGTTGGGTGGGTACCTGCGGTAAATTGAGAATAAAATCGGCATTTGTCAATCGATTTTCATGATTTATACACTATTTTATTCTTGAGGTATTTAGCTTTTAGAAAAATATGTAAAATATTAAATATTGTCTCTTTTTATTGCACTTTAAAACTGAAAAAAAAAACGATTGCAAGAAAAAAATTTTTTCACCTCTGAAATTTTTGAATAATTCGAAAACGATAACATATAGCAAAAAACTATGTTGTATTAAATTAAATACAATTTTATTAAGCATCTTTTGGTGTTTTATTTTTGAAAATAGGATGAGTCGTTCTCGAGTTACGCTGAAATATGTTTTCGTACTTGACTAATTTAGGGGGAAAAATTGCCACGCCCATAAAAAAAACCGTACGTTATGGAGAAAAACCGAAAACAGATTTGAGTTTAGGACATCAAAATCCATATAGTCCACATAGTTTTATGTAAAGGAGAGACAAAAAGTGATGTTTTTGCAGAGCAGTGTTATTATTATGTGACTTTTTTGCTTGAAGCACAACAAAATTTTTTTTTAACTATTGTAAAATAATAAGACATTATGACAATATGACTGATATGAATGCAGTGTGAACACCCCAAATATATATTATATTGTGTCAAAATAACATGAGGCGTCTAGAATCTGATGTTGTGACAACAAATTGCCGAGGATCATATAAAAATATTTAATTGTATGGACAGAGCAAAATAAAATCAGGGGAAAAATTTTTTATTGTAAATTTTCGATTTGGCTTATTTTATGCTCTAAAATTTTTTATTAATAAATTTTAAACTTTGTATTTCTTAATTTTATCAGTGCGGTGAGATGTGATAAAAAAGCTTTTCTTTAGGGGCTCTATACAACTTTAATATTCACACAATCAGGCAATTACGAAAGGCCTATCAATAAATTTGCCTCTGGCAGTTATTAATAATTAGATTATGCTTAAGCATTTATTATTATTTAACAAACATTAATTTCAGCATAATTTCACACTTTATTTATTATGAGACTCTGTAAACTTTTGATATTAAATTAAATGGGGACTTGAAAGTTTTCGTGTATATTTTTCTTTTATATTTTTTTTATTAATATTTATTATGATCCAAATAAAAAAACTTTTTTTATTGGTTTTATTTAAACTTGACCGTGCAGACAGACAAACCAGACCTACTTCTTGCTTCATAAAAATGATTTTTGCATATAAATTTTTGATATAAAAAAACATTTTCTTTTGCTTGACTAAACGATGTATTTTGATGTTATTTATTGGCTCTTATTTACATTTGATCGTGAATAGTATTAAATGAATAAATTACATAAAACATAGATTTTATATGGTTTTTAAATGAAATTGAAATTTTATTAAATTTGTTTTTAGTCTTTTGTGAATGAGAGTATTTTTTTTTGTTTTGTTACATATTTATAACAAGGTTTATTAATATTTTTCTTAATTGGTATTTTAATCAAAACTTTTGGTGATTTCATTAAATGTTCATTGTTTTAATGTAAATGTCATCGAAATAAATGTTTATTTGAATACTAGTGAAATATGAATGGTTGCGTGGAGCCATAGCATTGACCTTCATTAGAGAGGAAGTGGGCCACCTTTTGTAGAAAAATTGTGTACAATTTTTATGACAACTTGTTCAAAAGTTTTAGATTGTTTGGATTGATTTTGTTTTATTTATTGAAGAATGATATATTTATGCAACTCTGGGCTACATAATAATAAGTTTTGTCTCATGGCTGTAACTTTTGCTTGCAAAAGCCTTTGGTCTCATGCAAGATTAATTGAAAATTTTCAGTAATAGTTCTCTACAATATTTGTTAAAGATGTTTGAACATAAGGATTTCACTCCTGCTCTGTTGTATTAAATTCACTAAGCTTTTAAATGGTTTAAGAGCTTCTCTGAAGAGCTTATGTGCCTGCTTCCCCGACAGCATGCTATTATATTTGACTTTTTTGTTCTTGTATTGTTTTTGCACATGCACTCTATTTGGTTTTTATTATAAAATGAATTCTATATTAAGCCAAATAGTCTGAATTCGTTATTTTCTAACCAGCATTTTTTTACCCGAACTATGTATATAACTATAGACTTCTTGAAAAAATTTTTCTTAAAAAATTAAAAAAAAAAAAAAAACATAAAGTCATGTTGTTTATCATATTAAAATTTATTTGAATTTTTGCCCCATTAAATTAAATTGTAAAGTATTAAATCTGAGTTGTATTTATTCAAATAAATCATTAAAAAATTAAAAAACGTAAAAATTTTTTTTATATTAAGATGTTTTGAAGGGCGTTAATAATTTTTACATGTAAATTTAAATTTTATTATGTAAATTTCAGTTAAAACACGTAAAAAGCAGTGTTGTTTTTAGTAAAGACCAATCTTAATTTAATTACAATATTTAAACAATGTTAGTTTTGTCTTTGGTGTTTTATCTTCTCATTAAAAGCCAAAGACAGCTGCTACAGATAACGAGAGCTTGTTGTTATTGTTTCAAAATCAGTCTATTGTTTGTGTGCGGGGGAACTAAAAAGTTGTAATAGAGCTGTTAAAATTTTAAATTACTATATTGTATATAATACAACAATAATGCTACCGTGCCATCTTGTTGTCACATAGACCACTTAAGTGGCGGACAGATGTAAAAATAACACAAAATGTTTGGTTTTTATAAATGAAAAACAACTAAATTTAATATTTTGTTAAGATTAGAAAAAAGTATACAAAACAAAAAAATGTTTGTTTCTTAAGTCTTTTGTTTTTTCCCGCAACAAAGAAATTTGTTTCTTAAGTCTTATCTCTTCGCTATTCTTATTTATTATTATTTTATGTACTTATTCGCGAAATCATAAAATATTTACACCTACATATGAAAGTCATAGATTTGTTTTTAATAAAAATATGTGAAAAAAAATACAAAAAAAAAAAAACAAAAATTATTAAACAAAAACAAAACGTTTTCCCTTTTGTATGGCCAAAAGATTTTAGGTTTAACATGCGAATTATTACCACGGGCTACATAACGAATGAAGCATTGCCTCGTAAATAATCCATCATAATAGAAATTGGCAACAAAAATTTTAAAATAATATCCAACAGTTTTACATCATAGCGGCTAAAACAACAACTACAACAAAAGCGACAATAACTTGCTGCAATATCAACATCAATATCATCATCATGATCTTTGCCAAGATTAAAATAAAAAAAAAAAAAAAAAAAAAACGTTACTCAAATTAAAGAAACAGCAAAAAGCCACATCTTCTCTTTACTAACGCGGGGTTTTTTTCTGCACAGTTGAAAAGTTTTTAAAGAAACTAAAGCCGTAGCTATAAAACATAAAAGAAGAAGCTAAATTTTTAACAAACTTAATTTTTTGTCGACTTTTGTTATTCAAATAATTTTTGCTGGTTGAAGTCACACTTTTTTTCTCTTCTTTATTATGGTGGTTTTTTGTTTTTTGTTTTCTTTTTTTTTTTTTGAAAATATTTTTTTTTAGTCAATAACTTAAAGTTACAATGTTTCAAGTGCCTACAAGGCGGATGATTGTGTGTATTTAAAGTGAAACTTCAATTTTTATAGTCATGTAATGCCATTGACATTGCAATAAGGTACTCATATACAGCCACCAACCACCATCGAATCTAACAAGAAAACGCAAAAATAAACATAAAACTTTAAAGATTTATTTACGTTGTTTATTTATGAACTTAATCATCAAATTGGCTGCCTCAAATTCATGCAGTTTGAAAATATTTCTTTTTTCTTATTCACAATAAATATTTTTGATTTGAAATTTTATGTAAAAATTTTTTCATGGTATAATATAATCATTTGCCAGATATTTACATATAATTGCTGAACATTTTAAAGAAAAAAAATTTTCCCCATGCTGTTCGTATGAATATGCTGAACGTAAATAAGTAAATGACTTTGTTTTGCTAAATAAATAGCTATAAAATATAAACAATGGTTATTGTAATGACAAGATTATGTTAAAGATAACCTTAAAGTGTCATCAAAACTTGCATCAAGTTCTCTGTAATATTATTATTAAATTATAAATTTAAATCGAGTAAAATTATTGTCATTTTAATGCGATTGTATACTCTAAAATTTGTAGCGTTATAACACTAAAAAGAAATTGACATGATCACTAAACCAAGAAGCAAAGAAAGACAATGAGCATCAACACTAATTTTTAATATACACTACAGAACAAAACAACGTAGTTCTAGGGAAAGTTGCAGACGATAATGCTAATGTGATGGGGCTGTAAAATGTGGTTGCAATTCTTCTTTGCTTGAGAAACTTTCGTACGAGAATTGAATCATTACTAAATTGATCATTACAAGTATCACACCAAATCCCAGTCTTTCCATTTGTTTATAATTTTTATACGTGAAACAAAATATCAGAAAGAAATACTTTGTTCGTTCCTCCCAATTTGAACTCTTATGAGAGGATTACGTTATGATATTTTCATCTAATTGAAAAAGCTATGAAAGTCTTAAGGTACTTTATTCATACACTTATATAAAGGTTGTCCAACTAAAAATGTACTTTTTAAATTTTGTGTAGTATTTTTTTTTTTTTGCAAGTGACAACTCTAAAAGTTGGCAGCTATCACATACGCTTATTCCGTTTATTAGACATAAACCACTTTACGAGTAACATCGGAAATAATTGTGGAAACTTATTTTTAAAATAAAAAAAATTGCATTCTTACTGAGTCACCCATTAAATAAGAGTATACATATAGGTTTTATGACAAATGACCCCAATGAAAAATTGTACCAAACTAAAAATAAAAAACTGCCCTATTTATTGTTGTAAAAACGAACACACGAACTTTGCGAACCCCAAAGTTTTGTATTGAAAAATATAACATGAACTTTAGGGACATTTTTAGTTTGGAGCCTTTTTTCTTATTATATTTTTTAAATGAATCTTAAATTATATTAAATAAAAAATGGACCCAAAAAAGGAAAAATGGTATTGTTCAAAACTTTCCTTAGGAAAATACGAAATATGCCCCCAATTAAAAACTAAAAGTGCCCCAAAGTTTTTTTTGAAAGCAACAACACGAACATGGGGAAAGATTTTTCCTATTCGTTGGGACTATGTTTCATTTTTAAATTTTTTATTTTTAGCCATTTTTCATTTTCCTATTTGGGTTAACTTTTAATTTTATGAAAGGGTGCCAAAATCAAAAATGAAAAATTGGGCCAAACTGAACTATTAATATTAAAATGTCCCAAAATTAATATTGGCTGTGCTTTCTAAGGTTGTCCTGCTGAGCCGGCCTTTACGCGGGCTTAATTATTTTCTCCACCATGGTATTTCCTGAAACGGCGATGGTTACTAAAGATATTTTGACTTCCGACTTGAGGAAAAATGGTTCCAATGAAAAAATACCGCAAAATTTTTACATGGAAAACAACAACAACAATTTTTATATGGTGCCATTTTTCATATTTTTGGGACAATTTTCATGTTTCAGTTTGGATGATTTTGGTAGAGAAGACGAAAAAATATACATGTACTCGTATATATGTATGTATTGAAAATTTACGGGTGTACCAAATTCTGGACCTTCCAGTATTAAGAGAAAAGACAAAAAAAAAGACAAAATTTCCATCCATACAAAATGTATGAAACCAACCGAAATAACGCGGCGTCAACGTTTTGCAATTGGAAAATCCCATTTTGACAGCACGTCAACAAGTGAAGTTGGCTGCACAAAATACTGTTGTTGTTTGTTAAGTAATGTAACTTTAGCTACTTTCAGCTGAATTTAGCATCATCATCTCTATTTCTTATTTTTATTTAGAGTTTTTCATTAATTAAAGTGAGTAAACATTACTCTTTCTGGCGCAACGTTAACGCTCTAATTTAGGTTACTCATTTCAGCGTAAAAGCTAAGCGCTAAATTAGGTTGCGCTTTGCGTCGTAATTTAGGTTGGTCTGTCAATTGTTTCAATTATGCCAATTTGTTGGTTGCCGAAAACTAAATAAAATTTGTTGTTTAAAAGAATGAAAATAATAAATGACCTACGGTACAGAGAAACTGCCACTAAACCGATACTAAAACGTCCCACTTTAAGTTGTATAACAATAAAATCAAAGAGGGAATACCACACTGTAATTTTCTTACATTAGACAATCGGTGCTAAATCAAAAAATATTTATCATCATCAGTCATTTCTCTGCAGAAAGTATAAAGCTAAATAAAAGTATAAACCTGTAAGACTGAAAGGAATAATTAATTAAGTCCTTATATTATATTTTATATAAAGTTAGTGATATATTTTTGATTAAAATTCTCCAATTTTATGAAAACTATTAGTTCAGCATTTTCAAGATATTAGATCCAATTAACCACCAACTGCCAAAGTTATTTCTTTGTTATTAAAATCAAAATTTTAAGTTGTTTAAGAAATAGATGGAAATATTCCCCTGTTATTATGCAAGTTAAACTCTCTAGTTGTTTAAACATAAGTTAATCATTCCACCGTCACGTACAGACAAACTCCAATTTTTCTAGTGCTCATTTTACGCATAGTGAATTCTTAATTAATAAAGTAGATATCTTATTTTGCAATATTAAATGATCTGTATACTCGTCTTTACCGTTGGTTAACCCAACGTTTAAGATGAAAAATTATAAAATAAATTTCACATGAAACCTTTTAATATCAATTTACATAACCTCTGACCAAAAGTGTAAAATGAACGTAAAATAACAAGACTTTTTAAATAAATTTTTTTTTATTCATTTTTTTAATTTATTACATAACTTTTAATAAATATAAAAAAAAAGTATGAAAAACCCATTGGGGTATAATAAAAAAAAAAACATTTTTGCTAAGATCATCATCATCACCATCATCATTTTTGCCACAAAAATCCACATGCAACTACACCATTATGACCATCTTTAATATGCAGTATGCATTAAATTGCATTGCAACAACAAATAGTTTGACGAGCATGTTTTTGCTGCATTAACTTACGTATAAATAAACAAAATAAATTTATTATTTACAATATGGTATGTACGAACAGTAAGATTTTGAATATTTTTGCAAAGGCAGGCTCAGACTGGGCCAATATTTTTGAATAGTAATAATTTTTAGAGAGAAAAAAAAAACATCTTGAATTTTTAAAGATTAAGCTGTCAATATATTTTAAGCCGGTTACTCCTATTTAATTATCTTTTTTAAGAAACTATTCACATGTTACTTCCATAATGGCTTTTGATTAATAGATTTTCGGTATGAACTGTCAGTTTTTTAACAAATCCCTTAAACATTTATTAGTTTTGCTTTAATAGTTTGTTATAATTTCCTCAATGATTGTTGATGATGTTGTCTATATTATGGTCGATTTCCTAAAAGCATGTTGTAGAGAATAATTTGAAAAAGTGCATGTGCAATGAAAACCAAAATTTAGCATCAACCCAACATTGCAGTGAAATGTTTTGCATTAAGGAACGCGGCTGTAGAGTAACACATTCTTCCATAAAAAATAAAACTTATGGAGATTTTGACAACTGATACTCATCAAACTGAGTTGCAATACAATAAGGAACATTTGACATTGCCCCTGATCTATTTTCTTAAAATGAATAGTAGATCTTTTCGATTCACATCACATAGAAAAACAATTTAAATTTACAATAAATGAAAGCTAGTTTTATTTTTAGTTGTTGTTAACACGATTCATTAAATAAATTTCTTTGAGGTTTTTAATCGTGCAACTTTTTAAATATTTCTTATATATAAAAAAAAACTTTGTAACTTGGAAATGATTCTAAACTTAGTTAAAAGGTGAACATGATACACATGATCACTGGGAACAGCAGTATAGCGAGTTCCCAAAACAACGTTGTTCTGTTTCTCTATGTGTAATCAAATTAAAAACTAATGCTGATTTTTCTTGTTTTTTGGAAATTTGATCATCATTAAAACATTTTAGATTAAATACAAAAGTTTTGATTTAAATTTATACACTCCTTTTTTTATAATAAAAATTGCTTTCTTAGAAAATTTTAACATAAGAATCATTCGCACTAAAGGCCATTTGTTTAGCTGTGACGAACCTGTTTTCCTTTTCATTTTCTTTCGTTTAAAGTTACTTTTTCCATAACCGCGGCAAAACTATTAAAAAATGTATGTATAAATATGAAATAAATTTGCTTCATGTGACCATACCTTAAGTTTCATAATTTAATTGCTGCGTTGTCATGAATGAATCATTTCCCATTTATCAGTTTTGTAAAGAAACGCACGTACGTACGAGTGGATACATAAAAAATTTTTAAATAACTTTCGTTTATAATTTTTATAAATCTTGTAACATTTTAGGGTTTTTATAAATACACAGAGCCAAAACTGCCTAATAGAATCAAGATGGTTTTCTCTATGAAACGTTTTTAGGCTAAGGGGTATCCCAGCAGAAATATGCGAAGCTTTTTCCGAAGAGATTCTTTATTATTTTTATGTGGTAAATCTGTTTAATTTTATCAAAAAGGAAAATACATAAAATCAATGAGAAAACTTGTTATTCAAAATTTTTTTTACCCAATTTCCGTTATTCCATAGAGAAAAACTTTTTGATTCTATTAGGTTTTTATATGAATTGTATAAAAAAGGTATTCCTTATTGATTTCATTAGGATCCTGTATGATCATGTGTAAGGGACTGTGCACATATTACGTAACGCTGTTTTCAGAGATTTTATAACCCCCCCCTTTCTTAACGCTTTTTACTAATTTTTCGGTGCAAAATTTTCAATCCGTAACAAATATTTAAATACCTAATAAAAATAGAACAAAATTAATAAGATATCTCTACGGATTTTTTTCAAAAAGGAAGTCTTATTATTTTAATAAGGAAAACCTTTTTGAAATAATCAATAAAATGGTATAATAAAATCAAGAAGAAAACCTTTTTGAAAAAAATCAATAAGAATACCTAATAAAAAAAAAAGAAGTTTTCTTCTTGATTTTTTCAATAAAGGTTTCCTTATTAAAATAATAAGACTTCCTTCTTGAAAAAAATCCGTAGATATATCTTATTAATTTTGTTTTATTTTTATTAGGTATTTATTAGGAACTGTTTTCTCTGTGTATGCGATTACATATTTAATTATGTACATACATACGTACATATATGGACATATTTATATCTTGCTGCTTTTTTGGTGTCTTAGCACAGCGATAACCTATTTTAAAATATTTGCAAAAGATGGGATTGGTCGGTCTAGACTGCTTGGAATGAATAAAAGGGAGTGCGAATATCTAATTATTTGTGACAAGATGAATTGCAAAAAACTTGAAATTTTGCAAGTGGGATGAAAAAAATAAAAGAAGAAATTACGCAACGAATTCAATATGTTTGTACAGAAGATGCTGAATGTAAAATAAAATTTAAACATGAATCTGTGAATTTTGTATGAGATGGAGAATATCCTCATAGTTTCAATGTAGACTGGTTTAGCCAGCTACTTTGTTTTGAATTTAAAACAAAAATATTCAAAAACAAACTTTAATCCAAAGAAATTTTTTTTATTAACTTAAACGTTTTTATAGTTTAATTTACTAATTTATTAAAAAAACAAATTTTAACTTATTGATTGAATTGGATTGAAACAACGCTCGAATTACACAAACTCTATTGATGGCATTAAAAAAAACTATTGGTTTAGTTTACAACATATTGTAGCTGTTGTATATAGTTCATATAAATATTGTTGTTAATTGTCACAAAAATTCAATAATTAACAAATGTTTCACAAAAACATTTGTACGATCTGCAATAAATTGTTATATAACAGATGCTAGTTTGCATTTTAATGGCCGTCCTGCAGCTACAATTCATTAAATATCCAGTTTTATCTATGTTTTTGTTGCTGTTGTAAGAGCTCTGCTGTTCTTAGGAGCTCTTTCCTGCGGAATAAAACTTTCATTTGATACAGATATCACTGCATTGACAACCTTTGGCCGGATGGAACTCGGGTCGTTCCAGAGCAAAGATTCAATTGTTGTTAGTGGCATATGGTTGTTTTATGACATGTGTTATTTGAAAGTAAAATCTTATGAACTTTTAAATTGTCCTTGTCGGGATCTTAATACGTTGAAAAATATTTGGGAGTAACTAGGGGAAACGTATACGACTGCGAAAATCACCGAATTTAATAATTTCTGATAACAGCTGTAAAGCCAATATTACTAATATCTCTCTTATATTACACATTTTCAGTGTATCATTTGCCTTAGTGCCTACTACGTACTTCTCAAAATTCCACATAACTTCTATTTATGATAAAATAGTATGTTCCGTTTTCGTGCTTTTAAATTCAATTTAAGATATATGTATGTATGTGTGTGTATATTTACAATTTCTATATATGCAGTTTTTAGTTGATCATTGAAATAAGACATTTTATTGTCACCATTTTAGAGCGAACATCTATTTATATATAAAAAATAGAATGTGTGTATGTATGTAACATATGGACTCCAAAACGGCTAAGCCGATTTTGATGAAATTTTCAGGGAATCTTCAGAACATTCAGGCGGGTGACAATGTGAAGTCTGATTTTTGATTTTTGGTCTGCGGGCGGAGGGGCGTGGCAAAATCCAATTTTCATATTGCACCACCAATGACATATACATACATACATATATTTATTTTTTTTTTTGCTTTTTTTATTTAATTTTATTTTTTTTGAAAGCCGTTGTCATGTTTTTCAAAACGAGATATCAAACTCTTAAATCGGTTATGTAGTTCCGAAGATATTTACAAAAAATCTATATTTATAAAAATGAAAGCCAAACTCTTGGACCGATCTTCCTCAAATTTTCACAGCATGTTACTGTGTCTCTGGAAAGAATAATAGGCTATATGAAGTTTTGATTGGACAAAGGGGCGTGGCACCGCCCATATAACCCAAAAATTTAAATCGGCATATTTTGGGAATTTTTTGACCTACGTCGATGATATTTAGTACATATGGTATTGGCATAATTAGGAATACGTACTAGGAGAAAATTGGGTGGGACCACGCCCCCTTTTAGGAAAATTGAAAATCGTAATATAGTCTTAACTACTAGACCGATCGTCATTAAATTTTCACAATAGGATATTCTTACGAAATAATAAATTCTTGACAATAAGGAGCGGGGTAGCGAAGCACACTGGGTTCAGCTAGTTTTAAATAAAATTCATATTAAGGGATTATAAAAGTTTTACGATATCAAAGCAAATTTAAAAGGCAGCTGAAAGATAGACAACATGACTTGTATCAAAGTATATCAATATCAAGTACATACATCTCGGCAACAGCATGAAAAATAAAATAAATTTACAATTGTCAAACATAGCTCAGTAGCAGAGCTGTAAAGGAATGATTCCTTTTTGAAAGAATTTACGAATCATAAACTCTTTTGAAATTTTTTTTAAAACATTTGAGAGTTTTTTAATAATGATGAAAACAGTGAATTAAAAATTGCTTTTCTTTAAGTCACCAATAAATTCGCTCAAAATTTAATTTAATTAATCTTTTTAGAGATGTGAATGATGCGAGAAAAATGAAAAAATTTCGACAATAGTCAATGAAAATATTAAAAAAAAAAAACAAGATCAGCTGTGATCTATCATGAGATAACAAATACAAGAAAATCTTCTCGAAAGTTAGCATCAATATTTTTAAACGTGTTAAAACGCTAACCCTCGACTTAAAAACAAAGTGACTTATGCCACTTTCAAAATAAACGGCTCAAATATACTTTGACTTGTATTTATTTAATGACTAAAATTTTGACTTTTAAATGCTTTTTTATATAGAAAACTCTAACAAGGGAAGTTCAATTATTTTCGTAATTAATGATTATAATAAAATAACAAACTTTAGTAGTGGGCACTATAACTATTATTAAAAATTAGTTAAAAATTCGGCAAATCATTGTCCTTTAAAAAATTTTTTTATATAAAATTGATTTTTACTGTCGCATACTCTTTCCGACAAGTCATTAAAGATATTTTCCAATATATTAAGATCGCGAGAATATGAATGATAATTTTAAAAGCTGTACATATTGCACACGAATTAATAGTTTAATAAAAACATTCTCCTGGTACAAATGAATACGAATTTTCAAACAGATATGATGGATTAAATCACTTAAAAGTCGACACAAAGAGAAAACTGGGTAGTTAGTTAGTACTTCCGGTCGCATCTAACTTTTATGTGTCAAAACTATTCGATTGGTTTCTGCGTCAAATTATTTGAAAAAAAAAGTGATTAACATTCAAAAATATTTAATAATTTATTTTATTTGCCAATTTTTTTCCGCTTGTTTTTAGTTTTTGTTGTTTGTGAATGAAACATTTTATTCACCAAAAATCGTTATGTAATAAATAGAATTTTTTTTTAAGTTTTGTTCATTCAATTTAAGAGATTTATTTTAAAATCGAAATGACTAAAATATTGTGAGTATCGCCCACTGTTATGTACATATGTTTGTATATCTGACATTTATCTAAATCTATTCTATGGGAGATCCAAAAATGGTTGAATTTTATTAAAACAGGTTCAATTAGTTAATGTTACTTGCTGTTTAAAATGAACGCACCGCTGTGTAAATTAAAGGATTAAGTACGTTATAAAATAAAACGTATTTTCTATTTTTTATAAAAAATTACTACTTTTTGACAATCAAATGTGGCAACAATAATAAAAGAAACAAACTCGATAAATAGGAAATTGATTGTTTGCATTTTTATCTCAGACTTATTAAATGCTTTTTGTGGCTTTGTAAATGCGTTAATTGCGCATACGGACTTAAGCGGTTAACAGATCAGTACATCTTGTGGAAACGTCACCGTGCTAATGCAGATAATTCAGTAGCTTAAAAAAATATTAAAAAAGGATCCGGAGTAGGAGTAAATTTCACTGAAAGGAAAAATATGTACAAGGATTTCTAATATGTCCTTAAGCATTACTACATTAATGGTGTTTTCTTTTCTACACACAAAATGGCACCTTGTTGAACAAAACATAACCTATGAAAAAGTGGAACGCCCTGTTTTAACAGCTGTCAGCTAAGTTTTACAAGGCAAGTGCAATGCCTTCCACCTTTTGTGAGGGCGATTTTTTTAGAATCAAAGAAAGCAAAACATTTTTAAGAAACGAACACCAAAGTACACTTGGAGATGTTTCATTTTTTTGTAGAAAAGAAAACAACATAAAAAAATCTAAAATAAGAGAGGGAGATAAAGATCGACAATGATATAAATTTGTCTTACGGTGTTGTGGTTATTTTTTTTATATCAGTCATTAATAATTCTGGTGTCAAAGACTCTGATTTGATGTGACTCATGAGGATGCATGAAGTATCTTTAATGACAGGACATGGAAACTTTGGATATCATTTGTTTAAATGAGAATTTTCAATGGTGATATTAGCAGACCCTATTTGGAAGAAACTGAGACAATGATGGGAATGGAGGTTGAAGGCTGAACATCGAGTATCGGAAAACGCTAAAGTCCAAAGCAAACACTAATGATATCGCATGTATCGTTGTTTGCTTTCTTGCAGATTGTAATGACATTCAGAAAAGGTTCTATTACAGGATTTCTAAAAGATGAATGATAATGCGTCTGTTTTTGCTTAATTTTTAACGGGGAGCTTTCAATTTTGTCTCTGACTGTCTACAGTTTGCAGTAAAATTACTGGTTTCTTATAGTATTTTTATAATGAATCACTTATCTTAAGGATGAATAAAACTTCCAGCATTCTATTAGCTAATTATTAAGTTGCAGCAACATGTATAATACGTTTTTTCTCCTAATTAAAATATATCAACTTTGTAATTTTTTTCCTAAAATAGACTTCTAAAAGCATTTGATTGCTCTTTTCCCAGGTTAGAAGCATTTGTGTACTACAATGCAATTTAACGTAAACTTAAGTATTTCATTTTTGAGTTTCATAAATGACATTTTAATTATAACTTTTTCAGCCGTTTGAACATTTCTTTACTTTTACAGAAAGAAATTAACTAAAACCTTTCTTTCAAAGGCAAATATAAAGTCTTTGAGTTAACATTTTGTTAAACATCAATATGTTTTTTTTTCTTCTTTTAAATTTCGATGGTTTAACTATTAAAATTTAAATGGAAATATTATTTAAAATTTTACGATTTTTTACTTTTTACTTTTTTTTAGCGGTGGGAGTAAAGTTAGCATTGTATTGTGTTTTTTTTTTCCTCTTAACTTTGTCTGAACTTTAATGGTCATTGCATTATTGTCATTGTTTTTTATATATAATTTCCTTTTTTTTATTCATTATAAAAATTGTCATGCTCTTCATTATCATACTGGGTTAAATGCGTGTGAATATTTTCAGTGGAAATAATTTGATATATTGTGAACTAGATCGTTTTTGAGTTTATAATAGCTGAGATGAGCTAAGGTGAGGTGTTTTTGTAGAGACATCAATTGGCCCTCGTAGTCTAAAATTTTATAAACTTGGAGATATTTATTTCAAATGATTAATTTCATAAATTTTCTACATAATGCCGAAAAGGCTTTCGGAAAAAAAATTCAAATCTCTGAAGTCTCAAAGTGGACTTTGCTCGAAGAAAACCGGTATGGATTATGTGAACATACTCGAAATAATATTGGAATAGTCAGTTGAATAATGATCTACTCTACTGTTATTTAATCGATCGCCAGTTTTTTTTTTATTACTGAGGTAAAAAAAAAATTATATTTTATTTACGATCAGGCTGAATATTTATCGATTTTAAAAAGTTTTCGTTTTGGTCTCTATTTTTTTTCTTTAATTTCTGAAACCAAAAACTTGTACAATTGTTAAAAAAAAATTATAATTTCTTCCAATATATTTTTGTAGCTACAAAGTAATCAAACATGCATTTATTGCTTTAACACATAAACATTTGATTTCTGGGAGTCAGACGTATCATTAATTAATTAATTAATTATTATTTTCAGTTTAAATATTGTATTATTATGCAAATGTTCAACTCACCAACTGCATGTTTATGAATTAATCCAAATATATTTCTTCAATTAATGCTTAACTCACAGTATGGGTCCGGTTATTTTTAATTTTAAAAAATTTTATATTCACAAATTAAATAGTTTTACCTAGAAAACGTAACGAATTTATAAAAGAAATTTAATAAATTTTGTATTCAATATCAATTTCAATATTTAGTTAACATTAATTAATTGATTCGAAAAAACACTTGCACTGCAAAACAAATCAAAGCAAATGAAGACATAAAAAAGCTAATTATCGATTATTTGTAGAAATTTCATTATGTTTGGTTAAATCCGAAACTATTTCACATAAAAAATCGATAATGTTACCAGCCACGTTAAGAAGAGAAGAAAAAAGTGCAAGCTTCAAAAAAAAAAAAGTTTTTTTGTAGATATTTTTTTCTTTTGATGGGAAATCAACCGTTTTTAACAACTCGACCGCTTGAATGTTCGTTGCAGACTGAGAGTGCGCTTGCTATGGTACTTCCCTGAAATGCGGCAGTAGATGAAAAAAAAAAAAATAATCCAAAATTCATACATATAAAATCATGAAACAATAATGACTATTTTTTTATAAATTTTTTGTTTGCTTAAAATTTGTATATTATTTCTTTTGTAGTATTTTATTTAAAAGTAGCAGCTAGTCAGTCAGCCAGCCAAGCCAGTCTTCATTCAGCACATGTTGTTTTTTATAAGGTGGTTTGGTTTTTCTTCTTCTTCGGGCTTGTTATTGTTTATTTTAATTATTCACGAAATGCTTAGCAACATGTTGCTATGCATTGCATATCATTAAATACAATAACAATAATGTAAACAAATGCCTTTTAGCCAGCCAACCGGTGTTTTTTTTATATATTCTTTGTGTGTTGTTTGGATGTTGTTTTAGTCAAGTCTGCATGCGCAATTGAACACAAACGCCAACTCTTAGGTGTAGTGAGTGTGTTTTTTTGTTAACTTTTTTGACTTTGTTTTGTAAACAAAGCGTTAACAGAATTAAAAGAACAACAACACAAATCATTTCAAAAAATAAGATGAAACTCTGTATGTAAATTTTTCAAGTATTTCATACATTTATACTTACACATGTATGTTTGAATGTATATACATATGTATGTACATATGTACATTTATATGCTTTAAGTATCTTAGACCTGTATTATAGTTATTATTGTTAACTATATTTCTGAATATATTTTGTCTTGTATTTGGTAATCACGACATTAATCATCATAATCATCACCAACTATTGTATACAATAATTACTGTTATTGAATGCAGCTTAAAATATTTTTTGACTCTTTTCTTTTTGGCAAACAATCAAGTTAAACCTTTGGGCTAGAGCAACGTTTGAATTTTCTTTTAAATTAGTTAAGGTTTACGACTTTTAATGAAGATGACATTAATATCTAAAATGCTTCGATTTTTTATTGAAATTAACCGTATATTTTTTTTAATTTAATGCGCTGCTTTCGTAGCACGAACTCTTTAACAATCAAGTACTACTTATATCTAATTTTATGATATAGTACAGTGTACGATATGAGTATAGCACCACACCTGGTATTGTGGATTTGAAGTTTCACAAAAAGGTTACACTTATCAGTTCACAATATTTAAGAAAAATATCATGTTAATGCTCATTTTTTTGGTGCAAACATTTTTAATTTTCTTACAATATGTTCGCAATAAAATTGCATATTTTTAAGCCTAAATAAAACTTTGATAAGAGCGGGGAGGAGAATGGTAGTGGAAGCAAATTTTATATGATTGTTTTGAAGTCATATTTTCATAAGAAAGGGTAAAATATATTGTCATCGCAAATGCTAAACTTGAAAAAAGAGAAACAATCGGAATATAATTACGTGACAAGTGCGTTACTTGCCCTTATAAAAATAATTACTTACAGAAAATTTCAAGTTTCTTGCTACATTAGCTTTTATTGTACCAGAATACTTTTTATATTCTACTAGAGTAACCCTGCGTTGCTGGATAATACAATAACATACGTTTACGTCTTTGTATTCAAAATTAAAATTTCTAGAAAGAATAGACATTTTCCTGAAAAAGAAGTGTAAAATAATATGTGACCTGCTCCACGAAAAGGGACCTCTGCGCCGAAAAGAAGTTATTGAGAAAAACGCGTTTAAAAAAGCGCTTCGTTTTGAGCTACGTACGAGTATCTGCACCGATGATTTTCATTAATTATGTTCGTCTTTACAGGTGATTTGTAAAAAAACTAAAAGACATAGAAACTTGCGGTTTGCGGCATTTGAAATAGCGTTTTTTTTCCAATAAGAATCACTCAAAAAGTAAAAAAAAAAATTTTCGGCGTTGAGGTCCCTTTTCGTGGAGCAGGTCACATATAATTTTTTTTATAAAGTGAGAACATCAAAAAGAAAAAAATTTATTGTAATTTTCATAAGAAAAAAAAAAATAAATTTTATATGGGGAAAACACACCATCATAAAAGTGTGCGTATAACGCAGATTCGTCGAAATTTTTCGATGTTTTTTTTATAAACCATCAGTGAAAGTAGACCTTTCCAACGCATGTACTCGTTTGAAAATCGGTTGAGTGGTTCTCGAGTTATAAAATCACGGACAGAGGACAACTTATTTTTATATACATCTATATATATAAAATACAAAAAATGTTTGTACCCATGTTCGCTATAGACTCGGAAACTATCCAACCGATTTGACCCAAACTGGTGTCATTCAAAAGGGAATTTATAGAGGATGGTTTTAGGCTTTTAATATTTCAAGTGGGCGTAGCCCCTCCCACATAAATTGAATAACATCATATATCTTGACTATTGTGATAGCAAGAGTTTTGAAACATTGCAATAGTTCATATGTTACTAATGTGAGTAATCAGGTCAAAAATGGGCGTTATCGGACAAGTGGGCGTGGCAGCTCCCATATAACCCAAAAATTGAAATCGCCATATTTTGGGCATTTTTTGACCTACGCCGATGATATTTGGTACATATAGTATTGACATAATTAGGAATACGTACTAGGAGAAAAGTGAGTGGGACCACGCCCCTTTATAGGAAAATAAAAAATCTTAATATAGTCTTAACTATTGGACCGATGGTCATTAAATTTTCACAATAGGATATATAAATACTTTTAATTTTATTTTATAACGAGGGGGTAGCGAAGTACACCGGGATCAGCTAGTATATAGATATAGGAGGTGCCACGCCTACCCAATGTTATTCTGACTATTCTCTTTAGATTAATGCATCAAATAAGTTAAATAAATAAAAAAAAAAAAAAAAAAAACTCAAGTGTGCTGCCTCATCAGTTATTACAAAATTTTTCAAAATAAATGCTGTATATGGAAGGAGCTACGCCAAATTTTGAAAATTTTACCTGGACTAGTGTCATCAATATCATAAAATGGAAATTGTTTCTATATGGGAAGTGCCACGGTCACTTGAAATATTACTGACCGCCAGGAAACGCACCATCTAATATCATTTTGTACGATGCTTCAGTTAATTTTCCGCATTGGAGAACAGTAGAGGTGTAAAGTGTGTGGCTTGCTGAACACAAATTCTAAATGCTCAAAAAAAAAATCGCAACTTTGGGAGTTAATAATTTAAAATTTAGCATTTATCTGTTTTTATTAAAAAAAAAACATTAGTTTTTAAGTAAAAGAAAAACAATAGTAAGTGTTACTTTATTTTAATGAATATTTTTGGTGCATATTCTGGTTTTGTTGCGTAAATTTTATTATCATAATTTTGGTTTTTACTGCATGAAAATCTTAACTGTTTTATCGTCACCCTAATGCCGCACCTGTTTTATAACGACAACATCATGCTCCTATATAGATTTCCGTATTCCACAACCCCCCCAGATCAGACATGTCGAAGGGTTTTCATCTAGAAAACAGAGAGGTAAAAGACCCAAAGCGATCGCATCATATCCACCAAATTAAAAATTGTCTTAAATAATCGTAAATATCAATTAATTACATCTGATGACACGTTACAAGTAGAAATTGATTAACACACCTTCTTTTCTTAAATATGGAAAACACATATGAAAAAAAAAGAAAAATAAAAATTTTCTTTAAAAAATAAGTTCCGTTTTATTGCAAACAGAGATAGTGAAGAAGTGTGAATCTATAAATTACTGTGAATAAACAACGAATTAACGCTACTTTTAGATGAAATTTTACAAAAACGCTTTAAACTTTAACATGAAGGCAGGCGAAGACAAAAAAAAGGCTACACTTGCGAATGAGTGGCGGAAAGAAATTATTATACTGGGGATGGAAATATTGCCAATACAAACTACCAGCTAAGACAGTTAACCGGCTGTAATTGTCTGCTCATTAAGACTTGTTTCAAGTCATTTAATAACAAGTAAAACCGCTTAAAAAAGTTTTGTGCAACCTGAAGACAACAGCATTGAAGATGTGCTGTTTCTTTTATTTGTTTTCGCCAAACTAAAGAAGAAATAATAAAGGAGTATTACAGTAATATAATGATGATACTTCAATATGTGGCAAGGTGATGGCAGGGTAAAGGTTTGGCCGCATACCAACCTGCTTGAAAATATATAAAAGCCACAACTAACAAAAAACCATGATCGAAAATATACCAACAACTCGTAAGACTTGTTAAAAATTTTGTTGTTGCTTCTTTGGCAAACAGGGATTAAGAAAACACAAAAAATCATTTAAAGAAAACCACATCAAAGTGTCATTGATTATGTAAGACTTAAAAAAAAAAAAACTGTTTCTTGTTTCGAAATAAAGAAATATTTAAGAAAACTTTTTTAAATACCCGTTTAAATAAATTGTTACTGAAAATATTCCATAAGATGAAAAAAGAGAAGACATAAAGAAAAAACCTTGCAACATTGACAGTTAAAGTGAACAATGATGTAATACCACAAACGCTTCCATATTATTCACACAAAATCCTGTTTGTTTGTTGTTTCAATTATAATTGTTGTTATTAATGTGGCAAAAGTAATATGTTTGGTAACAGCTTTTAGAGGTAATAAAATATTGTATTCCTAAATTTTTAAATATAATTAAAATATATTCACTTATTTTCATGTCTGCAAACTTATTATATATTCCCTAGGAATTAAATTAAGTCAAGGGACTTTTTTTTCTATATACGAGTATGTATATCTTGCCAAGACTCCGGGTAAACTTTTTCAACCATTCTGAGTTTATAAAATCAAAATATAAAATATATGTAATCTGAAGACTGTCAATCAAAAACGATCGAAGTACGATTACCGATCCGAATGTGTAAACGTGAATGGGCTAAAAAAATTAACAAAAATCGTTAAAAAAAAAAAAATTCTCAAAAGGAATAAACCACTAAAACGAAGAAAAATGTTAGAAAATCAAATAGAGCTTGAAAAAGAACGCTAAAACACCAAAAAAATTGCCAAAATCAGGCAAAATACTAAAAACAAAAAAATTAAATTTATGAACTAAAAATCGCCAAACGGAAAAATTTTTAAAAAGATTAAAAATAGTCTGTAGTGGAAAAAATCGCTAAAATTGATAAAAGATTTTGTTGAAAAAAAAAACCATACTAACCCGAGAAAATCATCGAAAGAAAAAAATGCCAATATGAAACTAATTGGAAAAAATCGCCATAACGAAAAATACTCCTTAAACGGAACCAAATCATCAACAGGAAAAAAAAATAATAAATCACAAATAAAAATAACCTAAAAAAATCAATTAGGAAAAAAATTTCCAAAAAACGTGAAAAAAGAAAAAAAAAAAAAAAAGAAAACGCAGGAAAAACGGATAAGAAAAGATAAGACATAAAAAATTTTTAAAGTCCTTTTCCCACCCTCTAAAGGTAACCTAAAAAATGTTAAGTGTAATTAACAATTATTAAGTCTATGTGATGCTACAAAAGTATGCGTGTTGTGGTCGTTAACATTTCTTTGTTTATGTTGACTCATAAAAATATATTTTATACATAATTGATTAAAAGTTTTGTCCAAGTACGGAAGTAATGGTGGCATTCAGTATTTGTTACAAATTGTCTTGCAAAAGCAAAATATTTTAGATTTCTTATGAAATCCTTTCCTGCTGGATTTGATCCAAAAGTTAATATTTTGAATTTACATTTTAATAAGGCCATTTGCACCAAATACTGAAGACCGGCAATAAAACTTAACTACGACAAAAGTTCAATTGCTGCACCCTATATATTATATTAATACTGAAATCGCTGAAGACATTAATTTTTCTAGAAAACACAAAAAAAAAAAAAAAGTATGCAGCGAAACTGTTAAAATATAATTTTCCATTTTCATTTGCTTTCAATTCGATTTGACTTCTACAAGACATTTGGTAGTTGTTGTGGAACCAATAGTGTGTCTAATATATGTTGGTAGCATGTTTGCATCATTAATGGTTTGTTTTTGTTTTCATTTCATTTTCTTTTAACTATTATATTTTGTTCAATTTCTTTTTCGCTGCCAGATAGTTTTAAAGTTTCGTGTGCCAATAATATCTGCTAAAAACTAAAATATACTTTTGATTACTTTGGGTAAACCGAAGAGAAGAAATAATCTAAAAGAAGCTAAAAAGTTGCTAACTAGTACACATAAATAAATAAATAACAGTTGTTTACAATAAAAACAGATGTTACAAAATAAAAAGAAAACAAAAAGAAGACATAGGAAAATACGAAAGAAAATGACAACAAGTTTGAGTTTTAGACAAAAAGGTCGTCTATAGAAGCAACCGAAAAAAGACAAAACGAAAATCTTTAAAATATATTGTTGGCCTTTTAAAATTTTTAAGTTAAAGTCATAGTTTTTTTGGAAAAGCTGTGTGATTTGTTTTTGCAGTTACTTGTTGTAGACTTTAAATAAAATGTTAAACTTGTCCGAAGAGATTAGCGGACGGAATTCCGGATACGGTCGACTCAGCTATAATTAATGACTTTTTCAATAGCAGAAGCTTTTTTACTTGTAGTCTATATAAATCCTAACCGCTAAAAAAAACGTTATCTGAAAAAATCAAATTTTACAGTAGAAGATTTTTTTTTTGAGTTTAATTCCAATTCCTTAAGAATTTTTCAATGAATATTCAACTGCTCCCTACTAATGACCGTATTCAAGCTACAGATAAGTTTCACATCATATATCTGTTCGTTACGTCTTTTTCGCGGTTAGGTGTCGGTATATTGATATACGTATGCTTGCCCATAGAAATATTGAAAATTATCACATCTGTCACAGACATATTTCTGACTGGCCACTGCTTATTGCTGGGGACAACTGTAACTGGGTTTTGCAGATCTTGGCCTTCTTTTCATTTTCAATAATGAGTCACTAGTTGTAGCCTGCCTGTAGTACTTATCATCCTGAGGAAATCACATTTAGCCCTCAATTGCCTCAAGGCTAATGCTATCCAAGTAAGAGCTGGTGCAGCCTCCAGGGTCGCTTATGTCTGCCAGCTGATATTGTAAGAGTCAGTTTTCTGTCTTTCTATCACATCATAAGATTAATTTCTTATTAAAACGAGATTTTGTGCCATTCAATACCCTACATAGAGTATTTTTATCAGTTTGTATTGCAACAACGGAGGTTTAAGGAAATTGTCAATATAAATTTCTCATGCCAAACCTTCCAAATTTTTCGTCAGCTTAAGTACCATTGATTCTCCTACCACCATTTCGCTTACCTGTTTATAAATCAAACCCAAATATAGACATGGCATCTGCACCATAATTTGTAGTCCCATTTCACTGGCTTATTTTTTACATATTGTTTCATCACATTATGTCCTTAGAACTTTATCATGTCCTCATGGATTGTCTGTTGTCTAGTGTTATTGAGAGCGCTTTGAGATGACAAGTTAAAATGGACCATTTGGCCAATGAATTTTATATACACTGTCAAAATTGGGAGTTTTTGGTTCTTCTACATCATTATTGTTGTAGAAAGATAGGTTCCTGCGAGTATCTTCAAATCGTGATTGAGGCATAGTATTTGATATGAAAGGTACCGCCATATCTGGTTCTATAGACTAGTAGTCTCTGAACGATGGCAAAGTGTGATAGCCCATAACCAAGTTCATACCCAGAAAAGTCATCATTTTATCAGTTTTAATTGTGAATCCATTCGTCCATTTGTAAGATCGTATCGTACTGACACATTCAATATGATTTCAAATAAATTCTTCAATTTTTTTTTTTTTTGAAACAAAATATGTTCTTCAAAAGAGGTTAGTTTTTTCTTTCTATTCATTATTTGCGTTTAAATCTTCCGTTTGTAAAATTTGCTGCAACAACAACAACAACAATTTTTTTAGTCATGCACCATACATATAATTTGATTATAAAGTTATATCGAACTCTTTTATTTGCTTTCATAGTCAGGGATGTTTGGGACTCAAAGCAAAAAAAAAAAACTTTAGCTAGAACATGAGTTTCTAAACTTTTGTACAAACTTATTGTCTCCACTTGCATAAAAAATTGGATTATGGAGATCTAATTAAATTTTATTTTTAATTTTTAAAGATAAACTTATACAATATTTCTATACGTAGTATGTGTCTGTACATATGAATATTAACAAGTACAATTGCTTTAAACTATCAAATAATTCCAAGAAAAAATATTTATTTATTTTCAGTTGAACTTGGCTCTCAACAATTTGAACTTCCATTGTTTGAAATATTCGGGTTATCGTAGTTTGGACAAAGATGATTTAATGAAGACCGCATATTTCGTTGCTGCGGCTTCAAAAAGACAGCGAATATTTTTAACATTTTAACTGCACGTAAGTTTGTATTTAGGCGTAGTTAATTTTATTCCATGTTTATTATATTCCAAAATTTTTTTTTTTTTACTTAAATTGTAGCTGGCTGGCTGTTGTTGACTGAGTTTATTGAAAAGTGAAATTTTATATGCATACATATGTGCATATATTGGCTTATTTGCTTTTTTCCAACATACTACATATTTATACATCGTGCATCATTGTGGAAAAAGAGTGAGATGAAGAAATGAAAATACAAAAAAAAAAAAAAATCACTGCAAAAACACATGAAAAACTCATAACGGAAATATATACTTTAATGTTTTATTTTTACGTTTCTTGGATTTTTTTTCCTCCTATCCATAATGCAAGTTGATTACTTATCAATGAACGCAAGCAGAAGAAAGCAGAAAAAGTCAAATAAATATTTATTTATAAGAGTTGGTAACTAAATATGACATACACGTAAAGAAAAATACAACAAGTGGCACTGAACAAAACTCTTGTATGAGTACGTGTAGTAGAACCTCATTTTAAAAAACGCACGATGAACTGAAGGGTCCACTTTCTCTATTTTAGCAGCATTGCAATTTGGATAGGAAAGACGCCAATACGCCTCAATAATTCAATAATAATTGTCTTTGAGCACTTGGAAAATAGAAAAATATAAACAGTTTTTTAATTATAAATATTCGACTGGCCGTGCTGCCATCGAATGTGAGCATACCGAAATAGTTCTTGTGGCATTTTAGAATTTAGCCACACTTTAATATATATTTTTAAAACAACGTTTCCAGCTGAGAGGCAGCGTCTGTTGTTTTGACCGCCTACCAGAAACAACTAAAGGCTACTGTTTAAGGTTGGACTGTTTAAGTGACAAATGCATACCACTAGTAACCAGGAGCATTTTTATTTGTTTCCTTTCAAAACTTCTTTGTAGCACATTGATTTTCACAGTTGCACACTTCACTCACTCGGTCACGCTCACATCCCGAGAATGTGAATGAAAATTTAAAAGTTCTACATATTTTACATGAATCAACTGCTGTATAGCTCCCGCTGCTCATTATAATATAATTTTTATGACTTTGCAGTAATTTTTCCCATATTAAATATTAAGTGATGATTCCTGTTCTGTGAAATTTTCAAAGACGTTTATCTGATAGAAGCCTCTCAGGGTATTGTGTGGCTTATTCTAAAGCTAAGTGTATGTATCTCTAAAAAAAAAACTCTAAAAGTGTATCTAATGTAAAATATGTCGATAATTATTCAAATTTTGCTGCGTAAAAAAGTAGCCCAAAAATAACTGGGTTCTGCGCAGTGTCACAAATAAGAAACCTCACACGAATGTTAATATTTAAACTTGAATGATTAAATTTTATATGTTATTTTAGTAGTCCTCTTAAATTATTTATGTTTAAATTAATTCATATAAAAAAGTTAAAAAAAGTTATATTTTTCGTGTCGAGATATTAAACTTTTTTAACATTTCACAAAACAAAACTTCCACTACCAAGACAAAGGTAGAACGGTACTGTTTAATGATTTATACCTGGAAGGTGGGTGGACATTAATATACAAAATAATCTTAAATCATCAGTTTTTTTTTTTAATTTTTTCAAGATTTACTTTTATTTATTAAATAGAAAAGTATAACATTTCTTGCAAACTATCCTTAGCCTTACTTCTAAAAATACATACATTTTTTAATGGAATTAATTTAAAAATAGAGTACTGATAAGTATAGAGAAGAACACTATTAACAAACACCTTTACTGCCTGACCCACTATGTCGACCGGTCGATAATGCTGGAATTGGAAACGAAAAACAACTGATTAGTGACCCTCTAACCACCTTTTTTTATTTATTTGCTTAGCTTTTGTGCCACTAAACAAATAATAAGTTAAATAAAATCGGGTTTAAGTGGAACAAAATGTAGGTTTTCTACGTCTAGAAATCCAGCGATGGACATCATGGATCAGGGAGTAAATATGAGTTAAGAAAGGAAATTTATAAGAGGTTTTTCATTATTTAACAATTTTGTTAAAGATATAATATTGAACGGTAAATGATTAAGCGAATGATTATCTCAGATATTTATAAAATTTTGACATTTAAGCCGGGTACATTTAAGTGGAAATGGTGTAATGGCAAATGAAAGGACATTTTTGTTGACAGAACTTTTTGCGCTTTAAAACGGGGAATTAATTAAAGGGGCTGCATTTAAGAGGGAAAGTTTAACTTAAAAACATCAGGAAAATGGGCATTTTGAAAAATATTGCAATGTTAACACTTTCGACTTAATCTTTTAAAGAAATAACAGATAAACATAGATTTAGTAGTGAAGTGATTCTCGTATTAAATTTTAACAAAAATAGTCGCAATCACGTTCAACAGAGCTACGCAAAAATTTTTCACATGAACAGTGATGATGGTTGTAACTGCAACTTTCAAAGACAACGCTGTTCTGTTCTGCCTTATATGTATGTTGAAATATAAATTGCTGTTGATTTTTCCCTTGCTCCTTGAAATATGTATTAATAATATATATTTTTTTTCAATTTTATTATTTATTGAATCTTCAATTATAAATTGAAATATCAATAAGTTGTTCAAATCTTAAATCTAAAAAAATAATAAATGTTAAAAAATAAAAATAAATGTTAAATAAGTTTTTTAAATCTTAAATCTAAAAAATATTAAATGTATGTTTAGCCAATGCTAAACAAAATTTTTAATTTCAACGGTTGATTTTTGTGGTTTTACATCTCTCGTGTACGGCTGAGAGAAAGAGTATCCCTCCTCCTCAGCCGGGTGTGACCACTATACTGTAGAATATTGCGATGATTTCTGACATACCAGGGGGCTGCTGTAATTGCACGTAGGATTTTATTTTGTCGCCTTTGAATTTTTTCTATACTCGATGCTGAGGCAGTGCCCAATAACTGGATTCCATAGGACCATATTAATAATATATGATTCTAAGCTATAGAAATCATCATAGATTTCAAAAACTGTTAAATAGAAAAATATAAATACCTCATTTATTTCTTATAAACTATTAATTTCGCTTAGTGCAAAAGCACATTATACACATATTTAAAAGTCGTGTTTACACGGTCTGTAGTTATCATATGTCATCTTAGTTTTCCTTTGAAATTAAATATTTTATATAACTTCTTCAATTTTATCTTATCGCAAAATAGGAATAATGAAAAAAGTTGCTGCCAGGTGCTGCAAAAAGCTGATAAGAAGAAAATACTAGATCATACGAAAAAAATGCCAGAATATGCAAAAAATATGTGATAAAATAGAGAAAAACCAGCTTACATATTAATAATGGTAGAATTTACGTTAAAAATAGGCTAGAATAATTTTTTCATAAGCTAAATCTGATTAAAAAATGTAAGATCTTACATTAAATATGGGGACCATATCAGGACCCAAGTGAGTTGGAATCTAATCTTCCATTTACCAGCAGCCTGCTAACATTAAATATGCAACGCTGCAGTTTGCTACATAAAAAATGGAGTTTGATTTAATTAAAAATGTATAGTGCGCACAGAGAAACAAAAAACACATGAGAATCATTTTTATCTTCTTACTTTTTTCAGTACTTCATGGTCTAATCATATACATATTTTACATAAAGAAATTATTGATCAAGTGATACTGATACAATATGTTTTATTGCTCCTTTTGTTATAGTTTTTCCTCTATGTGGAAATAAAGATACAAAACAAATACGTGTTGTGTAAAAGCTCCTTGAACTTTTGCAAGAAATTTGCTGCTGAAGATGAATACTATTAAGCATGACATTGACAGTTATGATTCATTTAAGTTGCATAATCGATGATTTTTGGGATAAAAACAAGAACAACAGAAAAACAAACCATCATAAACATGCACTATTAAATATGAAAGAGGACACAAGTTCGAGAGAAAAAAATTAAAATAAAACAAAGTATGAAATGAATCAATATTGTAAATTAATTTTTATTCCATTAGAACCTAAATAAACAACAATTTAGGTATTTATTACATGTTCTGTCATCTTATTTGTCTTAATGTTCTAAATTTGCTTAAAATAATTTTTATTTAATAAAGTTTTCTTATATTCTGGCAAAGTCACACCAGTTACATTAAGTAATTAAAGTTAGGTTTGGTTCCTTTATGAAACCTTCAGGTGAACGTATAAGGCAATTTCAATTGAGGGCTTAAAAAGGAAGGAGAGAGCGTAGAAAAGAAACAATAGTTGGCTGCTGTCGCATACCATAAAGAAGGAATGTTTAAGGATGGAACCATCCACTGCTCCTAATTAAGGATTTACTTTTGGCGAATTTGACCTAAACCCAATTAAGACAAGCTAACGAAGGCCGGTCGGCCCATAAGTGTTATTCGGTGGTCTTAAAGACAACGAGAAAAGGGCTATTTCCCTGAACATTTAAGCAATTTTCTGCTTGTAGATAAGTCTAACTCGACAGAAGTTTTTGATGTCTCACTTCAACAGTGAGGATCGCTCCATCCTGCCGTTCGCGCCAGTATGACAGCGATGTAATCTATGCTGATCCCAGGTCATTGTATCCATACAAGGCTGATGTTTGAATTTCTCGCCATTCCGTTTAGGGATGTCCGACATTCCTAGACTAGGTTGGATGTTGGTTAAATACCTGTTAGGGACCTAATTTTCTATCAAATATCCACCTCATGTATATCTAATATTTCCGCTTGAATAAAAATTTGGATACAAATTCCCAAGCCTACTTATCTTGTCCCACGTCCTGGAGCCAACACAACCAGGAAGTCACAAAACAAGTAAAGGTTTCTATTTAGATTGACAGCAAAACGATTTTGCTAATAAAGTCCATTATGAATGTTAAATAAAGCTGGAAGTACCCCTCTGTATAAAATTTTGGAACGAGAAGGGTCAGCAATTTTTAGCAGCCAGTCGTATGACTAGTTTTTCTATAGTTTGATTTTCTGTCTTGAGAATCATATTTTCTTCTCGTGCATACTACACGTATACGTTATATATAATTAAGTGGAGTTCTGTATAGCGTATACGTAGTGTATAAAAGCTAGAAAATAACAAACAAAAAAAATAATAAAACTAATTAACTACACACATACATACATACATATATACATATATATATATAAATTTATAAATATTTTAAATTAAAAAGCAATTAAATCTATATATGTATGTATGTATACATATAAAACAGGATGTGCGTATGGACTCCAAAACGGCTGGGCCGATTTTGATGAAATTTTCAGGGAATCTTCAAAATATTCTGGCGGGTGACACGTGAAGTCTGATTTTTGATTTTCGGTCTGCGGGCGGAGGGTCTTGGCAAAATCCAATTTTCATATTGCACCACCAATGACATATACATACATACATATATTTATTTTTTTTTTGCTTTTTTTTATTTAATTTTATTTTTTTTGAAAGCCGTTGTCATTTTTTTCAAAACGAGATATCAAACTCTTAAATCGGTTATGTAGTTCCGAAGATATTTACAAAAAATCTATATATAAAAATGAATGTCTGTCTGTCTGTTTGTTTGTGCTCTATAGGAGGTCAAACCCTTAGACCGATCTTCCTGAAATTTTCACAGCATGTTACTGTGACCCTGGAAGGAATAATAGGCTATATGAAGTTATGATTGGACAAAGGGGCGTGGCACCGCCCATATAACCCAAAAATTTAAATCGCCATATTTTGGGCATTTTTTGACCTACGTCGATGATATTTGGTACATATGGTATTGGCATAATTAGGAATACGTACCAGGAGAAAAGTGGGTGGGACCAAGCCCATTTTTAGGAAAATTAAAAATCGTAATATAGTCTTAACTACTAGACCGATCGTCATTAAATTTTCACAATAGGATATTCTTACGAAATAATAAATTCTTGACTATAACAAGCGGGGTAGCGAAGCACACTGGGTTCAGCTAGTATTGTATAAGTAAAACTAGTGATTTAACAAATACGCATTTATAGAAGCTGTAAATTGATAATATATTTTCCTTTAATTTCCAGTTTGATTTCCTCTACTCTATAAATTACTTTATTAAGCGGTTTCTACGTGTATGTTTTTTTATTGGAATATGTGTTACTTAATAAAATGTTGTACACTTGAGAATTTAACATCAAAAGAAAGTGTCCATTCTCTTACAGGTAGTAATTAATTATATTTTTAATTAATTAGTTGATTGTTATGTCTTCAACTACGGTGTTGGGTAAATGACACTTGAGAGCACAACAAACAAAAAGGAAAACTATATTTATTTGTCTAGCAAGTAAAAACATATTTTTTATCTGTATGATTAATACAATTTTTCTGCAATAACACTCGAAGTGTTTGTATGTTTGTTAGATTGTATGCTTCAAAACCCATTAACCCTGAGTTAATTGTTAAATTTTTCTTTTCCATATTTAATAATAAAGAAATGTGTTTTGTTTAATTCACAAATAAAAACAATAGAAATTCCTGAAAATTGATACTCGTAATTTGCTGCTTCTACCAGGTTAGTGGAACAACAACGAGTATTTGTTCCATCATTAAGGTCGTGGTACAAAAGATGGTCTGCCCTTAATTAATTACAAAAAAGCCATAATTGACAGTTATTTAGAAACTTGATTGGTTTTGTGTGCGAGTACAAGCATATCATCATAGTAAGGTCGTTCACTAATGTACAACTAAAAAACAAATATATAAAAATTGTACGCACGTTGGCATCAATGTTGGTCACTCTGTAAAACGACAAACTCTGCTGTCAATCAAAATGACAATGATTTTGCAAAATGTTCGTCGTAGGCTGTAGTAATAACACACATACATACATACATAAGTACTCTATTGTAAGTTATGAGGTGAAAGTGCTTTTGCTGCAAAGTAAATGTGTTGCCAATCTCTAATTTTCATAAAAAAATTAAGGGTTTTATGGGTTTTTGTTGTGGTTAAAAGTTGTAATCCGAAATGTGCTGGAGTCAATGCAAAAAAATATTGTTAAGCTTCATCTGTTCAAAACCAGAAATTAAGAATTAAATATTTAGGGATTTAACCATCCGCACTTGAATCAATATTTTTATACTTGATTCGAAAATATTCGTACTTACCGTATTTTTCACACTGTTTGGAATGGCTTTAAGTGCGGTTGGAATTATTTTGTTCTGTGTAATAACCTTAAACGCTCAACAGAGGTGGGAACAAGAAGGCACCTGCTGCGTGACAAGGTCTTGGCCCCACTACAACATTAGCAGGACACAGAATATGCTCAGGCTTGGTAAATGTCGTACAAGACTATTGGTAACAGTGCTAACAGGGCACTGGTGTATAGGGACACATTCCAAAAGGATGGGTCTAGATTACAACGACTACTACAGGAGTTGTAATGATGAGAGAGAATAAGAAACAGTTCTCCATCTTCTATGTCAATGTCCGGCGCTGAACATCATAAGGGTTGTACCCTGGGGTATAGCACTCTGCCAGACCTAGACAGTCTTGCAAATATAGAGCTAAAGAGCTTACATGCCTTCCTGACATTATCGGATGGGTTTGCATCGGCGACAGTATGAAACAAACACTCTGTCTGCTATAGGGTATCACGTGTGTCACTTCTTAGATGTGACGGCCCTTGAAACCTAACCTCACCTTAAATGCTTGTACCTCCCAAAATTCTATCGTTCAATGCTGTAAATTAGTGTTTTTAATTTGGCATAAGTTTTTTTTTTTGAGGGCTGAAGTGGTTAGCGCGTTGACAATTAAGCAAACAATGACTTGGGGCCTGGTTCAAGACCTTGTCAGAGCATGACAATCAACATAATTAATTTCTCTAATGTACATTAGTGAGATATTTTAATAAGTGTAGTCGAACTATTTAAGAGATGAAAGCATAGCACTGGTCACTAAAAAATATTCCGACAGCGATTGATGCTGCTGTTCCAAGCTAATGTACACAACAGCGCCCTCCTTCGTCGGGTAGCAGAAACATCGGCGAAGTAAAACAATTTATAAAATGCCTGCTAATAAAGCTTAACAAACAAAGTTAATGCGTCTACTTAACACCGGAGGCGCCTCAACACTGCTATAAAAATTAAAATAACGCGCAAAGCAGAGTTGGCAAAGAGTTAAGACTTTTAAATTTTCAATATTTATCTTCTCTACCCTATCCCTCTCTCTGAGTTCCGGCACAATGTACTGCATACGTAGAGCTCATCCCCTGAGTGCTGGTCCTAATTAAAAAAAAAAGAAAAAGTTTTTTCAATATCGATCCATAACGAAGAAAACTGGACTTGTCTATTAATTAGACGCCGATTCAAGTCAAATGCCAAAATCACCAAAATCGTATTTTGCAACCCTTTTATACTCTTTTTTTTTGTAGAAAATTAAAAAAATTTTGGAAAGTCGCTAAATGTGCTCCTTTGTCGACGCCAAGACTAAATTACTCAAACTTGTTTAAATATTTTGAATTTTTTCCAAATCTCTTTATTAAGAAAATCATATTTATTAGTTTTCCTTGCGTCCAATAAATTTTATATAAAATGTTTATCACATGAATTCTATTTAAAATAGAAAAAATTTTAATTTTCTTTAACATGAAAAATTATACGCTAAAGTGTGATTATTTAAATAATGAAATTAATTTCAAAATAACTGTCTCATACATACATATATTTTTAATATAGTGATTTATTTTGCATAAGCTAATTAATCATATTATATTTATCAGACAGAAAGACAGACAGACACATGTTATACATTTTCGTATTCATGTATGAAATTTCTAAACATCATTTACCAACGTGTCTAATAACAAAGTCTGCAAGTATCTTTTATAATTTTTTGTGTCTTAAGTAGTAAAACTCATTAATTACAGCTTTATTATTTTGATGCTTTGAGGCATTACATTTTTTTCTTCTGCCAGCCATTCAAGACAGTTTGTCGTTATTGCGGTCCACAAAAAATAAGTGTTGAATTCATACTAATTTTCCTTTTGTCTAGTTCACACCTACAATAGTTTTTTGTAACATTTGATTTTACCGCATGTTACTGCAAACTGATTTATGAAATAACAATAAATTAAATTAGTTAATAAATAGATAAATAACATTTTTAAAAAAAAGTATTAAACAATGCATTTTTATAATCATAAATTTTAAACATGATCAATTTTAAAGTACGGGTAATTTTCAAACTTTGAAGGCTTTTTGGGTGAAAAAGACTTAGCTTACTGCGTTGTAAAATGATATTTTTTCAACGCCTACAACGAAATAACTCTTGATATGAGTATACTCGTGTTATAAATAAGATTAACTTTATTTTTTTTTTAACATTTCTATGGTAACTGCAATCAATAAAGGTCAAATGTAACATTTTCCCAATTTTGCAGGAATTCATGTATGTATTTATGCAAGTATGTGTTAACACGAACATACACACATACGTACATACATGTGTATGTACACTGCGGTTCACCTATTTAAAAGCACTAAAAATTCCATATTCAGCAGCCTGTATCTTTTGCAGAATTTTAAAATCGATTGCAGAATTTTAAAATGGAAATGGAAGCTAGACATCTTGAGGTGTAAAAAATCATAGCAATAGTGGTTTCTTAACTAAAGAACATTTTTTGAGCAATTTATAAAAACAAGTAAGAAAATGTGCTATTTTTTCTATTTCACTTGAATAAAGGCACTCTAACTAATTTTAATGAAAAACTGTTTTTCTTGTTTTTTTAATTTATTTTACTTTATTTTTTTTTTTTTATTAGCTCCAGCACTCAGGGGATGACCCCTACGTATGCAGTGCACTGTGCCGGAACTCAGGGAGAGGGATAGGGTAGAGAAGATACACAACTCTGCTTTGCGCGTTGTGTTAATTTTTAAGGCAGTGTTGATGCGCCTCCGGTGTTAAGTAGACGCATTAACTTTGTTAAGCTGTATTAGCAGGCATTTTATTAATTGTTTTACTTCACCGATGTTTCTGCTAACCGACGAAGGAGGGCGATGTTGTGTACATTAGCTTGAAACAGCATCAATCGCTGTCTGTAACAGTTTTTTATTGACCAGTGCTATGCCTTCATCTCTTAAATAGTTCGACTACAATTATTAAAATATCTCACCAATGTGAATTAGAGAAATTAATGATGTTGATTGACTTGCTCTGCCTAAGGCTTGAACCCAGGCCCCAAGTCATGGTTTGCTTAGTAGTCAACGCGCTAACCAGTTCAGCCAACACCACCCTCAATTTATTTAAGAACTATTAGTAATGGGTACAACCACCTTTTGTTTTTAATAACTTTAAATATACGGGTTTTCATTGACAGATAAAGATAATTTATGTAATCCAACGAAATTTGATTCCAAGCATTGTCTACCTCCTTCATATACCTTACGAGATAACCGACCCCAGACATTTTCGATAATATTTAGATCTGGCGAAAAGGGTGGCCGGTCAAGAATATTAATATTTTGGCTTGCAATGACCTGCTTTACTACTTTGGCGTTGTGTATAGGGGCATTATCTTGCTACACGTCCCATACCATGTAGTCTTTAGCGAAATGAAGCCGCTTTTCCTTACGAGGAGCATTAATTGGCAACTTTTTTTTTCTAATTTCAGGTATTTAAGATACTCACAGCTCTTAATTACTCTGCGTACTGATGACTTGCTCGCTTGCACTCCAGCTTAAGCTCTTATTTTTGACAAGGATAAGGCAGAATTAAAAGCAATTCTGATGATTTTTCATTTTTCATACGGAGATAAAGACAATGAAACACTTCCTTTAAAAGTTTTTCCATACCCCTCGGGGTCCTTGATTTAATTGTCGACAACTCTTGGGCTCGTCCAATTTTTTAGCTATTGTGCGGTTAGAATATCCTTCAAAACGGCAAACAGATTTAAAATTTTTTGTTATCACATTTTCTTACTTTTTTTTTATAAATTGCTCATACAATGTTTTTTTAGCTAAGAAACCACTACTGTCATGATTTTTTTTTATATTTCAAGATGTCCAGTTCCATTTACATTTTAAAATTATGCAATCGTTTAAAAATTGCAAAAGATACAGGCTGCTGAATATGGAATTTTTAGTGCCTTTAAATAAGTGAACCGGAGTGTATGTACATACCACATGTTTAGGGTATGAATAAAAAAATTAAATTTATTGTTACATTGAAATCGTGAGCATGTTTTTCACACATCAAATAAACGTGTTTATTGGTGTGGTTGTAGCTTGCAAATGGAAAATTTTTACATGCTGCCTGGCACAATTTGCAACAAATATGGGGAATACGTGGAGACAGACTATGAATTGATAACTTCTGTAATGAAATAAGTTTTAAAACTTTTAAAGATAAAACTTTTGCAAGTAAAGAAAAAAAAAATTGCAATTTTCGGGATAAAAAAAAAGTATATTTTATAATAAGGTATAGCGTAGAAGCATTAAACGAAAAAAATGAAAAACAGAAAAATTTTACTATTGTGAACAACCTCACGTAAGTTAGTGTGGTATTTGAAATATAAATAAACTGATCCAAAACAAATAAAAACAAATATTGTATTTGTGTGGAGATGAATATGCTAAGCTAAATATATGTTTTAGCGTGAAAGGATTCATATGTCAAAACAAACATATTTAATTCGAAACAAGTTTTAGATAATGTGTGAGGACTTTCGAAAATATTCCAGCACAGTTGTCTTTGTGAATAATTTGATGAAATTAAAAATTATAACCAATTAAAATTTTCAGAACGGACAAAATACCGTTGATGCTGTAGAAATAATCTCAGCAAATTGAAATTAGGATCAGATATATTTTTCAAGTTAATCAACACAGAAATAGAAAATAAACTGATCTCGTAAAGAGGTTTATAATACAAAAATCATTTTAGAAATTTTCAAGTTCTGCCTGTTTGCGATTTAACGTGCGATATGTATTTTAGCAGCCTTTGCAGAAAGTTTAACTGACAAAATCCATTGTTATTGAAAATATTACTTTTTATGGTTTAATTCCATACACACAAAAAAACTTTTTTGGTAAATCCAACCAATTTCAGTTGTTAATAAACTATTAATGTAAATTGTTGTTGCAATTTTCTGTGTCATAATATTACTATTTTATTAAAGTAACCATGTCGCAGCACTAACTGAACTAGTTGTGAGCAATCAAGTGAGTTCTATGTTAAATAACAATAATGGACAAAAATAAATTTGAAATTTAAATGATTAAGTAAAGAATTAAATATAGTGCATTAAAAATATCAATTCAATTGTGTTCCAGGTTAAATATGTGCAATAATTATAACTGTGAAGAAATTATGCAGTTGCCATCATATTTGTAAAATCTTAATTTACCATTTTTACCATGGTTGTTTTAACTATTTTCATTGGTTAGTGCAATTCTATTAAACAAAATTGGTTAGATTTACCCACATTTTTTTTTTTTTTATATAATTTTTAATACGTCCAGGTACTGCTGTAACAGAGTATGATCAGCACGACCATTGAAAGTTAAAAATATATTGATCTCATTATCATACATAAGAATGTTTGAGTATTTAAAAAATAAATAGTAGTGGACCTCTGAGATCATGAGTTTGGACATTATATTTTTGAAAACAACTTTCCTCCTTCTATTAGTCAAATACGAAGTAACTCTGTAAATCCTATTAGGCCAAGTTTGTAATAAAAAGTTTATGGTTAATTTTGTCCAACGTTTTACTGACGTCGTTGTTTTTCTCCTAAGCTGTTAATCAAAGAACATTTGTTGCAATTAATTGACCAACCTTTTAGAAAGCCATGTCGATTTAACTTGTTGAAAATGATCTCTGATTTTTATTTCAAAAAGTTCGGTATAGTAATAACCCTTGCAATGCTTTTGTAATTTGCGATATAACTTCATCAACCACATTTAAATAAATGACTGCGTGCAAATTGAAAGGAAATAAACAAATATAATTTAGAGATTAAAAGTTTTTGTCACAGGATTTACATCCTATCACATCACATTTTATTAGAAGGAAATTAAAAACTCTGTCCGTTCTTAGAGTAATAAAAACGGTTGATAAATCATCAAGGATATTAAGAACATCAGCGGAATCAAAACACCGGCACTTCATAAGCCATGTAAAAAGTAATGAGCATCATCTAAATTTAACAAAGATATGGAATGACAGATCAGATCCTTCGACGATTCACTGTAATAATCAAAAAAAAAAAAAAAAAAAAGGAAGAACGTAGCTGACCGCTAGTGTAAATCTTTAAAAATGCAGATGCATGAATATGTTTTTGAAGCCTTCTACCAAAATCTGTTATAAGGGCGTTGTTATATTTTTGCTTTTAATAGGTTTTCATCTAAAATAAAACACACCGAATATTATCACATCTATATAATTATAAACACTTTATTAAACAATATCTGATGCATTCTTGGAATTTCTCATTTATTTTTTCTGCACTAATATAAAATCTATATAAATTTTACAAAATAAATATTTTATTAAAATAATACTCATACAAAATATAATAATTGTTATAATATTTAGATATTTTTTAATACACTGCCTGCCACTTGAATAAGGAATCTAATTTTTTTAACTTTAATTAAGTATATCTCCTAAACTAAAGTTCAGAAAAAAAAATTTTTTGTACAACAAAATTTCAAAGTGTTGGCTTTAGTTTCCTGAAGAAATAAAAAATATATGTACATAATTTTATTGTACTAAAATTATGCATTTATTTAAAGACATGTATTTCTGTGGTACTATTTCGTGTGTCACTTGAATAAGGAATTCTTTTAATATTAATGATTTGAATTTCTTTCAATATAAACCGCTAGAGAATTTTTAATTTGACAGTTTTTAAATAGTTTTTATTCAAAATGGGACGAGGTAAGGCTCTTAATAACTCTGAAAAAGAAAAAATTCTGATTCTGAAACCTGAGGGTCAGAATACGGTCAAAATAGCCAAAAACATCAATAGAGGAACGACTGTTGTGTACAATTATTTAAATAGCGTGAAAAGATATAGAAAAAAAATGAAAGGAAGGAAGAAAATGGCAACAACTCCAAGAGAAAGACGAAAAATTCTTAGAATTGCATCGAATTCTGCCATGTCGATAACAAAAATACGTGAAAAAAGTGGAGTCAGTTCCAGTCTAAGAACAGTGCACCGTATTTTAAAGTCGATTCCATACATATTCCGCGAAAACTGCAAAAAAAAAACCACCACTTAATGAAAAACGCAAATCACAACGTCTACAATTTGCCAAAATACAATGACATGGTCCGACAAATGGTTGAAAGTTGTATTTTCCGATGAAAAAAAGTTTAATATTAATGGTCCGACGGGTATAATTATTACTTCCATGTCCTAAATAAGGAGGAATTATTTTTGAGCCGCAAAGATGTCTTTAAATAAATGCATAATTTTAGTGCAATAAAAATGTGTATATATTTTATTTCTTCAGGAAACTAAAGCCAACATTTTGAAATTTGGTTGTGTAAAACATTATTTTTTTCTGAACTTTAGGAGATATATTTAATTAAAGTTAAAAACATGTGATTCCTTATTTAAGTGAGAGGCAGTGTATATATTTACACACTTGTAAATATATACGATAATTACAAAGTAAAAAAAAAAGAAAACTTTTCATAGAAACATAAACATTTACAATCTAAAAACATTCATATAAATTAATACATACAAGAAATTTACATACATTATGTGTGTGTGTGTATGTAGTATATTATGTATTTTTATGTTGAAATATTTATGTGTATATATGTATGTGTAAGCATGGATTATATAACTATATGGTGTTAAATATTTTTGTTATTGTTTTGATTTTTGTGACAGGTAAGAATGATTGATGTCAAAAGCGTGATGCAAATAGATCTTAAATAAATTAAGAAAAATTTTAAAATAAATACTCAAGTATTTAAGGGACGAGCCTTAGAAAAAATTTTACAGTTTCGACACGTTTATTTTCTAATTCGCATTTACAATATTTAAAAAATAAAAATCTGTTTGAAATACAAAAATCGCATGAAAGGCATCTGTTTCAAGGTCTAAACAGCTAAAGTTAAAATTAAATTATGCATTCATGACCATTTATTTATACCTACAAGCTTTTAATAATAAAAAATATGTACGAAGGTAAATTCACCAATACGGCAAATACGTCATTTGAAATTCGCTGTGTAAATTTGTCGTTAAAAAACAAAGTTGTTTACTTCTTGTGCAAGGAGAAAAAAAGAAAATTGATCGAAGAATTTCAAATATTGATAAAATTATTACAGTAATGAAACATGGTCACATGATACTGATTTCTTCCACGTTCGCCTGCGTATGAAATAGAAATAAATCTGTTGTATTGAGTTCGACGCGCATGCCGAATTTCGCCGCCGTTATTATTGTATACACTTTTTCGTATACACAAACATGTGCTATTTTTGGTAACGAATATTCGCGACCAAGAATTCGTCGTTCGTAGCATGTAGTTGACTCTTGATAAAAGAGCCTACTTTATTTATGTAAGTATATCTGACAGCTAGAAGAAAAATATTATACTCGTATGTACCTAAATAATTTAAAATTTAAGCTTAGAAATTTTATTCAAACTCTGTGCTATTTAATTATTTCAGTTTAATTTCGTTCGTTTTAATAATTTTTTGTTAGAAAGAAATTTCCAAAGAAAGTTATTGATAAGAAAAATATAAGTTCTTTATTGCACAAGTTTCGTACCGAAACTCACATTTTTTTCGAAATCAGCATCGATCTTAATACTAAACAGTTTTATTTATTTCTGGTTTTTAAAATTTTCAGAACGATGCAAAGCAGAACAATTGAGAAAGTTCTGGCAAAGTATTGTGTAGAGTGTACCGAGTATTATCCATTTTTCTCGTAGATTAATTTCACCACGTTACTGACATCATCAATGTTTTTATTGTATGCATATGTGTACGAATGTATTCACATTTGAGTGTATGTGTTTTTCTGTACAATGTACAGTGGAACTTCTAGGTACCCTGTTAAATTCACTTGAAACTTGGAACATTAATTAACGTATTAAGTTATTCTAAAGACTATAAAAGCTAAAAAGGACAACATTAAAGTTTAAATCTTCCCTGTACTTTTTCATTGCTAAACATTCGATAAAGTTCTGTTCGGTCTGACAGTTTGCTTGAGCGGCCAATAACAACACTTGACTTGATTTTTTAGTTTCTATCACTTCAGAATGTTGCGTTTATGTCTAAAATAAATTAGAGCTTCACTAACGCCAATATAAAATGTAAAAATAATTTTATTAAAAAGTATTTATGCAAGAATTAATTTTAAAGTAAAAATTTTTACACCAATTACCACTCACAACAATTACACTGTTGATTTTCTACGAATTAACAAATGGATTTAATGTAATTTTTTTCCAAATGCAAACAGAGCTTAAAATCGTTTAATACATATTTATGAAAATTTTAAGGATAGAATAGTTATTGCTCACATCCTGTCACTGTTGAATGCGACTTCTATATTTTGCAACTCCTTGTTACTACTAATCCATCGTTGTTTCAAGCTTCAAATGAATTTCTCCAGTTCTTTAGAAGTTTTTTTGTTTACATATATTTTACATAATTCATTTTACAATCGGTGAATATATTAGTTATTCTATTGTTTAAATTCATTTATCTCTGTTACTTAAAAATATTTTTAGCATTCATAGCAGCCATTATGATTATTTTTATCTCCCTCAAATCATTATTTATGAAATCAAAAGAAAAACCTTATCACTATGATGTTTAAACGCTGAGTGGGTTAGCAGAACGTTATAACTCGTTTATTTTCTATTAAACTTTCCTTGTGTTTAAATTTTTTTTTTTTTTTTAATTTCTTTTCTACATAATTAGAATTTTATTAAAAATTTTAAATCAGTTTTCTGGGCCATCATTCATTTGTGGAGTTATGAACTTCTGCAACCATCAGGGTGAAATATGTTTTTTTTTGTGTGTAAAAGACTTCTTTATATTTTAATGGGGAAATTTGTTTGTTTATAGAAAATACTATTCTATTTGTTACATTTAACTTTTTAGTTTATTTATTCAAGACAAAACTATGGGTTTCACTTTAAAAAACTATTGGTTGGATTCTTAGAGCGTGTTAATCTTTAAGTTGGTAAAAATGTAAATATTGTTTAGGCTTTAGTTAAGTTTTTTTTTTATTACAATATGCGATCAGAGTAGCACGACGTATCTGTATACCGATTTCAAAACCAGTATACCTTTCATCACCTTCAGTTTCTTTGTTCTGTTACAAGTTATGAAATTAATTGGGAAATAATATAAAATATTTGATTAATATTTCAACAGACTTTTTTGAAATATCTTTTTGTAAATTTTTACATGCTGAAAAAATTTTTGATTGGTCTGTAATTCCCGCACATCTGATTTCAATATTTCAAGAAATACAATTTTTTATATATATTTTTTATTTATTTCTTCTAATTTCTTTATTTTTTATTTTTTACCAGCTCTTGAAAAAATACCCTATTTTTTAGAACATCTTGCTTTGATGTTTTTTTTTTATATGGTAAAATATTCTTCAGAATTCTGCTTTTTATTCTTTTATGTCCTATTTGGTTTCGTTTGCGTTTTTTGAACAAGTATAGTTCATACATATTTTAGAAAATATATATACATACATATACATACACACATATGTATTTGTATATGTAAAATAAATAATATATATTTAATATATGGTAAAAGTATGCAATATCCCCAAGAAGTCTGTTGTAATACGATTTTTGCCATTTTTCATGGTCTCTACCGTTGATGTATGTGAACGAGTTAAGACGAGTTTTTTTCAAAACCAAATTTTAAATATTTTATGCTCGATCGATTTTAATTTTACTAAATCAAATTCAACATACATATATTTCAACATTCTGCTGCTGCTACAATATTTTTTTTATTAATATAAAATAACGAATATACATTAAAGCCTTGAAATTTTTTTTAAAATAACTTTTTTCTACTTTTCAGATTAAATTTCGAACATTACTACGGAATCGTTTTATCTCACTGGACAGACTGGGCACATATTGATATAGACAGTCTTACTACCTTCATTCAAGGTAATTATATTTATTGCGTAGCCAAAAGGATATGGATAATTCCAAAAAAATTTCGAGCCGGTACACTGAAAAAACAGTTTTACATAAATTCAAAAAACTCCCGTTCCTTGAATTAAAGTCTTTGAAATTATTATACGTTGTTTCAATAAAATATTCGTAGAAATTAAAAGTAAAATTTTATGTATTTATGAACTCAACGTTGAAACCATTATTTCATTTTATTCGTTGAATTAAACAATAAACTAGTTTTTTGATTTAACGTATAATACGTTGAATTTAAGAAAATCGTTCATTTATTTAAACACAATGAACAAATATTTTGATTCAAAGAACCTGTTTCTTGATTTTAAGTAATATACGTGGATTTTGTTGTATGAACACGTTGGATCAAGGAATAAATTCTTAAAAATCAACGTACGGTTTCAACGTATAGTCTCTTAACTTCAACGAACTGGTACGTTAAATTCAACAAGCCAATGATTGCCATACGTCGAATTCAAAGAACCTGTTCCTTGGGTGAAAAATAAGGAATAAATTCGTTGATTCAACTTATTTTTCTCCGTTGATTCAATAAATTATTCCTTATTTTTTTTCCCAAGGTTTTGGTTAAGTGTATATAAAGTTATACATATTTATACGAGTACTCGTATGTACATAAAACCCAGAGATAATAGGATTTAAATAAATAAAATCTCAAAGGATATTGAAAATAGGCAACTCCTTTGTAGAAATTTTGGCAAAATGTGTATTTAAAAGTAAATATTAGAATTGGGAACTTAACGTTACAACCTGTAGTAACAGGTTCTCATATGATTTATTAAAAAAAAAAATACATATATATCATTTGTTGTATGTATTCCAACTCCATGTTTTGTTATTGTACGTATTTTCTAAAAATACGATCACGATCATCCGAAAGCAGCTGTAACGTAAATTTGGTTAAATTAAAACCGGCACATATACCGCAAATACGTGGATTATTAGTCAACAAAGGTTTATTGACATCCTTCGACATGCATCCGATTAGCGTTTCGAAATGTTTTTTTTTTTCGGAATTATCTGTATAGATTTTACTAAGCAAAATAACTTTTGAAGCTTTATTTTTCTTACATGAATAATTTAAAATACCTCTTACAATCTGAACCATAAAAAAGTTGGTTAAATATTATTTAAAAGTTTATTATGAAAACTTATATCGAGCCTTTGTTGCAATAGAGTCATAATAAAAATAAATAGTTGTGCTCAAAAATGGGTTAGACAACTTAATGGTAAAAGTTTAGACATTTTTACACATTATGAAGAAGAATTAGATTTTCGTAGTTATGACTCTGTTGCTGCAAAGGCTCGATATGTATTTTAGAACACTGCTCATAATTTGCAATAGAGTTTTATGTATGTGTGTAAAATACATTAATTTCTCTTCTTTTTATCAATTATTTCTCTATGATTTAATTTTTTTTTGGTTGCTTTATTTTGATCTTAAGTCGTTATCATATTATTTTCAATTATGGCTTGTATAATTCTCATACAATCCCTTTGTCTCGCCGATGTATTGTCAACCAGCTGTTCAATAAATTGGCTGGTTTCGATTTTCGTATTGGGCGGTACATCTTGTGTACACGATATGTACTTGTTAAAGATTTCCGTATTTAAAGAGGTTGAACGATAGCTTTCATCTCTCTGTAAAAGTTTTGTTAAAGACTGCGCCGAGGCTAAAAGTGTGGTTTTGGTCTTTTGATAGGCATGCAGTTCTTGTAAATTCATATAATCAGTACTTGTAATATCGATTGTTTGTGATGATTTATCATCTGGCGACGATGTAATCGGTTTCTTTGTCAGCAGCATACGTATGTGATTCTTACGTTCTGATACGAAATTGCCCAATAAGTAACCTGTGAGAAAGAGAAAAAATAAAACTGTTTGTTTATCATCCGATATGTGCATTTAAAATTTGTTCTGCCTTATTTAATGATGATATTGTTCCAGAGGACATAATATTGAAACTATTCGTTGTTCTTTGAACTTATCTAATGACAGTTTTAGAATCATCACAAATTTCATTAAGATGTTCATTTATGGTTTTAATTTTATTTAACTGCGGCAATGTGTGGCTTACATTCATATTTTCAAATTAAAGTTATGCCCCTTTTATTCATAAACGATTGGTAAAGTTAATGGTCACAGTATAACCGGTGTTCCCATAGCAAATTCTTACATTATACCAAAAGTAACTCTAATAATCGTTTATGAATATTGGGTTTAGTCTATTAGTATATAAAAAAAGTCATACTAAATCTTAAAATTTTAAATTTTAAATGTAAAATCTCTAAATTTTAAAACGCCGATATTATAAGAACATTAGGAGTATTAAGATGTGTCTTCTGGGAAGGAAAATAACGAATAATCTCTCTTCATAAATAGGAATTTATTTTATATATCCTTAAGGAGGCTTGAATAACACTTCAAAATTATCAATGCATAATTTGCTTATCCAAACCCTAAGGTAGCAGTTTGTTGTGAAAAGAAAATATATTCCAGTCCACTTGGGTTGTGATGTGGTCCCATTGTAATGGGTTAGGTTGTCCAAACCGTAAGACTTAATAATAATTTAATTTTGAGATAACTTTGGAGTTAAGATACGTGTTTTAACGTATTTATATACTTCTGTGGCAAAAAAGAATAATTGCTTAAGTCGATATAAGCTAATTTTTGGATGGTGATCGTATTCTCCACATTCAAAAGTATGTCTGGCCAAAGTTTTATTTATATTGAACGATTTTTAACGAAGTTCTGGCACAATTACTTGCTGCTTTTCTTTTTCTAACTAATTATCTCATATGGAATAACATCTTATTTTATCTTATAACATAATAAATTTCAAATTGAATATATATGTTATAGTGGACAGAACCATGTGTTAAAAAATCCAAAGAAGCGAAAAACTAATGATCAACTTTTAGTACAACACGATTACATTTTTAACAAACGATCCATTTTTAACAAACGATCCATTTAAAGCAGATTTTCTAGATAACTATAAAATATGACTTAAGCACTTTTTCCTTATTGCCACAGATTTGTTACGTATATTGAAAGTAGTCGAATTCAAAATTCATTTAATTTAATATATTTTTTTTTAATTTGTGAAGTTTTTATTCGAACTGAGTGATGTTTAATCAAAGAAATATATATATATATATATTTTTTTTTTTAACTTGAATGAGTACAAATTTATTTAATATTTTTCAAATGTGGCTGATATTTATGAATTCATTTTTTTGACTTACCCGATATTAATGTAAAAAATGCAATTGTTACTACCAAACTTATGCAGGTCCGTTTGGTGACATATTCTCGATATTCTGACACATTATTGGCACGTACTGCTGTTTCATAACTCAGTACTTGATGCATCTTTACTTATTTAATACTTTTAAAAATGTAAATAAATATTTATAAAAATATGTTCGGAGTGTTTGTGCCACTTCTATGATGTTGAGTTGTTGTTGTTGTGGTACAAGGCGATGTTGTTTTATTCCAAGAAAATTTATTTAACATATAAAGTTGGAAATTGGATTCACTTGTTTACTTTGTTGTGACGCACATGGAATAGCAGCAGCATTTTTTTACGTGGAATAAGTCTTAAGTGGAAGTTTGTTGTTGTTTTTTTTTAACTAAAATTAAACATAAAAAAATTTCATGACATTAAGATTTTCTTTTACTCAAGAAGTATTAAGTATAAGAAGATGAAAAACAAACTTGTACTTTTGATGCAGGAGCAAATTTTAATTTATAATTATGCGCTGTAAAGCTCAATGTTATAAATTAATAAGAGCTTCTTTTGCTTAAATGAATAAGGAAAATTTATTTTTGGTGCTGTTTATAAAAGACGGACGACTGATTCTAGTGTAAATCTATATATTTATATAAAACAGGATGTGTATATGTATGTAACGTATGGAATCTGAAATTGATGAAATTTTCAAGGGATCTTCAGAATATTCAGGCGGGTGACATAGGCTATGAAGTTTTGATTGGACAAAGAGGCGTGGCACCGCCCATATAACCCAAAAATTTAAATAGCCATATTTTGGGCATTTTTTGACCTACATCGATGGTATTTGGTGCATATGGTATTGGCATAATTTGGAATACGTACCATGAAAAAAGTGGGTGGGACCACGCCCATTTTCAGGAAAATTAAAAGTCGTAATATAATAATAAATTCTTGAGTATATAAAGACTATATAAACATCTAGTGTTGTATAAAAAGCACTCAGTTAAGTTTAGTTAAAATATTTAAGGCGTTATTCATAAATGATGCAGTTAAATGTTAAAAATAATCCGGTATTCTACAACTTTGTAAGGTTCCTGCGAACATGATTTAAAGAATAAAGAAATGAATAATAATTCAGCTTCAATCAAACAGATTACAATGTCGATGATACTATGAATTTACCTTAAATACCGATATTATTCATTTTTAGTTTATATAATACCACATTTGCACTATGGCCCAAAATCTCCCAGTAGCCGTAGAAAATATTTTCTTCGTAAAAGCTAGAGAGTAGAGTAGCGCTGTAACAGTGATCTAAAACTAAAAAAAAATGCGCAATAGAGAGTTGTAAATTAATTAAGTCCTCCACATTTTCTTTCTTGTTTTAAGTGGAGTGCTGATCCCACTAAAAAAAAAAATTAATTAAACAATTTAGTATTAAATAGTTGGGATAAATTCAGTGTTTAAAAATTTTTGCTAATTATGATCTCCTTCTCGCTACTAAAAACACTCTACAATCCATTTTATCTATCGTATTGAAAACCATTGATGCTTACTAAGATTACGCTTCTCTATGCATCTTGAAATGCAATTAAATTTTCAAACAATAATGGGATCATTATCATTCAATCTTTTGGTATTTGGCAGCCAGCAGTGCCAATGTTGAAAAATACTCGTATAATCAAATTATCTTTTATTATTGACTGTATGTGTAAATAAGGCTAAAAAAAACCACAACAACTATTTTTCATCTCTTAGTGAATTATGTACAACATGTTCTTGATTGTTTAAACTGACTATGACAATGATTGGGATTTTGCGAATTTATTTTCCATTGACTTTTTTTTCATTTTGTCGTTATACGGCTGTTGGCATGCATGTTTACACAATAATTACCGACAACTACTAATGTAATTTTTAGTTGAAGTTTTTATAAAAAGAAGAACTTTTGCCAGGCTGCCACAAATCGACAAAGCACAGTGGGGCATTTTGGAAATAAATGAAGGATTTCTAGGACTTAGCACAGAAATATATACTTAGGAACAGATCTGTGTATATTTGAACTTTCTTCTTGAATTTAAACAATTTAAATTATTAAAAGTATTTTTTGTATTTAGAATTTTTTAGCTGCATCACTTTGTATGTGTTACCTCACTATAACTAAAAAGGATCAGTGAATTTATCCTTTTTAGTATTTTATCCAGTGTGCAATGGCACGATAAAATAGACCTTAGAGAAAAATTGGAAATTGGAAATTTTTAATTTTAGTATTTTGATCGACAGACAGATCGAATGTTTAAAATAGAACTCAATTTTCTCCATGCATGTAATATTGCTATTGACAATGTAGCAAAGTTATATTGTGGTTACATAAGATGATTCTTGCATATAAATGCCAAATTTAGAAAAAATACCGAAAGTACCAAAATTGCTAATTTTACGCCCCAAATACAGTGTACTTATTTAAAGGTTAAAAAACTAGCAAAAAAAAGTAAAAAGATCCGTAAGTTCCAATATTACCAAATGTAAAAAAGTACCAAAAGTAAAAAAAGTACCAAAAGTAAAAAATACCAAAAGTACCAGCGTTTGCTAATTTTACCCCCATAGAAGGTACACTGTATTTAAATTTATAAAAAACTAGCTGAACCCCCCGGCTTTGCACGGAAGATATTTAATTTTATAAATTTCGATTTAAACTTATAATGATTACTCACTGACAGCTCTCAATGTGTATGCGTGTATGCGCTACAACGTGTATTTATCGTGTGTATGAAGTCAGCACGCAGTATACATACCATATACCATACACGCTCATAGGCGCCTATGTATTTGTTGTTGTCATGAAGAGTCATAACCAGCGAAACCAAAAATATGTAATTGCATGTTTTTTTATAGTACAACATAGGGAGATGGGAATATATTATTTATATGCTTTAAAATGTTTTAAGAATTTTTCCATCGATTTGTTAGTGCATATTTTAGCATATTTTGGTCTTCACAGTATTTTATTGCATATTTCAGCTTAAAAAGCAATATTTTACATATATTTTTTTTGTACTTAAAGAGCATGTTGAACTCTTTTATAGCATATTTGAATATTTTGTTGAATTTTTTTATTTCCTTTTAAGTGTTTTAGCGCCAGAAACAAAAATATTTTTCTCTCTTAAATTTAGAAACATGTTGCTCCATCTTGAAATTCAGATTAACTTTGCTTAAGTCAAAACGAACTGTCATATAACATGCATGCATACCATGGTGAAATATGTATAGGTGGTGGTCGCATAAGGGCAACAACAACTGCATTACAACAACGCTTTTTATTTGAAAACTTAAGCCAATATTTTGTTGTTTATTGCAATAACAGTCACCAACAAAAAAGACTGACTTTATAACTAAAAATTTAAGTATGTATAATTTTTGTTTATATACTGTTTTGTTTGTATTGTTTTTTGCTTTGTCTATTTTATCTTATTTTACATGCAATTTTTGAATTAAAATGTGTTTTAAGATCATATTTTTGGAATTTTTAGGTCTTATTTTCAGTTTTTTACAGCATTTTTAATGCGCATAAAACACTTTTTTAGAGCTTATATTTGATTTCCCTGGTCATAACTCACGAACGCGTCGACCGATTTCGTGCAAACTTTACATAAACCATCTTCACGACCATCTACACGACCATACCCTAAAAATTTATTCGAATTCGGTTTGACCGGTCGTGAGTTATAAAGTGACAACACACTTGCAACAATTTTTTATATATGTATATAGATTTGTAAAAAAATAAAAGGTACCAATATTTCTAATTTTTACCTCTAAAAAGTATCCTATATTTAAAAATGGGTCTTACATTATCCTCATCGCAATCTTATCAGCGGTTTTGGCTGGAAAGCGGATCAAACTTATTTGATAACACCTCGTACATAACAGCGCCTCTAGCGCGAGTTCTCAGAAAATTTGATTTTCAACACTAGCACCCCCAAGAGTTTATTTCAAATCCAACCACAGACAAGATTATAACTGCTAAAGCATACCTTAAAAATTGTAATGTTTATGAATTTTTCTGATATAAATATAATTTTAACCAAACGAAGCTGAAAGCCCCTTTTTTCCCCGACTTGAAACATTTTTTTTTGTTTTTTTTAATAAATAAATAAAGGCCTCATTAGTCTTGACTTTTACTTTCTGTTCTGTTCTGTGCCGTTCTGCTGTTGAATTTTTGTAGTTAGAAGTTATGTAAAAACGTATCAACTGTTTCTTGCAGAATATACATAGCCGAATATACTACCTATATCATCGGCGGCGGCGGCAGTGTTCACAAATTTAAAACGGCGCTTCGTCTTAATTATCAGGTTGAATAATTTTAAAGAAAATAAGGTAAAAACGATATTTAATTAAAAAAACTCTACTCACTACAAATTTTTCATCAATATAATATTTTTTTTATTAAAAATCGTTTTGTTTTTAATGTGCTTAAATTCCATGGCGGCGGTCATAATAAAAATTTATCAGCGATTACGCGGCAATTTTGTTCCGATCGGCTTGGTTTACTGAAACAAGCAGCTGTCTCTTGCTGTCACTTAGAAATTCCCCCCGGGGGGTAGATAGTTCATCTTGTTGATTCTCAACAACAAGATGCAATACTCCCCGGGGTATAGGGTAACTGATTTTTGTAGACATAACGTTTTGTCAGTTACCCATAAAACTTATATGCTCGGACCAATCTCTGAATTAACAGAGCAACGGAATGTGCATATATTTTATAATGAACGTAGTGGCTTGCCACGTAAGTCTACATAGAAGGTGTAAGGGTACCTAAGGTCTAGCCCATGACCAAAACCAATAGAAAGTTAATCCCTTTTGGGATTTCCTTTCGAAACTTTACCAGTAGTTTGAACTGGCACTACGGGGCCGGCAGCCCACATGGGGGAATGTTTAAACCGGGAAGTAGAGTCCTCCTCTACTATACCGGTTACAGGATCCCATGGGCCGGTTGTTGGTTGAGGTCTCTTTCGAGAGTTCACGTAGTGGTTGTGGTTGTTACCAAAAGCTGGGAGAGGTGTCGGTTAAAGACTGATGCTCGCTTAGCGGACTTCGTGTCTACCGATGCGAAGCCTCTATGTGCTGTTGTGAACCAACAGGATTCCAGAGTTTAGGTAGCTCACTCACTTTAGCAAGGTGTTTGGACATGACGGGCCTTGGTCATGTCTGAGAAGTTGCTACCTGTTGTCATCCCCTCGGGGATGCCTTCGGGTTTCTTGAGTGGGGTGGCTCAGGGGCGATGGTGAACGCTTAATCTACACTAAGTGTTTAAGTACACCGTCAGATAAGCCGTAAAGGCAGGTGCTGACGTATACTCATTCACAATCTGTCACTTAGAAATGTAAGTAAAATTCAGTTTTCAACAGAATGGTCCGTAACAGAACAGAACAACTAATTGAAAATACATGTTTTGCATACACAAAAAATGAAGAGCTGATCCGGAACAGAACAGAAAGTCAAGACTAATTCTACCTTAAATCTAAGCTTAGACAATAGTTTGCAATGCCACTCTCTATCAAACGCTTTAAAAATGTCTAGAGTTATAATGTATGGAGTTGAAAACATTTCTCAGTAAGTCACTCGTAAATGATACCTACGTATTCCATACTGGTTATCATTTTAGCGTGCGTCGAACATCATCCTTTAAGCCCTATAAAAAGCAGGTAATCTGTGGGGATATCGGAATACTTTAAAGGTTAAAATTCTTTGGTCTATTGCGAAACTCCTGGTGCTTGGACATCTTCTACCAGATTCCTAAAGAAGAAACTTCTTCCTAGGAATTCTTAAATGCAGTCCCATTGCTCTGTTTCTCCACACATTTGATGGTACCACAAAAGTTTTATTTATAATTGGCTAACGTTAATTTCTGGAGAAACTTATTTTTTTCCTCGTTTGTTAGCCACAAAAGAGCAGATGCAAGAAGATGTCCAAGGGGGATGCAAGATCAGAGAGACTACATCGTCACATGCATAATTTATATGAAGCTATAAAATATTGTAATACTTCAAAATTCCGATTAAGGAATAATGCCATTTATATTCGATATTTTTAATCCATTTGGAACGACAGTTGATTTGTTTTTAAATTCTTGCGTGACTTTAATTGTTTCCTTCGATATGGTCGCCCATTAAATTAGCACCTACAATTGTTAGTTTGGGAAATGTTAAGCAAAACTATAGATATGCAAATTAGTTTAATTATTGTGTAACGCGCATGTAATTATATGGTCTGTAATTATAAGTGTGTACAAATTAATTAATTGACACATAATTTATTCAGGTACATATTTTATTTTTTTTTCCATTGCTTCCGAAGTTTAACAAATCCCCAAACGATAAGAAATAACTAATATTTTGTAATAAATAAACTTTTTTATTACAACGAAATACTGTGAGTAATTTAAAACATTATAAACTTTTATTGAAAACTGCAGAAGGAAGTGTCATTATTGCTTTGTGGCTGATTAGTTTAATTACTGGGAATTGTAAATTTCTTAAATATATTTTTTACAGTTTTTTTTTTAATAAAAATTGGAGAGTAGTTAAAAAAAACTTATACATACTCTTACACATTTTTACAAGTAATCATCTTTTTTGGGGGGGATTTTCCACGTGCTTTTTATATGTAACTGCGTAATATTTACTTAACCGCTCTTATTTTTAATTCTATGTTAAAAAATTGTGCAAAAAAAAGAATTATAGTTTCGTAGCAAACCGCGCACATTAGGGCTATTACTAATTGTATGTCAGTAAACAGTTAACGTATGTTTTCGGTGAGAGGTAAAAATTTCTTGAGTTATTACCGATACGATTTATGTTCTCATTTTCAGAGCTTAAAGTGCATATTTAAAATTTTTGAGTGTATATTTTTTATTAGTTTTTTTTAAATATCCATGCTGGTAAACTGGAACAAAAAATATCTGCAATTATCCACTGGGATAAAAATAAATTTTAGATAAAATATAAAAAACATCAAAAAAAGTTATGGAAATTCTTTTATACTCAAGGGAAATATAACACTAAAGCTGCATAATGATTTATTTCTTTGCAGCCTTAAGGAATCATGCCGAATGATGGTTTCACTGAGTAAGGAGTTTCGAACCATGTGACCTGCGGTCGGGCTGAAGCGTTCCTCGGCCTGGTAAGCAAGACGTAAGTCTGTACGTTGCAAGGTATCTTGAAATAACACGAATACACCGATCAGAAAGCTCTTCCCGTAGACCAGCAAGCTAGTTAATCTTTACTAAGTGAGGAAATTATTGTTAGAAATACTAAAAAAAGAACATAAAAAAATTAACTTATAAAATACTTATTAAAAAATTTTCCACAACACTTCCTAACGAATGTTTTGAAAAATAGAATTATTAAAATTCTTTTGTTTCCTTTTCATGCATTCTTCGTCAAATGAGTGCAATTTTAAACAATTACTTTCACGCCTCAACTACAAGTTAATTTCAGATTACACAATATTGATTACAACTATTTTCTTTTTTTGCACTTTAAAAGATTAAACACAAACTATTGATGTTGCACGTTATTGTTTCACAGCTACAAAGTGTTTGCAAGTTGTAAACTAAGAAAGAAACAAAACATAAGCTTTTTAGGCAGAACTATATTATTAACAGGTGCAGGTCTTGGAAGTGGTGTATCAACTAATTAATTTGTTACATTGTATTGACATAGATGAGAGATTTAAGAACATTTGCTTGTTTGTGGCGCCACTTTTCTACTACGAAATTCCAAATATGCAAGTGGATCAGTTTCAATGTAGCAGAGACGGAGGAAAATGAAGAAAAAAAACAATGTTCTTAATAAATTATTCTAACTAACCTTAGCAGTTGAGAAGTACTGTGAAAAAATAGTAATGTTTTAAATTATTTGCATTAAGTAGGTTAAAAAATATTAATATTGTCAAAACGTAAAAGATGACGTGGAGATAATCAGAAAAACTAACTGTTGACATCTTGTTTATTGTATGATGATGGCTAGTGTTCAAGTCTCAGTAATTGCTGCCTCAAATCAATATAACATGACTTAGTTTCACAAAATGTGAAAATTGGGTTATTTGATAAACGAACAGCCTCTCTACAGAGATTAAAAAAACAAATAATTTATATGCAACGGAGGTCTTCTTACTTTCTGACAACCACATTTATATACAGACATATTAGTGTGTATGTATGTATAAGTAGGAAAGTTATAATTTTCAAAATAAATGAATTTAATGATATAATTTTATATACCAGCTTAAGTTACAAAAAAAATCAATTCTTTGAAATATTAATTGAAAGGATATCATTTACATATTTTTATTTTTAAATTAAGGCAATTACTTTTAATTGATTGTCCTTTGGCATATTTATGAAAGTGTGTATGTACAAATGGTTTCTTTGTATATATTTTTATTCTTTATTTATTAAGTTTTAAAAGTACAAACATACAGAAAAGAAAAAGTGCATGTTGCCTTTATGTTGTCTTTATTTCTACTCAAAGTTTTTGACAATTATAAGATAAAAATACTTTAAATGAAAACCTAAGATTTTCTCTAACTTTTGCTAACAGGAAGAATATCGCAAAGGAAAATAAAATGTTTTGAAAAACTTTTGAACAAGAAGTATTTTCAGTGCAAACGATATCGACTATTTTGTGCGACTTTATTGTGTTTTATATAATCCAAAAGTCACATGAGAAGTTTCTAGGTACTTTTTTTTATTTAATTCAATAAAAAATAGTAAAAATTTCAAACTTTAAATATAAATAAGTTATCAAAATAAATCTGTATGTATATAATGGAGTGCTATGAGTTAGAACTGTTGTTTCCTTTAAGAAAAAAAAAAACTTTGTTGATTATAATGAATGTTTAATACTTTTCTCATTGCCCATACTTTTTTGAAATGGCCTCTGAAATCATAAAACTAATCCTCAAATTCTTAATATGGGTTTGTTTGAATTTTTTTCGCTTTTTTTTACTTAGGATCTGTACACAGGGGATGATTGATTCCTACAGAAATCCTTAGCCGACCAGGTTAGTTACCAACAATAAGAGAAATTCAATAATTTCTGAAAATCCCTTATCAGGGATCGAACTGAGATTCATAAACATAGTTTGCTTTGCCAACAAACATCTATTATTTTTATTCTATTGTAATTCTCAATTTATTTTTGAAATTTTTGAGCTTTTACAGCTCTGCTATTATGCGCGTTTTGATAATTTTTAGAGCAGTGTTGCAGCGCCTCTGACACATTCACCTTTTTAAGCTGTAAGAGCAGCAATTTTATTAATTATTTTACTTCGCCTACGATTGATTCTGCTAATCGCCGAAGTAGGGTACTGTTGTGTACATTAGGTCGGAACAGTTTCACTATCGGAACAGTTTTTACTGACCAGAAATATGCCTTCATAACTTAAACAATCCAACAACAATACAAAATACAAAAAATACAAAATTTACAATAGAGAAATTCCTGATATTGATGACTTGCCCCAACCGGGTATCGAACCCAGATCCTTAGACATAGTTTGCTTATTTACAGACACCTTTATATATTAATTATTTATATTAAGAAATTCTTTTACCCTTCATTTCTGTAATTACAATAATTGGACATTTAACTTGAATTAGTAGAGTTTGTAAAACAATTAAAAAAAACTTGAATTTTATGTTTTTTTTCTTTCTTTATTTCTGTTGTTCTTTTGTTATAATATGTGTATGTGCTTATTTATAAGAATTGTCATTTATTTCTTTGCATCCCTTTTATTGCATTTCATTCATTAGTTTACTTGCAAAATGCTTAATTGCGATTCTTTTTTCTTGTGATTTCTAACATTTAATTTTCTGTTCCAAAAAATATGTAATTGTGTTACTAAGAAATAATATAATTTTATTTGTTGTTTTAATAGAAGCAATTGCTTTCAAATATTTTTTTTGATTGATTGCCGGCTTTCAGCATGTTAAAACAATAAAATATCTGACAAAGAAAATATTGTAATAAATACAATTTGTAAAGCGCATATTGAAATGGCAGATTTAAAAGGAAATATTTGATTATTAAATTATGAAATGCAGATTTACTGGAAACTAAACAAAGAATACTTAGAAAAGTAGTGAAAGATTTCAGTACATGTTTTTACACAAATGTAAAATTATATTTGAAGAACTTTGGTAGGTTTTTCTCACATTCGAGAGAGAGAGGAGAGGAAGGAAGAAAGAGGATAGTCATTAGAGAGGCCAATTAAGATAATTAAGAAAATCAGTGATAAGTTTTAGATCCAAACTAAGAATAGTGGCGCTGCGTTGCTAGCTTTAATATTGGTATAGTTACAGAACTTAAAGTGTTTTGTTAATTGGAAAAATCAGCTTTAAGTTAAGTGGTGTGTGTTCTCTTTAAATAGATTACAATACGCACCATTGACTCCTACTCCTGGTGGTTTCTTTGCAATCTGTTTGTCTTCACTGATGTTAAAATTACAAAAACATACTTTTTAGTCTGCAGCATGTCAAAACAATGTAATAAAATAAATATTGACGCCCATACATATACGAGTACACATATACAACATACAAGGATGTTTGTTTTTATAATATTTTTTTTTCAAATTTAAAATTGATTTAAGTTTTTATATTTAAATTTGTTTTTGTTTTTAATATAAATAAGAGAACGACATCGACTTGTCGACAGTGTGAAACAGGCCGTATATGATTTAAGTTCGGTTTCATAGCGTCCGAACGATTTGAGTAGAAAAATTTTATGAAAAGCACTCAGTTATTGTGAGTGATTCCGATACACACTTTTTACTCAAACTATTAATTCGTTCAATATGTAAAAACAGCACTTTAAATTCTTGCGGATTCTACCGCTTATGTCTACAAAATTTGAAATATATTTTGAATAATGTTTTTTAGTATATATTTATTAAATTTATATTCAGACTAGCCAAGACTTTATGGACAATTTACAAGGGTAAATACTTTTAATGCACTGTGGGGCAACATAATTTTAATATCTTAAATTTCTTTTCATAAGGCAAGCTAAACTTCTGTTGTTTGTTTACGTTTAGAATATTAATAAAAATATTTAACAATCGATAATCTAACAGACTTTTTTAAACTTACAAATAGCTAAGAGCCGTACTCTGGCAGCAAACATTATGAATATTGTCAACAGCTGAAAAGCATTGAAAGCTTTGTCATGTCTATAGACAAATTGTAATTGCTAACATATTCTTTTATTTAAAATCTTTTTTTTTTTAAATAAAAGTAGTTGCACTATAAACATTTACTAAAAAAATAATATTTTTATATTATTATTATTATTATTACGAATAAACGTAATTATTATTCGAACTTATATTGATGTACATATGAATATTACTGATAATATTACTTTTCATATGTACTAAAAAAATAATTTTCCAAATTACCTCACTGTTGGACACAACGATATCGGTCTTGTTATTGAAATAAAATGTTACATATTTATTTATCTATGTACGATGATCTAATATTATATTATTTTTTGTACGACTACATATGAGATTTACGTCATACGGTGGTGTGATAGTAACAAAATGTTGATAACAAATCCTCAATTTACTAAACCAAATCCTTAATAAACTACGTACAAATATTAAAGGAAGGAATCTAAAATATTTTTTATTATTTTTTAACGGACTATGAGTTTGTGTTGATTATTAGTACTTTCCAAACAGTGATGAGGGAATTTCGTACTAACCAGCACTGTTTCAAGGTAGAATAAAAAAAGAATTAAAAATTAATTTTCATACTCTATTTCTCTTGAAAACTGGTTCTCTGTGTTTACTTTACTACACCTATACAATTAGACAAACGCTGGTTGTCAAAATAAATGTAAAAATTTTGTAACGGGGAGATTTGCTTTTCATTTTTGCCTTATAAAATACTTTTAATGGCAACCAGCGGTTGTGTAATTGTATAGGTGTAGAAAAGTAAACACATTCATAATGGAAAATTATTGTTGTGTGTGTTTGAGAAATTTTTTAAAGGCTATTTTTATGCTTTGTAATTCACAAAAATATATTTGTGAGTTTTTGTATAAATAGATGAGCTTTGGAATTTTTTTTAAACATAAAGGGTAAAACATCTACTGATGAATTGGTATAGCTACCAACGAAATATATATCTAGATATTGCTAACCCGCAACAAATAAATAAAATATAAAACATAATTATCATAATATTTAAAATCTTAAATAACAGTTTTATGTCTTGGACATAATCGCCATTAAGCCCAAATCGTATGTAAAGATATGACACGTGGTAAATTTTTAAAGTATTCCCATAACGAATTAATTCTAGGGTTAATACAAAACTTTAGGAATTGTAGGTGTAACTATTAGATAAATTATTTTCTTGCTTTGTAAAAAATGTAATATTCGGACATAACTAATTTTTTTCCTATGTTTTTTACACCCAAAGGCCCACTATAGCGAACATTACCAATTGCTTAAGTAGCTATATAAGTAATACAGAGTAAAGCCACTATAAACAAACGAAATACATATTAAAAAAAAATTATACAACAGACACATGCTGTCCAGTAAATGGAAATTGCTTTTTTTTACTGACATTCTACAAATAGAAATCCATTTTAAATTTGATAGAAAAAAGAAATTTAATAGAAAAATAAACAAATATAGTTAAATAGTAAATTTACACTTACAGTTCTGGCATCAATTTATTTTTTTTTCTTTTTTGCTTCTTCTGTTTTATCTGTTTGTTGTTTTTGTAGTTTTTTTAACTACTCATTAGTTTTGTAAAGCAATCGTTAAAGTGGGTGTGCATGTCAATACGTACATACAAACGAAACATACATACCTACATATAAAAGTATATAGTTAATGTATGTATGTATATCTATATTTATGTGTGTGTATGTAATTATGTAAAGAGTTTTTTTCACTTTAATATTGGTTTGTTGTTTTTTTATTACAAAAATTTCCCAAAATTTTTCGAATGCTATACATATACGAGTATCTATGTATGTATGTATGTTCATTAATTGAAATTTTTCGTTTAAAATATTTTTTGGTTCAACTTTAATTTATAAATTTGAGGAGAAAAACTAGTTTCTTCAATATATTCATGTACTCGTATGTAAACGAGTATCTTTTTATTTGAGTTGTTATTATTTTTGTTATTTTTTATTACATCCATGTAAGTTTGTAAATAGATGTGAGCTTATATAAAAAATAAAACACGCGTATATCCGGTCGGTATCGTGTAGTTTTTATATGTATTGTACTTTAACGGTTCTTATTAAATACTGAATAGTATTGTATACTTCACGGAGTCTTTAAAGCTTTTGATATATTTTCAGTTGTTTTTCTTATCATTACTGTGTGGTGAATTTCTCAAATAGATTTACTCTTTAGAATGAGAGCTAAACTGTTACTAAAGAGAGTTTGAATTTATTGTGGTTTTTCTTTCCTTCGTCTATTTATTTGTTTGTTGTTTGCTTGTTTGTATTGTAAACATTAAAGTTGGAGTGAAAGAAATTGAATTTTAACAGACACTTATGTATGTACATATGTACATAAACACATATGTGTATATTATACACATATATGTTTGTATGTACGTATAAATAGTTTTTAAAATTTGTCAATGTTAAGCTACATACGAAATTAGAATAGAGTTGATTTTTTTTTTTTAATTAAATTAGTGCGTAGTTCAAAAGTGTTTTGTAAGGTCATGTTAAATATTATATATAAAAGATTAAATATTATATATTAAAGTTATCTATGATTTTATATTTAATGTTTATTTAATCATCTATTTTCGTTTTTTTATATTTTGTAAATGAAAGAGTTTTTTTTATTTGTTTTGCATTTTCCACAATTTTATTGCCGATCAAAGGTTAACTAATTATTTTAGGGTTGTAAGAAAAATAAATATGTGGATTCATATCGAATAAAAATTCTATGTACATATATTGTGTTGTTTGTATAAGTCTTTTAAAACTATTGTGATTTGCTCTAGTAATTCTCGGTTATTGTTTGCTAGTTTGTTTTTAAGCAAATGTGTTTGAAAACATTTCAAGAATGGTGGTAAAGTTCTACTTATTATATGTAATGGTTGATTTTTTATGAATTAAGTTTTTCAGGCTGGCAGCACTGGTTGGTAATTGTGTCCAAACGACATCTGTGAAAGTGAAAAGTGTGCAGTATACTCTGCCATTTCATCATGGAGAAACTCACAAACGAGCAACGAGTGCAAAACGTTGAAATTTATTATCAAAATTCGTGCTCTGTGACAAAAATTGTGTTCTGCGATGAGGCTCATTTCTGACTAAATGGATACGCAAACAAGCAAAACTGTCGCATCTGGGGTGAAGAACAGCCACATTCCGTACAAGAGTTACCGATGCGCGCCGAAAAAACGACAGTTTGGTGTGGTTTATGGGATGGTGGCATCATTTTTCTTCAAAGACGACCGTGGAAGAAACGTTTCCATCAACGGCGAACGATATCGAGCTATGATACGCGACTTTTTTTGCCCCAATTGGCTGAGTTGGACTTGGTTGATATGTGGTTTCAACAAGACGGTGCCACATGCCACACAGCTCGTGAAAAAATGGACATATTGAATAATGAATTTGGTGAACAGTTTATCTCTCGAAATGGCCCTGTGAGTTGGCCGCCAAGATCATGTGATTTGATGCCGCTTGACTATTTCTTGTGGGGTTATATGAAATCGTTGGTCTATGTGGACAAGCGAAACACGATTGAAGCCTTAGAGTATAACATAACACGTGTTATTCATGGTATACAGGCCAAAATGGTCGAAAAAGTGATGCAAAATTGGACCTTATGAATGAACTATTAGAACCGGAGCAGCGGGCAACATTTACATGAAGTTATTTTAAAAAGTAAATCGCAAGGACCAATTTATCGACTCCAATAAAAATTTTGAATATATGATGCAAATTTCAGTGTTTTATTAGATTTTGAAAAAAACTACGCTTAAAATTTCACCCGATATTTGATAACACATAAAAAATAAATTAATATATTTTCATTTTATTTACAATAAAGTTAAATCATATTATTTCTGCTTAAACAGTGTTTTTTGAAAATGCTGCTTTATTGCTTGAGATTGTCATAAAAATCGGCTATTTAATTCCTAAATTTTTTTACGCGAACAGCCCTTGGCCCCAAACTTTTTCGTAACTTCAAAATTAATAAGTGCAATTTTTGTAAAATTAAAAAAAAATCTATGGCACTTATTTGAGCCGTTTATTTTGAAAGTGGCATAAGTCCCTTTTTTTATTTCAATTTTTTACAAATGAAAAGATACCGTTGTATTGTATTTAGTGTTGCCATTAACTCGATTTTTTTTTTAAAATGTTACTTATGCCACTTTCAAAATAAACGGCTCATTAATATTTTGAAATAACCATAGGATCGCTTTCATTAACTGAATCCTATACATAAATCTACCGGGAGGAATCATAAGGAGTTAATAGTTATTAATGATTGTAAAATAGCGCTTAATATATGCCGTTGAATGAAAAACATATACATATGTATGTACATACAATAGAAAAATTTCGTAAATTTATAAAAATCATACAGACGAAAATAGCTTAAATTATACCAAACTTTTAAGCCAAATTCGTCATGTGTTTTAAATATTTTCTTTCATATTTTATATTATTATTACGAACTAGCTGACACCGGTGTGCTTCGCTACCCCCCTCGTTATAAAATAAAATTCCTATTGCGAAAATTTAATGACGATCGGTCTAGAAGTTAAGACTATATATTACGATTTTTAATTTTCCTAAAAAGGGGCGTGGTCCTACCCACTTTTCCCCTGGTACGTGTTCCAAATTATGCCAATTCCATATGTACCAAATATCATCGACGCAGGTCAAAAAATGCCCAAATTATGGCGATTTAAATTTTTTGGTTATTTAGACGGTGCCACGCCCCTTTGTCCAATCAAAACTTCATATAGCCTATTATTCCTTCCAGAGTCACAGTAACATGCTGTGAAAATTTTCCGAAGATCCGTCCAAGCACAAACAAACAAACAGACAGACATTCATTTTTATATATGTATTGGATTTTGCCACGCCCCTACGCCCGCAGACCAAAAACAAAAAATCAAACTTTACCGCCTGAATATTCTGAAGAGTCTCTAAAAATTTCATCAAAATCGGCCCAGCCGTTATGGAGTCAATATGTTACATACATACACACATCCTGTTTTATATCATATTAATATTATAAATGTGAATGTAAGTTTGTTTGTAGCGCTTTCACACAAAAACTACTAAACCGATCATCATGAAACTTTGTACACATATTCTTGGACCTTTTAGAAGTAACATAGGATAATTTTTATTAAAAGAAAATTTTTATTTCTTACGAAAGATAAAAAAATTATTTTTCACACATTACGGAACATAGTTTGCAGAAATATTGCAATTATTTTAGGAGGACAATTATTTTAGGAGGAATTTCAAGTATAAGAAGCACTGAATATTTTTGGAATGATGGAAAATTTTAAACATCAATATAAAAAATTTTTAAATTGCTTCACATCTTCTATACCCACGAATAAAAAAACTTTAGCTAACATTTTTCAAAGTTTTTAATTTAATTGTGTATGTAACTTATTGATTCTCTTAGAACTTTTGTAGTTTTTTAAGTAAATTGTGATAATTTTTATAATTAATCGTTAAAAAATTTTATGTTTTTTAAAAGATTTATTAAGAAACTTAATCAATTAACAATGAATAAACATAAATGGCCTTATTTACAAAAAAAAGTTTTCTGCTTATAAATAAAATAAAAAAATATTAAATATAAAATACATATACAAAAAATTAAAAATGAATTGAGAATGTTTCATACTGTTTTATTAAAAAATAAATGCATAAAGTTTGTTGGCGCGACCAACCCCCTTCTTCTTTGAAATTCATGTTCACTCGATGATAGCTAACCAACGACTAAATACGGTCTGTAAAAAAGAAAACACAGAACCTGTGTATTCGTAAGTGTGTATGTATTAGTTTTGTGCTGCTAATGCGGGTTTGAGGCTGGTTGAAAAATTGTGCCAACGAAAAACCGCTCTCTTCACCCCTCTCGACAAAAACTGTCATGTTATGCCAGCATAATTAATCCAGTGTAAAATAGCTCAATGTAATGAAGCTCCAACCCTGAGTGCTGTAATACCGTCGCACTGTATTACCGACAGTCACGTCAATATCCAATCCAATTTACTATAGTATGGCTTCAAGGCGAGCGAAGCCACGGGGAAAAGCTATTATATATAGATAAACGTAATTATTATTTGAACTGTATTAATCTATAAATGAGAAATTATTATTATTAGGCTTAAGTTCAGTCTTAATCATTAATTCAATAATGATTAATTAATTCATTACTTCCTGGAAACTGAATAATAATTTCTCATTTATTTTCTCTCATTTAATGAAGTTCATATTCAAATAAGCCTTTGTGTATTTTAAATTATTTTCTTTTGTTGCTTTTTCCATACTATGAATATTATTTGCACTAACAATGACATGTCACAAACGATTAACTCTAGTTGTTGATAGTAAATTTATTGCTTTGAAGTATTTCTTTGGTATTCCAATATTGCATTTTTAAGCTTTTTAAGTTGTGCATTTCTTTTGAAGTTTAAATCCTCTTATAACAAAACTGTAGGTGTTACAATATCGAAAAGACAAAAAAAATCAAGAACAAAAGAACTTCAATGAGATCTAGTTACCATGTCCTCTACATTAATACAAATTACCTTGAACGTTATTGATTTGTGATTTTTGTTGAATGAATATTTAAACAGTAACGAAAAAAAAGAACTATTCAATATGAATAACTATTAATGAAAATATTGAAATAATCAGAAGGTTTTCACAAACGGCGACTGCTTGCGGTTTACTTTTACTTCAGTGTTAATTTTTATATCATTGGGAGTACCCAAAGCGTTACTACTATGATTTCTACTTCAAGGTCTATGTATATTTATTGTGCATTCAAATTTAAATCAAACAATCTTTTTTAATATAAAAATATATACTAAATATTTTTGTTCTTGTTGTAATTGTTTTATACATACTGTCAGCCAGACAGCAGAAAAAAACCTCCAACGAAATATTTTAGCTCGATGTCTGCGGTAAGCAGTATTTATATGTTTCAGTCTTTAGCAGCTCAAATACGTGTTTAGAAAAAAGTGAGTACCATTCTATTGAAGTGAAGCATTCAGAAGGTGAGGAGGAAGTACAAAAATATTTATATCTCTACTGCCATTATTACAATGATCATCTTCATCATCTTATTCTAGACTACTTGCGATATCGTGCAACGTCAATGCTGTAGAGTCTAATATTTCTTACTAAAAAACGTAGTCGATATAAATATTTTTATTTTTGCAATAACATACTAATTTCTCATAAAGTATTATAAAACATTGAATTTTATCTACGTTATCTTTGTAGAAATATACAGCCAACAAATCTTTCAACATTTTGCGTCATACAAGTACATATTTGATAACTTTTCCAACGACAGCTCTTGAATAGGTGCTTGTACGTGCGAGTATATAAAATTATAATATAATGCTTGAAATATTTCAAGAACTTGCTGAAGAAACTTGCAACTATTTTTCTATTATGTACCTCGTTGTTTAAATTGAAGGAAAAGCAACACAAGACAAAAGCCTTAAGGTATGTTATGAGTAAGTGTGAGAGTACAAGAACATACAAGAGCATAATAAACAATTTATGTTGTTCGAAACTCTTTTAAAGATAAATTCAATAATTGAGTTAGAAAACCATTAAAAACAAGCACAAAATCAATAAATTCAACAAATACACAAACAAACAATTGCACATACAAACACACACACACACATATATATATATATATATATATATGTGTATGTACATGGAAAATGTGAAAAAATGCTGTAAGTACTAAGATACAAGTGTTCACTACTGTGCTACATTAGGGTATATAGTTTATATTGAGACACTTATAATAAGATCTTCCACACAAACAATTATTTTTACTTTATAAAGGATATTTGAGAGTTTCTTTATTGATTCGTTTATATTTTGATTTGATAATGCGCTAATTTTGTGCACAATTTTTTAAAAAATGTTTTGTTAAACTTAAAGTTTTTGATTGTTATTTTGTGTATGACAACTCTAATTATTTTTTATGAATATATCCATTTACTCGTATGTTAAAAATTTGTATAAAAATGCAGCCCAACTTTTGGGCTAAAATACCTGCAAGTGATTTTCTATTTAATTTATTCTTACTTGTTGCCATTTTCCAAATTTTTTTTGTCACAATGAAATTAAATAGATATTAAATTTTTTTAAAAAAATTTACGATTTTTTAATGCAGTGCTTAATAAATTTATATAATTTTTAATAATAATAATAATAATAATAATAATAATAATAATAATAATAATAATAATAATAATAATAATAATAATAATAATAATAATAATAATAATAATAATAATAATAATAATAATAATAATAATAATAATAATAATAATAATAATAATAATAATAATAATAATAATAATAATAATAATAATAATAATAATAATAATAATAATAATAATAATATTCTTTAAATTTATTTACAAATGAGAAATTATTATTATTAGGCTTAAGTTCAGTTTTATTGAATTAATGAAAGTTCAAATTACTATGAGTTTTCTATTTTTGAAAAACATTAGCATGTGCAATCTGATTAGCAGAACGTATCAGTATACCGATTTCAAGGCCGCTACACCTTTCATCAGCGTTCATAATAAAAGTATCATAGTTATTTGAAGTTTCATTAATATAATAAAACTGAACTTAAGCCTAATTATAATAATTTCTCATTTATACATTATTAAAATTCAAATAATAATTCGTAATAATATTGTAAAATAAATTTATTTACTTTTTAACTAAAATACGTTTGTACTGAAATGTGTAAAAAATGTTCGCTGATTGTTTGGGGGCGTCCCTAATGTATGCAAAACCTACCATATAAATAAACAATTAGTTATAGAGGGCAGTTGTTGCTGTTTACTTAATGGTATGAGCGTTATAGAATACATGTTATATACATGAAATAAATATTACTCATACGCATAGTAGCAATTTAAAACATATAAAAATTAAATATTACTCATACGCATAGAACAACTTTAAAACATATTAAAAGATCTCGAATAAAAACTGCTCATTTAGTTAATTTTTGAAAAATTTTTGTATTAAATTATCAAAATAATTTAAAATTGAACTGTTAACTTAACTTAGGCGGATGTTTGCTTTTAATTTTTATGTTAGTTCTGTTCAAATATAAAATAAACATCTTTCGATCTATCTTTTTGCCATCTTGCTCTCCTTTCCGGTCGGTTTAAGATATTGAGATCCGCTGTTTCTTTTGTAAAAAAGATGGGCGATAGTTTAAGTAAAAAATTTACAGCTTTTTATACTCAAATCATTTAAATAATTTTATTTTTAATATTGATTTCTCCTTGTAGTTATTATTACATAAAATTATTACTCTGTAAAGAACAAAATTTATTTGCAACCATTATTCTGTTCTACTGGTAAATGTATATTCATTCTTAGCATTTGTTATTTCTTTTTTTCCAATATTCACCATAAATGCCTTGTGCACAATTATTAATTGTCAGATGCTGTTAATTGTCAGATAGTGGTCTGTGCAGTGAATTAGAAAAATGTCTTTTAATTATTTGCTGTGACTTTCGAGACACCCATGGTGTTGTGTTATTTGGCTTGCAATTACAAAATAGATTCGCTTTCTGTCCCTTAAATTATTCATATTTGTGTTAACATGATAACTTTTTGTTTCCAGACGAAAAACTTTTCACAGAAGCTTTGTTGAGAGTTAAAAATAAAATATCAATTTTCAATAACTGTAGTTATTGAAATAAGTTGAAAGCACAATTATGACAACACTTTCTCTTTTTTTGCCACATTGAATTACAATTTTCCAACTCAATTAAATAAATTTTCTTATTAATTATTTTTATCTTTCAGGATTAATAATAGGCGCTTCTTAGAAGCTTCCACATGTTCATGTGTCTTAGATGACATCCAACTCAAGAAATTATAAGTGCTTCGCAGGATGCATATGGATGTATGTAAGAGCACCAGATGTGTACTTATGTGCCTCAGTAATATGATGAACGTAGCTGTTTGCAAATATACTTAAAAGAGAGAGAGAGAGAGTAGGTAGTATAGTTCATAATTCATAAAATAGGCAATCAACATATAGTTGCATGAACATATGACAGGGTTAGAACAAATATTTCATACAAGATGTTTTTTGTTATTTAACATAAAAACAGCAGTACTCTCCCATTTCTTGCTACAAGTGGGAAATCCCAAATTTGTATGAAATTTTCTTGTTATATTTTGTTGGATTTGAACAAACCTGTTTTCCATTTGTATGGCAAAACTTTTAACATGTGTCGCAATGAAAGTCTGCTAAAATTTACTAAAATGAAAATCCAACTTTCACAAAAAACTGCTTTTACGACTTTGTTTTCAAGTTTTTTTGTTTTAAAAATAATTGTTCACTCTGTCGTTGTGTGAAAACAGGAATCACTGACATTTGCCACTAAAGGAATGTTATATATTTTTTATTTTTTCAATTTGAATGTGTTTGTATGTCAATTTACCTGAATAATAAAACTTGAGAGTAAAGTACCTGAATATACTTTAATTCATATAAAAATTTACGTAGGAGTAAATGCTCATGTAAAGTCATCTATACATATGTATGTTTTTTGTGCACTAGGATGGCTCAGAAATAAAGGAATGTTAGATTTTGGCTATGGGGCAAACACAAACCTGACGCACAGCTGTCGTAGTCTCAATTGCGGCCAGATTCCGTAAAAAATTATCGTTCAATATTGTTGGACAATTAACAGGATCATTACATTAAATTATGAGTTTTTAAATAAAATTTGTCGGCTCCTGGGACATTAGTTTAAAATTACTGGTCAAGCTTCGAAAGGGAACCCCTACGGATTAACTTTCTATCGACTTTGTTCTTGAGCGCAGACCTTACTTGCCTTTTCACATTCTACCAGACTAACGTACATTGCCTTCTTCCTGTTGTACATTATATATACATCTGTTGCTGTATTGTTTCAGAGACTGTGCCGTAACTATAAGTTTTATGGGTAAATTCCCAAAGGTAATATCTGCAAAACGTAATTACCCTTTCGTGTGGTTATCGCCTCCCTGGGTGCAGACTTGTTTTGCTGTGATGCAAATAGGTCTTTGGTCTTTCTCTGTCCTCAATAGAACATATCCAATGTAGAACTTTGCTGTCTCGAAAACTATGATGAGGTTTCGATTCTGGCCATAGACCCTGGGGGTCTTCTGCAAACAAGCTAATGAATTTATGCGTTGTGTAAGAAACAAAAGAAAAATATCCTTTTCAGGTTTTATCCTGATTTTTCTAGGCCAATAAATTTCAAGAACATTATGATGAAAGCAAAAGTTTTAATGCCATTTTTCTCTTTCATAGAGGGCTAACCTAATGTATACATACATATAGTACATGTAGAGAAGTATATAGAATATCCCAGGTGGCCAAAGTGTCGTGCGCAGCATTGTCTTCGATAAATCATGCAAAATTTATCCTCTATACATCAGCTTTTCTAGTCGACAATCAAAATACAATTGCCGTTCATGGTAATTTAGAGCGACAAATAAAAACATCTTGCAGTCCGTCCCTTGCATCATGTCGGTAATTAAACAATGTTTTGAACGTCATTGAATACAATATAAGCGATCATTGCTTACAGTTTGTCTTCAATAGAGATCGGTAGAAGGAAATTTGAAAGATTATGTCTTAGGTTTTGTCTCCAATGAAAGCTTGTTGAGAAAACATCAAGTACAATGTGTTCCACTGTTTTTTAACACAAAAAGATAATAAAAAAAAAATTACCTAATCAATATAACAAGGGTCAAATGAAAAATCAACATCAATGTAATTTTCAAGTATCTCTTTTATTTTCTCCTTAATGAAATCAGAGGCATAATCTTAAATCAATGGAGACCGAAACAATTCAAAAAGTGCCTGTTCGCCGATGTTGAAGAAGTTCTTTCTTTCGTACAAACACAATTTTTAAAATTTTGTTTTTATTTTATATGTATTTGTCCGAATAAAAGAACTTCTTCGACATCGGCGAACAGGCACTTATTGAATTCTTTCGGTTTCCATTCATGTATCGTTAGGGTTACAAAATTGTCGTCTATGCATCAGGTAAGACGTGGCCAATTGGAATATCGTATTCAATTTTGTTCATGTCATGTGAACACACCCATACAAACAAAACAGTGCATATTCAATTCAAGTTGAACATCTTGTACATCTCATGCGAATATTTTTTGTGAAATTTTTATTTAATTTTTTTTTTGCCATTTCAACATTCTTACTTTTATATTTATTTTCAAATAAACATAAAATTATGTACACAAGTCAAAAAGGAAAAAAGCGAAAACAAAAACGGGACATAATATGAATTAAAATATAATTGTTGATAAAATCCGACTGCACGGTTAACATACGATTTGAATAATTTATATTGACTTCTTTATTGCTGAATAAGTTTATTTGTTATTATGCTAGGACATTTTCATGAGAGTTTCTATGCAGAAACGACAAGGTAGCCATGTTTTAGTAAATACCGTCTTACTTATCGTTAAAAAAGGCTGAAGTAAACTTAAGAACTGGAATTCTATACGTAAAGACGGTAGAAAAATATCTCGTTTTCTGGTTTCATGCATGTTTTATATTTTCATTTACTTTCGTTTTGATTTTTATTATCCTGTTATATTTTACTTCATTGGTATTCATCATGTTTTTCGACTGTTGTTGCTGTAATAGATCTACTTTGGTTGTATATTTTTTTTCCTGAGAAAACAAACATCAAATTTGCACAGTTGTCGTTTGGTTGACGATCTCACACCGAGTAGAAATCTTCGAAGTGTAGAAATTAATTTTCCTTTTCAATACATTTCTACTGTTAGCAGTTCTTTCCGGGTGGTGATTCAATGCATCTTGGTGGCTAACCACACCTTGGATATTAAATAATTGGTTTTTTCTAGACACTACCCTTGGCCGAATACCTATAGAACTTATGTGTCACTATCCAAGCCGTTAAACAACCTGGCAACGGGCGTGTATGTAAGATATAGATTGAAGTAGGATAGCTTATGTTAGTCGAGCAAGATGATAACAAGAACTTAAGGCCATCGAGCAAGACTAATTTTTAGAGCTTTTCTTTCGAGGCTTGACCAGTAACCATACTACCAAAAACGCTTTGAAAGATATTTCGTTAAATGACTGCTGCTCGGCCAGTGCTAGTGGTTGGTTGGATTTTGGACATAACTTGAGATTATGCATTTAAAATAATTAAACATTCTACATTTTCAACATCTATCTTCTCTATCCTATCCTTTTCCCTAAATTCTGGCACAATGCATGACATACGTAGGGGCATAGCCTGAGAGCTGGTCCAAAAAAAAAAAAAAAAAAACAGGTACTGACATTATTCTACTCTCCATGTATTCTCTTAGTGGATCCAATTTTGATCATCAGCGATCATAAGTTGCAAAAATGTTTTCGTTTATTCTTACCGTTCAATATTGACTTGTAAAGCTTGAAGAGAGTATGGTTTATTTCGAAAGACCAATGACTTCAAATAACCCCACAAGAAATAGTCTAATGATGTTAAATCACAACTTCTTGAAGGCCATTCAATATCACAATTTCTTGAAATAATCGAATCTCCAAACTTTTTCTCGCACTAATTCAGTTGTTGCATTTGCTGTGTGGCACGTAGACCCGTCTTGTTGGAACCAAATGTTGTCAAGATCAACTTCTTCCAATTTCGGCCATAAAAAGTTGGCTATCATCGATCTATACCGCTCTCCATTCATATCGAAAGAAGTACGGACCGATGATTCCACCAGAACAAAAACCACACCACACTGTCAATTTAAATGAATGTAATGGTTTTTCATATATAATTTGTGAATTTTCTTCGCACCAGAATCGACAGTTTTGTTTATTTACCGCACCACTCAGATGAAAGTGAACCTCATCGGAGAAGATGATTTTCTTAAAAAATCGTTATCGTTTTCAAGTTGTTCCAATGCAAAATCAGCAACGTTGTTCATGTGTATATCTCTCCATGATGAATTTGTAAACACTACTGAATACAATGAAAAACAAATAACAGATCGTGACATATTACAAATGGCCGAAACGTCACTTCAAAATCACATCATCCCTATTGGAAAACCTTATATTTGCAAACGATAGAGATGTATTCACTTAAAATTTTTTGTATTAATTCTTATATGTAACATTGAAATCAATGGATTAATCTACTAAGTTACAAACGGTATACTTAACTAATAACTCCCACTGACCATGATGAAGGCCATGTTGAAAAGCTGAAAGAACTTTGAAGAATGGAACGTGCATAAAAATGAAATATGCACGTGATAAAATGTATTTTTCATTCTCATCTTTACTCGAAGGGCAATGATCTGTGTTGACATTACAAACAATAAAAAACCATAATATGAATATTTTATCTAATAAATAAAAAAGGAAATTATTTATAAAAAAAAAGTTCACATATATAAAAACATACATACGAGTATGTATGTATGTATATACAGTGAAAGCTCTCATAAACGAACACCTTCCGTCAGCGAAGATTTTGTCCACTAAGTGGAGATGTCCGTTTTTTGAAATGGCATAAAAAATAATTTTTAGACTTTTGTTTCATTTTAAAAGTTTAAATTATTTTTATTAAACAAAAAAATTACAAAGTAGGAAAAAAAATATAAAATATTTTTTAGTTTTAATTTTGCTTCATTTTCCTTAATCAGTTTTTCTCCATAACAGCATTCGAGATGTTTCAAGGGCTCAAATTCTGTATAGTCCTCTTCTCTAAACTTTAATAAGTGTCTTACTTCTTGAAAGGCATCTGTAAACGAAGATATTTTGCTATGATCTTCTTCTAAGATGCTTGTAACATTATTTTCTGACGATCTTATTTCCACTCTATCTACCGAAACTTCTATAGTGTCAGATTATGTTAGAAAATTTTCATCAATAGTAGTAAACTCACTATATTCTACATTTTGTCTAACCAATCTCGAGAGAATAGATAAAGAAATATCATATTCTGCGTTTAATTCTGAATTATCAAAATCTTTCATAAATCCTGCTTTGCAAAAACAGTTCTTAATTGTTTCGCATGTTACTTTTTCTCACGATTGTTAAATCAAATACAAAGCATCAAGAATATTTATGGTTTTCTTTAAAGTTTTCGCAGAATCATTAAATTCCAAGCTTGATAATAAACTTTTTATTATTGCAGTTCTATAATGGACTTTGAATATGTAGCTTTCACAATAAAAATAGGAAAACACTGAAAATTATTTATTTTACAATTGTTTGACAGTTTCATTAAAGTTTTTAGTTCTACATGTTTTGGTTCTCTTTTAAATGTCCCCTTATTTGAATGTTTTGGCAAAAAAAAAATTATATTCTCATGTCCTCCGCTTGCTATGGGAGCGTCCGTTTTAAGGAATGCTTTTTGTTCGGGTTTATGATATCGGTTCTAAAGATTTAGGAATTGTCCGCTTTGTAGAGATGTCCGCTTAAAAGAGCTGTCCGTTAAGGGAGCTTTCACTGTATCTGTAGCATGGTCATGTATTTAAAACGTGGGCTTATCTGTATGTATTTATGTGCTTAATGATGGGAAAATAATATTCATTAAATGCTCTAAAAAAGAAATATTGTACTACGAGTATGTATAGTTTTTTTTTTAATGGTGGATTCCAGAAATTTGTATTGAAATAGAAAGCTTTGTAAGCTGTTTCGATTTTTATAAAATAAAATTTATTGAGAAATTTTAGAGCAATAAAATATCGATTAGTAGATTTAAATGATTTCGTTGTGACATTCTTTGCAGCATTTGGTTTAAGTATTTACGACCGATCTACTTGTATCAATAAGTTGATGATTCTAAAAGTGCTTGGGAAGACTATTTTCAGTTAGAGATGCCTGTTGGCATTTTCTTAAAGATTTTATATTTCTTTATTATAATTCTTTTTTTTTTTACAGAAATTTTTTATTAAATATTATACAACAATATTCTTCTCTTTTGCAATAAAATAATTGTTTTTTTTTTAAATCGCGGTAAGCAAAAAGGAAACTAAGATATTATACATACATACATATGACTATTTAGAGATACTTGTTCAGGTTTTACATACATATGCACGAGTAAGAATGCATTGTTGTCATCTACATACTACATTATACAGGCTTAAAAGTACCACTTAATATTACATTGGCCTTAGAGCTCTTTTCCTTTATTATTCCTATTGTTTTCGTTACAAAGGAATAATCATTTAGGAATGAGTGTTTATTATGTCAGCGTATGTACACATTTTATATGCACAATACTTGTATATACATACGTATTCAATTTTGTTTTGCTTACACATTTATTTAATAGCACAGGCATGCAAATACACACTTTAAAACATACTTGGTCATGAATTTTATATATATTTTTTATGAACTTTCACTTAAACACTCATCTTGATTTGTGGCTCTTTTGATTGCGTTGGTGATCAAGCCTTGACAGATTTTTTTCATCATTCAGTCAATTACTCATTTGACAATTATTTAATGTAGGTTTTCAATGTGAATAATTCAGTTTTCATCGTGCAGTTTTATTAATAGAAATATTTTAAAATTGGTTGTAATCAGGATAATTATTTAAATGCTTTTTAAGATGTCTTTTTGTAAGAGGAAAAAAAAATGTAAGTACGTAAATGTCATCTTCAATTGACTATTTGATTTTCTAATTTTATAAAATTATATTGGAATATATGAAGTACATACTACGTCAATATACGAGTATATCTGGCTTATCTTGAAGCTCCAAACAATTTTCTACTTAAGTCGAAAGCAAATTGATTTCTTACTTAAAATGGCGTAAGCAGTTCAGAATGTAAATGACCATCAGCTGCATAATATGTATAAGCGAACTAGTCGAAAGTAGAAAGTAGATTTTCTTAAAGAACAATTTGGGGCTCTTATTAAGGCTGGTCCTAACGTTAAGGACGTAATTCTTGTTCAAATGTAGAAGAAAATTATATTCTGAACAAAGAACCAAAAATGTTTCAGAATTATTAGAAAGATCCATAGTTTTTTTAATTCTTGAATTATTTCTTAAGTTCTTATTAGTTATTATTAGTTATTATTATTAGTCTTTTGCGATCATCTTTTATGCATCCTTAAATTGTGGATACTTTCGGAAAATATATAAAGATTAAAATTTTTAAGTTGGTGAACAAATCAAGTGTTTGAGTAATTTGATGGGTGTGGCTAAACTAAGTGAAATACCGAAACTTTTTAAAAAATCTACAATAACTTTCTTTGTCAACAACGGCTTCTGAAAAGAGTTTTTACTATGACTAATGTTTTTTTACTTAACAACGTTAGTGAATAGAAGGTTTATCAAGTTATTATGGAAAAACTTACTACTGGTATTTTGTCTCAAAAGTGACTTTCTATTATTAAGAGCTAATGTTTCTAATCCGTACGGGTTTTTTTTAACTCTGGTATGCCGATAATTTAATCAAGTTTGAGACCAATTGTTAAAAATTGCCAATTAACAAAATTTTAATTTATTAAATATTGCGCCACACTTTAGATTTAATTCCTGAAAAGGCATTGTCTTTCTCTTACTATAATCATGTGAATTTTTAAAGGATTATATTTTAACACCCCAATTCATAAAAATTTTAAATGGATTTGAAATTTATTTAAAGAAAAATTTGCATTTAAATTTTGTACTAAAACGCTTTTGAAATCTGTTTTATTTTTATAAATACAAACATATAAATTTGTGATATACAAAACTTACACTCAAATCACTCATTCGGCTTGTATAAACCGCACCTAAGTTTCATCTAATTTTTATAAATTCGAATTTATTTTCTAATACTCTGTTTTAATTTTTTTCGACTTAACATTCTTTCACGTGTCATTTTAATTAATATAAATAAGTTTTTAATATTGAAAATCTCAGGATAAAAAATTTAAAAATTCAGAGATTGAGGTTGTCTTCGGTAATCTAGATTTCGCGTTTGTCATCTCGTATTTAAAATGGAACCTGCAAAATGTAATTCTTTGGCTTCTAATTCTGCGCATTCACTTGATTTTTTTTCCTTATTTTTATTTCAAATCAGCTTAAAGAAAATTAAACATTTCAGTGCTTTGATGTATGATGATGATGTTGAAATATTTTTGAGTACTAAATATCATTACGATCAGGATGGAGTATCTACAATATGAATTAAATAATTTTTCTAATAGTGTTAGTTTAATTCATTGTCATTAAATTTGAAGAAATGTAAGCAATCCTGTTTGTGTCTAGTATTTTGGTTGCTGCATTTTGTATTTAAAATCATCATATACGAGTACATAAGAATTGAACCGTATTCAATTGCTAAAATTAACTTTAAGTTTTCCTTATACGATTTTCTTACTTTAAAATAACTTTATACTTCATGCAAACCGATTATTCCTCCTAATGGAAACAGTTTTAATTAAATTCAATATATCGCACATTTAAGTGCTCAGCTTCTTGGTACAAAGCAAGCAAATATTTACTTTATGTCAACAATATTGATTTTTTTTTATCACACATGAATTACGTTATTGAACCTCTTACCACATAAATAACATCGATTTATTTTATACACACACTTATATTCATGTAGCTTAAAAATTCTTCGATATAATGCATGAATATAGGAACAATAGATGGTGAGTCATCTAGGGATAATCAGTTGCATCAGGGTCTTTTCACCAATCTGTTCGCCAGTATATTATATATGTGAACATGTTATTATGTTCAACAGAAGATTGTGCGATACAAACTGCGAGCCTTTAATGTGATGAGATGTGATCCCTGGCACTTTTTTTTTTGCTTGACTTTAAACTTTAAAAATTTCATTAAATAAAAAGTGCTTTAGTAACATTTTATAAATTATTGCCGAGTTACCTAACCATCTTCCCCGGAGTTGATTGGTATCAAGTGAACTATACTCATAGACTTTATAGGGCTTAAGTATATTATATTTAGTATGGAGTACAAGCTTTAAAACTATTCCAAGCAAAATAAATTATGAAATAAAGACGAAAATTTAAGGTTATGAGTCTTTAAGCAATTTCTCCTTTTGATGTTATTAAAAAAAATCATTGAAATCACTTACCATTTACAAAAGCTACCACTTCTCATATAATTTTGACACGCTGGAGTTATACCCTATGTACCATAAGGTCACCTCCAAATATTTTACTCGCAGATCCTGTAACTGCTTCTCTGCATAGCAATTCGAATGATGAAAATCGGTTTCGTAATTTAGAAGTTACGTGCATTTTTAGTTTAATCTCAACTAGATTTTTTTAGAATCTCTAAAATATCACTCATACATAAAGATTTGTGCAAAAAGTACTGCATACTTTTACAACATCAATGGCCGCATCAGTGGGGATGAGTTATACACATTTGCATACATTAAAATTCAAAACGTAAAAATCTCTTAAAAAAAAACTACTGCATACTTTTTGAAATTGTAATGGCCGCTTTTGTAGTCTGTAAGAATGAGTATTTACACACATACATTAAAATGTCATTCATATGTACGTATTATTTTAGTAATGCGGAAATCATAATTTACTTTTAGTTACTTTGGAAGTGAAAATAATGAAGAAGTAAGTTTGTATTTGGGTGTGTGTGTGTGTGAATCATTGCAAATTGTTTTAATTTTTTTTCTTTGGTTGATTCTATCGTAACTATTATTTTTGTTTTATGTAAAAAAATTTTGAAATATTCAAAATTATTTATCCTATTTTAGTTTAAATTTAATTTCAAATTTATAGAAAAAAAATTTAGCCACAATTTTTATATGAAATATAGCTATAGCTAAGATAGTTGAGTATTCTTTTAATTTTTTCTTCATTCTTTTTAATCGAATCCAAAATGGTTGGTAAAGTTTTTCAACATTTTTTTTTTGCACACGGCCGGTTCTGCATAATAATAAAGATATGTGTGCTAATTTATTTAATAAAGTATTTATTCATAAACATAATCTTTCAGCTCTAAAGTATTCTTATCATACAATAGCCAGAATCTTAAGGCAATAAGGGATTAAATTTTATTGTTAATTGGATTCTATTGGTCGCTACTTCCCGAAGTAATCTATGTGGGAATTGAATAAATTAATTTCCGTCCTAATTATGTAAATTATGAATTCACTTGAAAAGTGCTGTTATAAACACAGCTGTGCTACATTTTTCTTGCATAATGGAGGTCAAAATGTTAAAATTTATACATGCAAGCAAGCATAGGGGCTGATTTGAAAATTTTTTTTGTAATGTTGTATTTGTTTCAGAATGAACACGACCTGTAAAAAGAATTCTCCTTGATAGATCATTGTGTTTATTTTTTGTATAGTTTTCTAAGACAACTATGCTAATTTCTCATTTGCAAATCTTCAAAAATTTAGTGGAAGTTTCCAATTAAGTTTTAGCTGAAACAAATAATTTTGTTGATTTTGAAAATATTATGTCAAAACTGGGATACGACTTCTTAATAATATCTAATTATTTTTAAATAACTTTCAACACAACTAAACGAAACAAAGGACTTTTTATGCAAGTTACGAAACTTTAAATAGACTATGATGGTAAGATCCAGTTCAGGAAAATATGGCGAGCATTGAAAAAACTTGTGCTAATAAAGTTAAAAAAAAATAATCAAAAACCCGTAACATTTTTATATAATGAACAAAGTTAAATTTTTTTTTTTTTTGTTTCCGATGGTGAACATTATTTTTTTTGTGAAATTGTTCCTTTTTCTGCAAGGCTAGGTTAAAAACAAACCAAGTAATGAAAAAATATCTAGTTTCTCCTGCATACGAAAGTCAGGGAAAATAGTTAGAAAAAGGCAAAAGTTAAATTGAATATTTTCCTGACAGAAATGTAAAAATATAAAAAGACGAGAAACCCAAAAGGATAAAGCAGTAAAGTAAAGTCTATTTAGTGAATAAACAATTCACTAAATAATAACTGTCATATGGATCGATAACGTTAAAACGTAAAAAAAAATATAATAGTAGTTATTTGTCTAAGAGTTAATTATAGCAACAAGTAAGACAATAAGAAGTTCCAACTAGCTCTGGTCGCTATACAATCAATTTTACTAGATTTTGAAAAACGGTACATACATACTACAAGTACATCCGCTATGGCAACTAACGGCATTGATTTAATAATTATTGAAGTATAAGTTACATTAAGATTTATACATATATTGTATAAATTTTATCTTTATGATTTTCAAAAACGTAAAAAATGCGAAAATATTCTTGCATCTCCATCATTACAAATGGATTTTAAATTCCAATAATTCATATTAGAAATGCCTTGAACCAAAGTCGAATTAATTTGCGCTCATATTTATTTGTTATAACAAATGGAGAAAATCGATTTTCTTAGCTAACAATTTTCTCCATGTCCTTAACAACTTTATATGGTACCCAATAATGGCAGCATTTTCTATTCTAATCTATTTAGGCACATTTTTCCGGTTTGCAGATATGAAAAATATGTGTTTACTTTTTCATTGAGAAAAATTAAAAGTGTATATTAACTTTGATGAGAACATGTACGTTTTTAGAAATGCGAGTAAGATATTGTATTTGCAACAGTTGTTTTTGAAAAAAAAAATTGGCTGTTGTTCATCTTTGTGTGCATGTATGCATATACAAAGGTTTTACAATGTGTAGACTGGTATTTGCATGGAGAGAATATTACTAGTGGTGAATATAAAATTACTTAGAGAAGCGCGTAAAATCTAAGAGCGTAGCAAAAAGCTTTTAAGATTTTAAATATGTTATATAGAAGTAAAAGCTTATTTGATGATTGCCATTACTTTTGGTGTTTTTTTTTTCTTAACAAAAATGTTGCCCTTTTGTTAATAACACTTTTTACATTTTGATAATACGGTTTTGATAGCGGTTCCTGCTTCTAAGGTTTTTAGTACAATTGCAGACAAAAAATACGTCAGAAACACTGTTTTCTTATCAGCTACTGCAAATATCAGATGATAAGGATGTTTCCAGCAAGTCTTAATTTCAAATTCTTTTAGTATTCATTTTGGTTTTTAACTTTAATTTTTTTTTTTTATAAATTTTCCGCTTAAGGAAATGGAATGACAAGAAAAAAAGTTCTTTCTTGTATAAAAATGCAGTTAACAAAGATGTAAAAAAGGGGTAAAAAATGTTGCATATTTTGTCATTTATGGGTGCAACATAAAAACAATAAAAATGTTAAAAATGTTACCAAACGATTATGAGTGTACGTAACACTTTTGTCAGAAAAGAAAACGCCATTAGTAAAAAAAAAACTAGAAATAAATTGCAAAGGATATTTAAAAGATTGAATTTGAACATTCTAATATTTTTTAGTAAAAAAAATTTATATACAAAAAAAAAATTAATTGGATTAAATTAAAAAAGAAAAATCCTTAAACTTAAAACATGATATATATATAACTCCTCTTTAAAGCGAAATATTCATCCCTGGGCGCTACTCTGTATTGCGATGCGATAGCAACTGCAATGCGAAAGCAATCTTATGTACATTGTTTTCGCAACGCATTTGCTTTCGCATCGCATCCCCCTGAAATACAAAATAAATATTCTTATTTTACGTTTTTAAAAAATTTTATTTATTTGTTGCGGGTTATCAATATCTAAATGTATTTCGTTGGTTGCTGTACTATTTCATCAGTAGATGTTTACCATTTATGTTTGAAAAGTTCCAAAACTCATCTCTTCTTACATAAGCCCCCAAATACAATTTGCGAATTACAAAGCACAAGCAAAAACTGTACAAACATCACAACAAATAATTTTCTTCATTCATTATGGCATTGAATTGGCATTGTCCAAACTCAAACTTTGTTCCAAACCGCCCGTATATTATTGAAAGAAAAATAATGTTAAAAACGTTTTGTTAAATTTATAATGGATTGATTTTAAAAAACGATTTGAAAAAATAACTGCCAGGAACATCTAAGCAATATTTTAAAAATTCAGGTTTAGTATGATTAAATACAGGCATATAAATTATTTCCATTACATACATATACATATTTATTATTTGCTAACTGAAACTTGCTCGTTAGCATGGTTAAGAATCTTTGCAAAAAAAGTTTTTTTTTATTTATCAAATGCTAAAAGCTTTAAATATCTATTTCACATGAACATAACATAAAGCCAGATTTTAACATAAAGCTTTCTTTATATTGTTAACGATACAAAAGTGAAAGCTTTCACTATTGGCGATTAACTGTAAAGCCAATATGAAAGTTCAAAGTTTTTATTTTATGTAAAGCTAAAATATTTGTGGTAAAAATTACGGTTAATAATTTTTGGTTCTAAAATTTAAAATGCATACATACATATGATGTACATATGTGTGTGTGTTATATATAGATTAGACGTTTTAAGTTCAGAAAAAAAGTAGAAGCAATTAATGTTAACAGTTTAGAAATTTTTTTTTAAAAATTAAAAAATAAAATGTTCCTGAATTATCTGAAAAATTATCTAAAGCTTGTCGATATTTTACACCGAATGTTAAACTAGCCATGAGACCAACGCTAAAGTACAGAATAAATTTTTTGAAAACCTAAAACAACACTTAAGAGAAAAGGACAAAAATCTGATGTTGTTTATAAAGTTGATTGTAAAGATTGTAGTGCAGTTTATATTGGCGAAAAAACACAAAAACTTGCTAAAAGACTTAAACAACATGAATATGATTGCAAAACTTCTAGTAAAAAGGTTAATTTATCAGCATTGGCCAAACATGCAAAATCACGTTTTTTATTTAAGTGAATCTCAAGAAGCAATAACAAAACTTATTATAATAATTGAAAAGATACAGCAATACAAAATTTGATTTATTTTATAAATCATCACATAAAAAATAATTTTATTTAAAACTATAAGCTACATATAGTTAAGGGCACAAATATTAAGTTTATGTATAAAATAAACCAATATGAACTATTCATTTTTAGTCTGAGGCTGGAATGTTCTGTTCAGTGCGATGTCTGACGTTATTATGAATACCGTAGAAAAGAATTCGCTCTAAATTTTGTATAAAGAAATGTTTGGTAAGATCAGTTATATTAAAACAATGTATGAAGTTGAAAGTCCTACTATATATATTTGAATTGACTTGGTATACCTGTCTATTATAAATTAAAACAGAACTGTTTAAATAATTCTACTCCCTCATAAATTAAATAAATTTAAGAAGGAAAAAAAAAAAACTTTTATTGAAGGTAGTTATGATGCTAGTGATCCGGACATAGTATCAATCTGAAACATTTCTAATGATTTTAATGTGTTAAAGTGATCACAAAATCACTTATTTTGTAAAAATAAATTATTCCGGCGTATTAAAAGCATAATAAGGAATGGTATATGCGACATTTTACATCCAATATCTCGTGAGGTGTATAAAATATTAGATGAGATTTTTCACACTGTGCTACTAACTATCTAATAAAATCGATAATCGAATTTATTTTGCGCCACTAAACTAAAAACATTAAAAAAATTAAAGGAAAGAAATAAGAAACAAAAGCCTCGTTCCAATAAGCGTGAAAACAGGAAATAATATGTAGAAAAAAGCCTCTTGACCCACATTACCTGATGACGACGAAGAAAAAACAGTGTTTAAACGAATTATTTGTACCTTTTGCTTAGAATGTTTTTTTTTTCTTCTAATATTTATACAATAGTTTATTTACCTTTGCCATGTTTTAGTTTGTTATTACAAAAATTTTTATTGCATGTTTTCCTAGATACCAAAGAAGCCTAATAAGTTTAAACAATTCTCATATGTCTGACGAAAGTCTATTAAAAAAAGCTACAAGAAGTATGTTCTTCATGTACTAAAACATAAAACAAACAATAAAAACGTTACATGTGAATATTTTTTTTAATCGATGACAAAACTTGAAGGAAAGTCAATAAATGACATGATTTTAATTTGGCAAAAGTTAATAAAGAGAATTGTTGTTGTGAATTTATTAGTATTTCCGTAAATTGAACACTACTTACTGAGATTATTTGTGTTACTTCTATTGTATGTATAAAATCCTATAAAAATCCTGTAAGGATTAGTTTAGGTAAGCACTTGCCAGAATAATTAATTTTCGGAAATTTTAAGAAGTTAATTTTAGGTGAAAATATGAAGAGGAAATATTTGGGCTTTTTAAAAAAGGATAACATAATTAATCCATTTTTATATCGATTTTTGTTCAAAGTTGCTTGTATTGCATGCTTTTTTATTTGCATGAAAACTTAAAAAGCTAATGAAAAAAAAACTTTTGTTAAGTAAAATTTTATGATAAATAAATTATGATGATTTCATGGAACTTATCCGCCGCAACTAAATGTGGTCATATGATGTCAATGGTGTCTTGAATATTGGCTGCCACTTCTTCAAGAGTTGCTAGTTTGTAGGCTTAAACTTAGGACGAAACGTAGTCCCATATAAAGTAACCCAGAGGTGTTCAATCTCACGAAAAAGAGGGCCACTGAGTAGAACCACTTCTGGAAAAAAAAAGTTATCACAAAATTTATTTTGAAATAAATCGATTGTTTTGCGCGCTAGATATTTTTTTGCTACCTTGGATTGGCGGAGATAAAACTAGCAAAGGAGGCCAAATGCTTGGGTGTTTTCCTAGATCGCAAACTTTCTTGGAAAAGAAGCATACAAGAAAGGCTCAAGAAAGGGCTCAATGCCTACTATACATGCAGCAATTCCATTAGGAGGAACTGGTGTCTGCAACCGAAGGTGGTAAATTGGATTTATACATCGGTTGTCAGGCCGGTGATTTTTAATGGATGTGTCGTATGGTGGGAGGCGTTGGGGAAGGAAGGCCATAGGAAGCTGCTTTCTAAGGTCCAGAGGTGTGCTTCGCTGGGTATTACTGCTGCCCAGTGGAGCCCCCCTCAGGCTGCCTTGGCGTCATCCTTCACCTACTTCCCACTGAAGAATTTGTGTTGAGAACGGCGGAAAGTAGTTTGCTCAGACTTACGGAAGCGGGCTTTGTTAGGCCAGGATTTACAGGTCACACATCACTCTTAAAAAAAAATTAGTTTTAGCAGACGGGAGACCATATCCCTGGTTTTAAGATCTCCAAGGTTGTTGAGACTAATTTTATTAGAACGCCTTCACTAGTCATTCCGGATAGAGATCTTTGGGTCAAATCTGATAGACTGTACGAGGGCTGCGCGGTCTTTACAGATGGAACGAAAATGGAAATAGGCACGGGTTCTGGCGTCTATTTGTTAAGAACGGACATTCGTAGGTATTTTATGCTACCGAACGAATGTAGTGTATTTCAACAACAGGGCAACATTCTACGTTGACAGTCAGGCGGCGCTGAAAGCTTTGAAGGGGCATAGAGTCAAATCGAAGCTGGTCGGCAAGTGTAGGCTATCTCTCAACTTGCTTATGGACAAATTTAGCGTAAGGCTATGTTGGGTAGCAGGACATTGAAATATTGAGGGAAATGAAGTCGCTGATGAGCTAGCAAGAATAGGATCAGCATTAGATGTGGCAGTTAGTGACAGGTCGGTTAAATCTCCATTCGGTCACTACTATAGGAAACTCAGTAATTGGGTTTTTAGCGAGGACCAGCATATGGGAAAATGGCACTCCGGATTTCTGCAGGATGTGTGGGGATGAAGAGGAGCCAGAAACTATAGAGCATATCATCTGTTATTGCCTAAGGCTGCAACGCCATAGGCAAAGATGGCTGAGCAGACGTTTCCATGAGGGCATTAGTGATATCGCGAAGTGCAGGGGCTTTATCATGGGAATTAAATGGCTGAATGATGGATGATAACGGCTCTTTGTTTCTCCTTGGACAGTAAGGAGACTAGTTAGTCAATAAATTATAAATGAAGGAAATCACAATGGATCCAATTGGGTGTCCGAGTGGATGTGTATTTCACACTATCCTTCCTAACCTAACCTAACCTAGGCGCGATTCGTCTTATTGGAATCAAATGTCATTGATATTTAGGTGATTTATTTCTGGAAAGAAAAACTCAAGTAGTATGACTCAATAGCGCTTTTTATTCACCGTAACGGCAGCTTCAATATTTTCTTCGGTACGAACACTTCTTTGTCTTGTTGATGGTTAACTGTATTAATTGCATGCTCACTAAGCCGATTATATTGACCTTAAAATGGACAAAGTGCTCTATAAATTTCAAAAACTGATTTATATTTTTCAAATTTGAAAAAGATGTTTTGCTGTCAACCGTTTCAGATGATTTGCCAGACCTTTCTGAACAGAAACGTCATTACAGTTTAAGGTCTCAGCTGCGTTTTGGGAAATTATAGGGTCATGTTGCCCTTTCGAAATATTGGCGCATGTTCTTAAATTATCAGTAAATGGTAACGTTTTTAAGTGTCAATTTAAGTTATTCACAGTTGGTTACTTTCAAGAGAAGAGAAATTTGTACTTAATTATGGGTACAGCTGTCACTAAATGCCAACTAACTAATACATTCAAAGAACAGCTGATGATTGCTGATTGTGTCCATTTTTATTGGGTCCAATAAACATCAATACAAAAAATAAAATTCACTAGAGATGTGTTTTTGGTCAACAAAATTCAGTTGAATAATTTTATTTTTACACGCCGTTATTTTAAATGATTTATATACAAACTTTAAACAAAAAATTACTTTTTTTAGAAATTATATGAATTTTCTAAAGAACACAAATTGTTTTAAATAGCTTTATAATCTTTTTAATTAATAATTTACTGCAATCGTTCAAAATAATACCGATATTTTGTTTTTCTATTTACCAATATGCAGGATTGCATTTCTTTTACCATCAGCTATTATTATAGAAAAGTAATTTATTCATTCGTGGGAGTAAAATATAAATTAGAAGTGAAATACGTCGAGTTTTAAATTTTCGCATAGTTGCGTCGATTGAATTTTTGTATTGCAGTCGGTTTTTTCCAGATCTATGTAAGTTTTCAATTAAAGATTTGAAATGCTGGAAAAACATACGAGAGCGTTATGTGAATTTCGAAAGTAAAAATATTCTCGTACCTCGAAAGCTAATAAATGAAACATTGAAAACAGAAACCATGCACTATCGCAGAAGATAGAAGAAGGTTTTTGCCAATTATGAACTGAAAAAAATAATTTGTTGTTGTTATATGTTTTTTTTTTACGTATTTTTTAATACTGTTGCATTTAAAATTGTTATTTTTGTAAACTTAAGAATATTTCTTCACACTGATATTAAAATTTTTCGCCGTCATTATCGTCTAGTAAAAACAGATTTTTGTTTATTGGCTAAAACATGGAAAAACAATCTATTTTTGTTTTAAACAAACAATAACATGGAAGTATTTGCACACTTGAATACATACACACATACATACAAGTACATATGTGAAAATCTTTTTGTAGGAAAATTCTAAAAACAGAAATAATCAAATATCCTACAAAGAACTTTTAAAATCACCTTCTAAGGTTTCAGTTGGTCAATATAGAGAGAATAAAAATTTTGCACGTGAAATATTCACAATGACAAGTAAATAATTCAATGATTTGTATAGTTTTTTACACTTTGAAATTATAATACTGAATAGAATTCAAATAGAAAATGCATTGTGATATAGAGATAATGAGTAGAATTTACATTAAAAAAATGTGACATTTACATTTGTTTTCTATTTTAATGTGACAAGCCTTGTTGTTATTCTCTTTCTTTTATGCTTTTCTTTTAGTAGCCGATTTTTTAAACCAGAAAACTACTAATGTAATTAATGATACACTTATATCGCGGTATTTCTGCAAAATTCGAACAGTTCCTCGCGAACTCTTGGATTATTAACATTAATTTAGTCGAAAGTGAAAAATTAAAAAAAAAGAAATAAATAAAAATAAAACAGGACATGCGGTAGTAATTTAAATAAAATTGAGTGAATTTCAAAAGGATAGCAAAGGATTTTCAAATCAGACACCATTATAACGCATAATATGCGATAGCAAATAATAATTAGAAAGTAAACAAGAATAAGAATTTTTTTTCTTATAAAATTAAAGATGAAACCTTAAAAGTTGCAATTTAATTTGAATTTCTACAGTAAAAGCGCAACGTATAAATAATAAAATAAATCGATTAGAATATACGAATATATATGATTAAATATGCAACTACTAAAAAAAAAATCAAATATATTATGAAGAACTTAAAAAAGAAAAAATACAACCGTGTCTCAAAAATTTTCTTACGAATATTCAAGGACAATTTATTTATCCTTAAAGAAAACTGTGCAAAAAAATCAAATATCAGTGTTTTCTCTACTGATTCCGGAAGACTCCATCAATAAAAAAATAAAAACAAATATTCATGTAGCGACGTTTAAAACATTTAAATTTAAATAAAATTACGTTTTAGTATCCTGACCAGACATCACAGCTTTAGGAAGCTCATAGCACCCAAAATTTTGCATCTGTTTTTTTTTTTGCAAGTTTTAAAATTTATAATTTTAAAAACACGATAATAAAATTTATAATAATGTGATTGTATTTAAAAAATTTGTAACATTAAATGTAATCAGAGAGAAAAAGGAATGATGAATAGTCCTTTTAACAGGGAAAAACTAATATTAATTTAGTATTCGATAAAAGTGCTGATAAACGAAAATTCATATGACTACTGAAGATGATTGTGTGTCTTCTTCAACCGAATGTCATTCAATATTTTATGTCATGTGGTTTGAAATCGAAAATTATTTAAACAGAAAAAATTAAACTGTTTCGTAGATTTTGATGTTCCTCTTCAAGCCAATACAATGTTTGAATTATTTCAAAATTCATCATTTCAAATTACTACCGTAAGGCGATAATTTTGGCTAAATAAAAAGATAAACATAATTTCCTACCGATCGCTTGAAGATTTAAAAACATTCAATTTGGAAAAAGTCACTGCCAATCACGACAAACCCTGCCATCAAGTAGTTGAATATTCTGTTACATTAATTAATTCTGCTCAGTCACTTGAAACTTTTATCAACAGTATGTTTTTAATTTTAATGATCTGGAAATCCACAAATTTCTTGTGTTCTTGTTCAATTGAGCTTTTTCTACGAGTAGTGTTTCTTTTATAGTTAGGTGACTACAGCTGGTGAACTTCCAAAACGTTTATATGAAAAAATCAGCTGATAAAACTTCCATGTGAGTGGGTCAGAATTATATTAATGTTACTGGATACTCAACTACTTGATTGCAGCTGTACTGTTTGGCAGTGAGGTGTAAGCGGTAAACAACTCTGATAAGGAAACTGTGGTTAGTCTCGAAATATCATGATGTCAGTTCAACTTTCCTTGCAGTCTAAAGGCGATTTTAACACAATGTGCTAATGGGGGAACTTTAGATACTCCTGAAGTGAATCTTAAATGAATACATTCAAATTCTCGACAGCAATTTAATTTATTATGGAGCACTTCACGACGATTAGTTATTGTTAATTTAATTTAATTTAATTGTACTTACTAAACGCCGATAAACGTTTATTTCTTATTGCCATAAATAATCAGTAATTACGAAATTGTTGTTTGGGAAAAAGGAGATTTTGTTGCATAGTGTTCTAAGTAGAGTAAAAATTCAAATATCAATATAAATTAATAATTAATTTTTAGTTAGTTCTTTTAAGGCGAATCTTATAAAAGATTGACCTTAAAAACATAAAAAACTACCATGCAGGTACATAAATATGTACGTATTTTTATGGTATGGACCCACAGCGTATACGTTACATTGAGTTCGTCATAATCAATTTAACGGGGTTAAAATAAAATAAATACGAATTAACTGGGTTCTTCAATTTATTTACTAAAACGATAAAAAAAAACATAAAAAACAATTGTTTTTGAAGAATTGAAGTAAGAGTTGATGGAGCAATTTCAAATCGCTTAACAACGTCTATTTTTCTCTGCATTGTCAATGGCTGCAAAAATTTATTGTTTTTGTAACACCGACACCGAGTTTTATGCTTGCGCTTTGACATTTTTCTTTATTATTCACGTATTCTGTTGTTTTTATTACGACTTATAAGTGGTAGTTAGCAAACAATTACGATTTATAAGTGGTAAAGAAGATTTTATTTGAAAAGTAAATTACAAATTTGCGAGGGGACCAAAATGTATGGAAATTTTACGAATTAACGAGATTTTTACAAGGGACCGACAGTTTATTACGAATTATCGGGAATTACGATTTATCGGGGTAAGAATTATCGGGATTTTACCGTAATTGGAATTAAAATCTGCACGCAGCAGTGCATGATGTATAAGAAAGCAATTTCGAAATAGTTTACAACAACAATTGTTCATATTATATATTTTAAAAATATTAATAAACGTATCAGTACTGACTTCAAGGCCGCTACACCTCTCATCAGCGTTCAATTGTCCATCTTTACAATTTTCGTACTAATAATACTATAAAAATAATATTAATAAACCTTTTCATGCCGTTTGTCTGTTATCACAATTTGGTAACATTTTTTTAACATTCAAAAGTCGCGTCAATTTATTTTAAAAGTGAAACCGATTTTTCTTAATTCAACCTTTTAAATGTTCAAGAGCAATTTGTTGTATTATTATTCGGTATTATGCTTTGGCTGCTCGCTCTTGAAAATTTTCTTAGCCACTGCGTTTCACAAAATTTTATAAATAATTGTTTAAGACTATTAAAGAAATCCTTGATAAATTGTTTTGGTGTAGTATTTATTATTTATTTGAATTTTTGCAAAAATTGAAAACAAATCCATCAATATATAGACAATAAGTATCCTACTTAATTATTTCGCTGCTGATTTGCTCTATTCTTTATGCTAAACAATCTGCTATATCTCTTGTGACTTTTTTCTATTGTATAGCGTTTGAAAAAATTAAAAATTAAACGATGCTGTAGTGAAACCAATAATAATCTTATAAATTCAATAAAAATAATAATACTTTTTGTGATGTGGAAGTTTAAATAATTTTAAATCATAGAAAAAAATACTAAAGGGCTTTAGAATTTAAAAACTTAAATGAAATCTTTGAAACAAATATTTGTATAGCAAACTGCATCGAGCATTTAAAAAAAAGCAGTTTATAATTACTTTAAACTTGATAAGAATTGGACAGCATCATCTGGTTTTTTTTAAATAAATTACACGTACAAATAGAAAAAATAAGGCAATATCAATTATATGTAATGGGAAAAATCATCATACTTTAAATAAATAACACTGTGCAACAGTACATGACTTTAACACAAAAAAATTTTCTTTTAACAAAAAAAATAGAAAAAAGGGAAAATTTTCAACTTATCTTTATGAGCTAATTATATATCCTTAGCACATTCAGATTCCATTGAAGTGTTTACAAGAGTACTTCAACTTGGCTAAACATTGTTGCTAAAAAAATCAGCATTCCCTAAACTAAAACTTAACTAAGAAATAAATGTTTGTCAAAATTTTTGCAAGAAAAACGCACGAAAATGCAATATATGATAAAAAATTTTCACAAAATTTGTTCGGTAGACTCTTAGCTGCATTATCGCCATATAAAGTTAGGCGGTATCGCGACGTCTAAAATAGTTGTTGGACAAAATCTGGTGACACCCATTTTTTAGAATGTGTGGAGGCCCATTAAAAAAATTGGTCACCAAAATGGTTAATATACTACACTTTGCTAATAGAGTCGAACCTATACTGACTTGTCTGTGTGTTTTTTTTTTCCCAAAATTCATGTTTTAGTAATTTTGTAAATTTTAATGGAATAATAATTTTTAAAGCTTTAGAGTCTGAACACAATGTTTGCGGTGCGATTTCTCGTTGCGGAAGAGAAAAATAAATATAATACAACGGAAGACGGCGAAGGCAATCCATTTACATTTTTATTAATTTTTATGTACATACATTCAAACATACTTCAAAATCATGTTTTTTGTTTTCAATAATGTTGTGAACACCGCCAATTATTCAAAAACTATGGCAACATCAGAAAGAGAAAGAGTACAGTGATGGAAAATGTGGCACAATTGGGCCATTTGTGGCACTTTTGAATATTTGATGGCCCTGGGGTACTTTTTAATCTATTTTGGCCCTTTCAGCTCAAAATTCATCTAACTGCTTCAAATCGTTCGAACGTACTGAACGCTTTCAGTACATTTTCAATGTAATTTTCTTCCTGTTTCGAACCCTAATTTTGTTTACAACATTGTTTTGTTCGTCAAGAAAAAACTCCTTACTATTATTTGCAAACCTGTCTTGTGCTAGTACCCAAGGCGAATTCATTACAGGTGAACTTGTAAGTACAGCTGTTAAATTTTTTTTTGCATTTTCATCATTGTCGGATATCAAAATAAACTATTTGCTTCTTGAGTTTTACATTGTACAATGATTTTACAAAAACAAAATGCTTATGGTTTTTGTTACATGTTGTACTTGTTTTATTAGTGCGATCACCTGTTATGAATTCGCCGTGGCTAGTACCAATATCAAGTAAACACAAAAAAACTAAGTAGACTGCCTAACGGTAAAAAATTCTTTATGAATAAAATTTGTATTGAAAAATAAAATTTCGTGTTGCTTTTGAGTAATGATATTTGTGTAAATTTATTTAAAATAAAACACATATACTGCATTAGTGTTACTATTGTTTTTATTTAAATAAAAACTTGTTATCAAATATATTCCAAAAAAGTTTTGTTGGCCCTCTCGAAGCTATTTTGGCCCTTTTAAATTGTCAATTTGGCCCAAAACAAAAAAACTCAAAATCCATCACTGAAAGAGTATCAAAAATTGAGAGAATAAGAAAGTCCGCAATGAAAATAAAATAGATTTTAATTTTATACCGCTCCGCACTGCGGTTTTTTACTTCAAAATCGTATGAAAAACCGCACAGCAATAAATTATCGCAACATTGTGTTCAGACTCTTAGGTCGTTTTTTATATAAAAAATGTTTTAATTTTAATTTTAATTTTTCGATATTTCGCCACACCGTTGGTTGGCTTCTTCAGGAGATATTGAGTTAAATCTAATTTAAAATTAAAAACATTTTTTATATAAATAACGGCCTAAAGCTTTAAAAATTATTATACTATTAAAATTAAAATGGCCAAGAAAATTAGAAAACTATTAATTTTGTTAATTTATAAAAAACAACCAGGAAAATCGTAATGTTGACTCATCAGAAATAATGAAAATATTGACGAAGTCACACATTTCGATCGGAATATTTTCAATTGCTTGATTGTATTCCGGTAATTTTTTATTTACAGTCTTCAGATTCTGCTCACATTAAGCTCTAATATAAACGTGCAAAACATATTTAACTGACGTTCTCAAATGTATGCATGTTTTTTTATTGTTTATTACAAATAAATTTAGTAGAAAAATTCATTGTCAATTCTATTTTGAATTTCAAACGTGGTTTGATTACAAATAAAATTTTTGTTTTTTAAAATTACAATTTCAAAATTGAAACCACTATCGATCGGAATTGAGTTCTTTGAATGACGGTATATTTCATTATTTTATTTAAAATAATATCTTATATATTCTTATATCTTATATCTTATATTTTCGTCCATGTAAGAAATGTCCATAGTGAAATTGTACTGATTGGCTGTTGACTTTGTCTACAGTACTACTCTCTCTCTCTCTCTCTCGCTCTGAATAACTCATAGAATCCCTGTAGTAAACTCGGGGCCAATTGTCTCCAAGTCACCACTTTTGTCTAATTGTTTGGTGACGTCTTACTGGGCTTATTGCTGACAGGTCACCAATTTGACGACTAGTGCTGACTTCTTGATGACATTGTCAACGATACGTCTACACTTTTTAGTTTGCTTTAACAGATATAGACTAAAATTATAGAAATGTACTAGTAATTTTCTGGTTCGAATGTCTCTACTTGGTCCCATTAGAACTACGTAATCTCTACCTAGTCAACACTCTCAATGTTACTAGTACATTTTCAATGACAAGCACATTCTAAATGTCTATAGCACAAAGCATTGTATGGGGGGTAATAGAGAGTAGTACTGGTGACAAAGTCAACAGCGATTCAGCATAATTTCACTAACGACATTTCCTGCAGGGATGCTTTAAGGGCACTATACATTCATCAAAATGCTTGAGATCAAGCTCGTGTACGTGTGCTTGACGTTAACCCATTAATTTGCTTGAAGACCTGTCCAGCATTCATTTTGCATTTTATTTTGAAGTGTTAACAACGAGACAGTATTGAGAAAAATTTTGAATATGTCTGTTGCCGACGGAACTTTGAATATGAACTAACAAAAAAAAAAAAAAATAACATGTTTATGAACAAAATAGAAAAAATAAAATGTCTTGTATGTTACAACAACAATAATAATTAACTTTTTTTTAGTTTTTTATTTAAATTGTATTTTATTATTGAATATTTTATAATCTACTTTTTGGATTTATGTTTTCATTTCCTTAAATGCAATGTAATGATACATTGGTATTGAATGTATTGTGTTTTTTTTTCATCCGACATATTTAGCTTTTTTTGCTTTTTGAAATTTCGTTTTAATTTAAAAATGTGTACGTGCTTGAAGAGTAAAACCAATATATTCATCAAAATCACTCGTCAAGCATGCCAAAAATCTAAATTTTTTGATTTTTCATCCAGCATCGTCGGTGTCACTAATACAAAGAAATTTTCACTTATACCACCATAATTCATGATTTTGACGAATGTATAGTGCCCTTTAGAAATTTAGCATGCGCTTGTCATGGAGAATCTACTGATGATATTAAAAATATTGTCTATGTAGTGATTACGTAGTTCTTCCCATGGGACCAAATGTATAAATTCGAACCTATCAAGCAAACTAAAAAGTGTAGAAGTTTCGTTGACAATGTCACCAAGATGTCATCAAGCTAGTCAACAAATTGATGACTTGCAGATACTTGGCTTCAGGTGTGCTGCAGTGTTAAAACACTGTCGCATACTTATTCAATTATTCTATTCAATTTGAGCACATACATAAGTGTAATCAAATCAATTAAAATAATTGTGGGTTTACTTAAACTATTAATTGAAAATAATTTTATAAACTAATTGCCAAAAAATATTATAATATTTTTTATGTGAAGGAGTTCAGCAATACAAAGTGCGAAAATAGGCGAGCGTAAATTCCTTGGCTGTCGGGGCCACATGGTATCAAATGTAAATTATTTGGTTTATTTGAATTAGTTGTCTAAGCTTGCACAGTTTGCTGGCCACATACATATTTATGAATGTATGTTGATATAAACATTTTCATAACAACTTTTATTTTAAGCATTTCGGGAAAAACTTAAGAAACCGTTTTAAGAATTTAATATATTTCTGATTAAAGCAAATGTTACCACAAAATAAAACATTAAAATATTAAATAAACAAATAAAGTAAAAATGGCTACGGATCCGGAAAAAGGAGACGGTAAAGATGAAACTTATAACATACAATTTGGTGATGAATACGTATTATCAGAGGAGGAGAAATCATTTATATTGGCTTGTGAACGGGGTGATATCGCTGGTGTTAAAGCGTAAGTTAGAAATTTTGTCAATTTGCTTATAATGCATCGTATAAATAAATATAAAAGCAATTGTCGCAAATTGGTTTCAGAATAATCGAAGAAAATAAGGATTCACCGGACAAGTTTAATATAAATTGTCTAGATCCCATGAATCGGTCAGCGTTAATATCATCTATTGAAAATGAAAATTTTGATTTAATGATGGTGCTACTAGAAGAAGGCATCGAAGTGGGAGATTCACTGTTGCATGCTATTTCAGAAGAATATGTTGAAGCGGTAGAAGAGCTTTTGCAGTGGGAAGAATCACATCACAAACCAGGGTCACCTTATGTGAGTATAAATCGTTTAAAAGTTAATTGGCTTTTTAAATGTGAACCGACTTAATTTATTATTAGAGTTGGGAGGCAGTAGATCGTTCCAAATCGACATTTACACCAGATATTACGCCGTTAATTTTAGCAGCACATCGTAACAATTACGAAATTTTAAAAATTCTTTTGGATCGTGGTGCCACTTTACCAATGCCACATGATGTCAAGTAAGTTATTTGATTTCAACAGTGATATAAATTAACAACAACAAAAAATTACAAAAGCCATTCAAATATTTATTCCACTTTTAAGGAGTTTTAAATTATTCACGACTTTTTTATTTAAAGCTTTTGCCATTGTCCAAAAATATTTTAGTAATTTCTAAGATGTTTTTTTACATTAAAAATTATGTGTAAAAGTAATCTTTGAGGGTGAATGTACTCTTTTGAAATGTTTACTTCCACTATAGAATAATTCTTTAAGATTAAATATTTAAGTTAATACATTTCCTTCCGCAACATATGGGCTGTGTTTGTTTCTCTTTTTTTATCTCCTTATGATGGCGAGTATAAAAAAATCTAATGGTCTAAATTGAATTTATTAAACAAAACAAAAAAAAAACAGGAAAATACAACAAAATAAACCCATACCACTCATTCGTTATTTGATTACAGATGCGGTTGCGATGAGTGTGTCACTTCACAGGAATCGGACTCTTTACGTTACTCTCAATCCCGAATTAACGCATTTCGTGCTCTTTCGGCCAGTTCATTGATAGCACTTAGTTCACGTGATCCTGTTTTAACAGCATTCGAGCTTTCATGGGAATTGAAACGTTTGCAAGCAATGGAATCAGAATTTCGTGCTGAATATTCAGTAATTAGCAAATTTTTGTATAAAATAATGTAGAACTTTCAATAAGTAGACATATTTATAATACTACATATGGGCAAAAGTATACATGCATAAATAATTCATTGCAGGAAATGCGTTCAGGAGTACAAGATTTTGCTACTTCGTTATTAGATCATGCCAGAACATCAACGGAACTAGAAGTAATGTTAAACCATAATCATGAAGCTTCTAGTGACATTTGGACTCCGGGCCAGAGACAGACCTTAGAGAGATTGAAATTGGCTATTAAGTATAAGCAAAAAACGGTAATTAAACTGCAAAATATTTAAAAGAACAAATTTTTTTATTTATTAAATTCTATTCTTCTAGTTTGTGGCACATCCCAATGTACAACAACTTTTGGCAGCCATTTGGTATGAAGGTTTACCCGGCTTTCGACGTAAACAGAGTTCTCAACAAATTATAGAGGTTGTCAAATTGGGTTGCATGTTTCCCATCAACAGTATGAATTATTTAATGGCTCCCGAATCAGACGCTGGAAAATTTATGAGAAAACCATTTGTTAAATTTATTACACATTCTTGCTCCTACATGTTCTTTCTGAGTGAGTGCAATTGAAAAAAAATCTTTATAAAAATCATTTAATTGAGGAATTTAGTGAGTGCAGTAATTTTACAATCTAAAAAATATAAATATTGAAAATTGAATCGAAAAATCATTAAAATAATTGCAAAATACTGACAATTTTCTAAAATCTCTTTAGTATTGAAAACTCAACTATCAATTATATCAGTTATATTATTTATGCTTTAAGAGCTCCCTTATAGTGAACAGTCCATTTAAAGATTGAAAAAATTAATTTAAACTAATTAAGTAAATTTTTAAATAACTTATCCATAGTGCTACTTGGTGCTTCATCATTGCGTGTGGTTCAAATAACTTTGGAATTATTGGCGTTTCCATGGATGATCGAAATGTTGGCAGATTGGCGTAAACATGAAAGAGGCTCCCTACCTGGTCCTATTGAATTGGGTATCATTACCTACATTGCAAGTATGAGTGTTATAGACGAAAAACTTTTAATTTTCTTCTTCCGAAATCACTGAGGAAATTTTTTTCTTAACAGGTTTAATTCTCGGCGAATTGAAAACATTATACGACGATGGTTTATTTGAATACATTACAGACTTGTGGAATATTGTGGACTTTATCTCAAATATGTTTTATGTTACTTGGATTTTATGTAGAGCCACAGCTTGGATAATAGTGCATGTATGTATGGCCAACTCAAATCTTTATTGTTATCAAAATAATTTTATAAAGATATTTTTATGGAAAATTATACAGTTGTTGTTGTTATATTTAACCGACTTCAAAAAATGAAAAACGCTATAAATTCGATTATTTTTACTTTTTTCACGCATAGCAAAATTATTTAGGGAGTAATTTTAATAAATTTTGTTTCAAGGGGAAGAGTATATATATTCGTTCCATTACGACAAAAAAAACATTATGCTCTCGCTTGAAATATTTCCCATGATAAAAAAAATGGTGAGTGAACAAAATTAGAAAATACTCGTAGTACACTGCCACAAAAACAACGTAAAAATTCTCAATTATAATTTTAGGGAAAGAGAACACATTTCACTTGAACTTTATCCCCAAAAAAAAGTTGATTGTCCAACTTCCCGTATGTCTCTCTCTCTCTCTCTTTTGGAGTCGGTTTAATTTTCAAGAATTATTACCGTGAAACTTATAATATTTATATGTGCTTATTTTGTTTTTTATTAATTTTTTATTTTAAAGCGTGATCTTTGGTATCGTAACATCGATCCTTATTTTCCCAGAGAACATTGGCATCCGTTTGATCCCATGCTATTGTCAGAAGGTGCATTTGCAGCTGGCATGGTATTTTCCTATTTAAAACTAGTGCATATTTTCTCCATAAATCCACACTTGGGACCGTTACAAGTGTCACTAGGCCGCATGATCATCGATATTATAAAATTCTTCTTCATCTATACTTTAGTGCTGTTTGCGTTTGGTTGCGGCCTAAATCAATTGCTGTGGTACTATGCCGAATTGGAGAAGAACAAATGTTATCATTTACATCCAGATGTGGCAGATTTTGATGACCAAGAAAAGGCTTGCACCATATGGAGACGTTTTTCAAAGTAAGCTTTTCAAGTTATTAGATTTAAATTCATTTTAACAACTTTTTTTTTTTGTTTATTTCAGTCTATTTGAAACTTCGCAGTCTCTATTTTGGGCCTCTTTCGGTTTGGTTGATTTAGTGTCTTTCGACTTGGCTGGCATTAAAAGTTTCACCCGTTTTTGGGCCTTACTCATGTTTGGCTCATACTCCGTAATTAACATTATTGTATTGCTCAACATGCTTATTGCCATGATGTCCAATTCATATCAAATTATTTCCGAACGTGCCGATACGGAATGGAAATTTGCCCGTTCTCAATTGTGGATGAGCTACTTTGAAGACGGTGGCACCGTTCCGCCACCATTTAATATGTTTCCTTCGGTGAAATTGATGCGCAAAGCATTTGGCAAAGAGCCACCAAAACGTTCTAGAAGCTTTATGGTGAGTTTTAAATGAGTTTTACGATTAAGTTCTTAATCTGTCAATTGGTGAAAACATGAAAGAGGCTCCTGACCGGTCTTATTGCAAATTTTCTAAATGTAACCGTTTCATATTTATGTATAATTGCCCAACTCTATCAATTGTTAATCAAGTAAAATCGCTTAAGAGACCGAAATGAACATGCGTCCCAAGCATATAAAAATACACGTTTGCGTGATTGCCCGTTTGTCTTTCGAAGGTATTGACTGAGCAATAAATCAGTAAAGTTTCAAAAATAAACAATAACCCCAAAACATACAAAAACCAATTTTGTATATTGTGGATGATTATAAAGGGTGATCCAAGTAGAGATACTTTTTTCAATAGACTTTTTTTGACAGATCACGTGTGAGTCGTGTCATGCTGTCATGTTATTTTTGTTTAGTATTTTGTTTGGCTTTTCATAATGGAAAGACTTACGCCTGAACAACGTTTACAAATCGTTCAACTTTATTACGAAAATTACGTTCTGTGAGGAATGTGTTTCGAGGCAAATTTTGTTTAGCGATGAGGCTCATTTCTGGCTCAATGGGTATGTAAACCAACAAAATTGGCGCATTTGGGACGATAAGCAACCTGTAGAGATTCAAGAACTGCTACTTCATCCAGAAAAAACAACGGTTTAGTGTGGTTTGTAGGCCGGTGGAACCATCGGTCCATATTTCTTTAAAAATGATGCCGGTGCAAACGTAACCGTCAATGATGACCGTTTTCGTGCCATGATAACCGACTATTTGATGCCTGAAATTGAAGATCGTGATCTTGGCGACATTTGATTTCAGCAAAATGGGGGCACTTCCCATACATCGCAATGGATTTATTGAGAGAACATTTCGGTGAGCACATAATTTTACGTTTTGGGCCAGTCGATTGGCCACCAATACCGTGTGATATCACACCGTCAGACTTTTTCCTGTGGGGATATGTAAAGTCTAAAGTTTATGCGGACAAACCCGCTTCGATTCAGGCCTTGGAGGAAAACATCACGCTTGTCATTCGCCACTTACCAGTCGAGATGCTCGAAAGAGTCATGGAAAATTGGACTCAACGGATGGACCATCTGCGACGTAGCAACGGCCAACATTTGATAGACATAATCTTCAAAAAATAAATGCCAAAGAATGTTCTTTCAAATGATAATAAACATTCTCCATTAAATTTCAATTTTCTGTGTGTTTTTCTTTAAAAAAGTAGGGAACCTCGAAATGGATCACCCCTTACGATCATATTGTTTCTGTGTATCAGGTCGGGTTTTCTCACAATTATCAGGTGCAGTTCAAATTCCATAAATTATAGAATTCCTTTTCCTAAAGAAAAGTATATTCGTGGATTTTCGCAAATAAAATTTTATATATTAAAAATATCAACTTACTTTCATCGTAAAAATACACATATTTTTAAAAATTCCTGCCAATAACTTTACTTTATTAATTAAGTAAAATGAAAGATTAGATAAATGAAGATTCTTCTTCGGCAAACTCAAAATTTTCTAAAATCGGTTTTTCTTCATAAACCAGTTCACAGATAAAATATCTAACGATTTGCCATTACCACCTTCCTTAACTGGAAAAATACCGCTTGGATTACTTCTACAACATCAATCTTTTTTTTTTTTTTGTCTCTCTTGAACAACATTGGTGATTTTTTTGTTGTGTCGATTTCCGATTTAGTGTGCGAAATGTATATACAAAACAAAACATATTCAATCCGACATTTTTCAAAAATTGTTTAAGACGTACATACATACATATTTATGTTTGTATATCAACATCTCCAAAATCGTCTAAAAGAAATACATACATGAATATGAATATACTCGCAAAAAATTGTTAAGAAGAATCTCAACCCATTAAAAGATTTCTATGATTTTTTTCTTACAATTTACAGGCTGTACATTCAACAAATATTAAAAGAAAAGAATTTAAAGAAAAGTGCTGGTATAAAATAAAAAAAGTTGCGTATAGATATAAATAAATTACACTCATTATTTGCAATCAAATTTCACACTTAAAAGTCCAACAGTTCAACACATTTCTAATAACAGATAAATAAAGATAAAGATATTTAGGCGTCATGAACATGGAGGAAGTACGTATGTTTGTATGTATGTAGGTAGTTTAGAAATTCAATTAAAATAAATATTTTTCTCTTGTAAAAATTTCCCTTATAATCACCCCTTTCGTAAACAAAATGTGAAATATTTGTTCCCATGAAGGGAAATTTGGTACCGTGAATTTCATGGGAACGTTTGTTCCCGCTATCAATTCGTAGTGAATGTAAAATAAGGAAGAAGATTAAAAAAATAAAAAATTAAATAAATTTTTGTTCAAAAATATACTCGGGTATATATATTTTAAAGAAAACTTAAAAAGATAAGAGCTAAATATTCAGTGTTGAAGCGATAATTTACTTGCAGCGTTTGTTTATTGCATTCTTACATTTATGTCGCAAAAGAATTCGGCTTTTTTGTGGAAAGCCAACAAAACGGAATAATCCCAACAAATTAAAGCTTCTCAAAACCGCAGGCACTGAACCTGTTGTTTTGCATTTTGTAGAGCATTACATCAGCGTGTGCATTATTATCAGATATTTTTCTTAAAATAAACTTTTTAAGCTTTAATATTCAAGTTGTATGAAGAATTACATACATGTTTTGTTCTATTCCCCATCAAAAATAAAGTGAATAAATTGAAGGGAAAAGTGAAAAAACTTGTGGGACAAAAATTATTCACGATAAGGGGAAGTTTTTCATGGGAGTTGTTCACGATTGCAATTATGGGAAAAGGGAAAAAATTACGAGAGAAAAATTTTTTCCGATAGGGGTGAATATTAAAGTAGTAGCAAAATTTTACACAGATTTAATACTATATTGTCTCAGTAAGACAAGACATTAAATGGCTTTCAAATGCTGTTAAATAGCACGACAGATACCACTCTAGATGAAATTAAAATATTTGTAAGGATTCATATATTGCACGACCGATTTCGCAGTTTGAAAATTTTTAGTGCCTTACAATATTTATTTAAAAAAAATATACTCGTATGTATATAAACGAACACGATAGCAAGAATAGTCAAAAGAATACTTTATTTTGAAAACCCATCATCTCGGATTATAACTTTCCATTTTTTATAGCTGAAAGTCAAAAAGTATTTAAAAAAGTAATCGCGAATTAAATAAAAATGATGATGACATTTAGTACGCATCCAACTCAATAAATCATGCAGCGATTTCAAGCCAATTTTATTTGCTTCAAGTATAAAAACTTTGCAAAGAAAACAGACATTTTCCATCATTTTCAGCATTAAATGAAGCCGCTTTTATTTATTTAAAAAATTTTAATTACAATTACCCAGCAAAAAATAAAATGACAAAAATAGAATTGAATCATGGGTTCAAGTCATGATGAGCTGGTTCGATTTAGGTGAAACATGCGTTATTTTAACAATAGCATGTCTTTGGAGATCATGTTTTTGTGTTGGGAAATTCATAAATTTTTTGCTGTGTAACTTAGGGAATTTTAAATTAAATTAAAATTTGAATAACAACCTGTGTGAAGTGAATAGAAGTTTACATAATTTTATAAACTTATAGAATAATTAAAAATGTCATCTGACCCCTAAAGTTTGCTTAAGAACTTTTCAGGAAACCCTCGACTAATATGTGTGTATGTAAGTGCTAAGGCGCCATGATATTAAGATTCATATTGTTTTCACTCTCTCTCTCTCTCTATCTTACATGCATACAGCGCAAATCAAAGGAAAAAGCACAAGTGCTACATGAACGTGTTATGAAACTTTTGATACGCCGTTACGTTACATCCGAGCAAAGCAAAAGAGATGATTTCGGCGTCACCGAAGATGATATCATTGAAGTGCGTCAAGACATCAGTTCATTGCGTTTCGAATTGTTGGATATTTTCACAAACAACAATTATGTTGTACCGGATATTGAAAAAAAATCAGCAGGTGCTGGTGGGTTTAGGTATTTGAAAAGAATTTTAAATTGAACGCATTTTTTTTTGTAACTACAGGAGCAGCTGGTAAGAAAGGTAAAATATTAGAACGTCGTATCTTGAAAGACTTTCAGATTGGTTTTGTCGAAACGTTACAAGATGAAATGGCCAAAAATGAGAATGCTGGCAAAGATATATTCTCATCAGTTGCCAAAGCTCTTGGCAAACAGAGATCACAAAAAGGGTAAGATGAATCCAAATGGCCGGTAAATAATATTGAAAAATATAAATAAATTTATTTTCTTTTTACTAATTTGATCATAATTAGCGAAAAAGATTGGAATGCTATTGCCCGTCGCAATACAATGTCGTCAAATCCTATTGGTTCTAAACGTTCTTCGATACAGAGACATTCACAACGCAGTTTACGACGTCAAATTATAGAGCAGGCCAATGAAGGCCTCAGAATGAATCAAAATCAATTAATTGGTAAGGTTTTGTTGTTTCTAAATACTGTTGCATTTCAGTTACAATTTAAATCATAATTATTCTAGAATATAATCCTTCGTTGGGAGAAGTAACCAGGGCTACTCGTGTTGCTTACGTTAAATTTATGAAAAAGAAGATGGAGGCTGAAGAAACGAAAACTGAAGCAGCAGCTGCCACTACCGCCACCACAGAAAATGAAAAATCTACGACTAAATCTATAATTAAAAAGACGGAGGTATGGGTGTATAACTGTACGAGTGTGTGTGTACATGTGTTGGATTAATATAAAATTTTACTTAAAATATTTTCAGGTCAAACAAGAAGCTCCTGCAAAACCAGATGGCACTAAGCCAGCTGCAGCCAAACCTGCTGCTGCACCTGGAAAAGATGGAAAGCCTGGGGATGCAAAATCAGCTGATGCAAAACCAGCTGCTGCCAAATCAGCGGATGCTAAACCAGCTGCTGCCAAACCAGCGGATGGGAAATCAGCTGATGGCAAAACTGCTGCACCAGCTCCACCAAACAAACCTGGTGATGCTGCCGCTAAACCTGCTGTAGCCAAGCCTGGCGAAGCAGCTAAACCACCAGCGGCAGCTCAAAAGGAGGAAACAGCTAAAACTGCCGATGCAAAACCAGCTACGGGTACAGCAGCGACAGCAACAAAATCTGCAGCACCCGCAGCACCTGCAAAACCTGATCCTAACGCTAAGCCTGCTGGAGATGCTGCTAAACCAGCTACAGATGCTGCAACAAAGGCCGCTGATAGTGCTGCTGGAGCGGCTGGAGCTGACAAAAAGGCCGATGACAAAAAGCCCGATGATAAAAAACCCGATGATAAGAAGCCTGATGATAAGAAGTCTGATGATAAAAAACCACCTCCGGCTAAGCCAGCAATTAAAGTCGGTCAAAGTAGTGCTGCAGCTGGTGGTGATCGTGGGAAATCAGTTGTTACTGGTCGTATGATATCTGGTTGGCTTTAAGTGTCCTTTTGTAATTATTCTTTTGAATTTAATAGATACAATTAACTTGTCGTATAAGAATTATTTCATTAAATTAATTATTTTTAAATCGATCAGTTTTAATTTTTACCAATAAATAATATTAAAATATATTAAAATTCTCTATTTTATGAGTGTTATTAGCATTTCGTTACAATATATGTGGATCGTATAAATGGCAGAGTGAAAAGCGCTACTAACCGATCTACAAATTTAATTATTTTTGTTATGGAAAAATATGTTTCTTGTGAAATTTCAAGTCCAAAAGTGCTACTAAATTTTACAGATGAATTAAAAATAAGTTTACATAGAAATTTTACATTTAAAACCTGAAATTTTGAAAAAACACAAAATAAAATTAAAATCATATAAAAAATAAAAAGATCGAAGAATAATTAAATTTAATATAACATTTGCTCGAAAAAGTAGTCGTTCTAAAGATTTTCCAAATGTTCGATCAATCTTTGTTAACAATGATCGGTACAATATATAATATGACTATAAACTCTGTACAATACAAAGAAAGATATAAAAGCCTGCAATAATTGATTATGGAAATAAATATGTAGTGGTATTTTGGTATTTGGAAGCGTACATCTGTGACTCATTTTACGCGTAACTAAAGCTCCACCATTTACTAATGGGCTAATGGTACTCAACATAGAAGACGAGATATTCACTTTTATAGTGACGTCTTTAAAATTTATGATGTTCTATGGGCTTAAATATTATTTTATATCATATGAAAATATGAATATATGTATGTATAATATAATATATATATATATAAAATACGAATGATAATTTTAAAGTTCAACATTAATGCACATGAACGCAAGCACTGCTTTAAAGATCTGTAATGTTGGTAGGTCTGCAGTACAGTATTGCGGAAGTGCTCCTTAAATTACTACATTACTGCAGTAATTTTTCCCATTTCATATATTAAGTCACCATTTTAAGAAATGACGTCAAGAAATCAGCAGGTACTCTCTAAAAAAGATTGCTCTAAAAGTGTATCTAATGCAAAATATGTTTGATGTATAAATGCTGGACAGACATTAACATTTGAACTACGAGTATTTAGTTAAATAATAAGAAATGTCACCGTTACGCGTATGTAAAAGTGGGCGGTAAAATTTTTTTCTCAATAAAATGACTCATTTAAGCGGGTAAACGTTTTGGGCGAGGTTCATTTAAGTGAATATATTTTAATGCAATATATTCTGTTACAAACAATTTTTGAGCTCTAAAATGGTGAACTCATTTATTTCACTTAATCCTTCTAAATTCTAAAAACTTATCACATCCAAATTTTCTATTTAATTAGTTTGTTCATTTACATATCAATTATTTAAAAAGATCGAAACAACAAATCAACTACAAACAACTTTTTTAAATATCATAAGCAATAGCTAAACCTTAAAAATAAGCAGCAACTTGCCTATCAATCAGCAACATGTTGCTTAAGACACATCAACATCCACCTGTTGGGCAAAATAAACGAACACTATTGAAGCGAAGAAACGCTTGCGCTTTTTCATGCAGAAGAAAAATTATTCATTAATGCAAAAATATTTTAAATAAACATTGACGAGATGTGGTTAAAACAAACAACATTTGAATTTTTGTAAAACAATATAAGCAATACTGAATATTCAAATTTAAACCAAATACTAATTGAACAAGCAACCTACAACAGCAACAGCTGAAAATTAACCATACGAACAGGATCTCATTATTGCCAAACAATGTGTTAATGTGTGTTTGTAATATGTTTGTTATGTAGATGTGTGGAAACATGCCTGAGTGTTTGTGTTTTTGTGTGTGTGTGTGTGTGTGTATTTTGTTTTGGCTTTAAAGAAAACACCAGAAAATTAGAAATATTGTAGAAGCAACAACCATCCACAAATGGATTTCAATTGGTAGTTTGCGTTACAGTTCTAATACTTTTGTTAATGTGTCTGTTTTCATGTGCATATAAATACATACTCGTATGTACATACATGTGGCTGTTTGTTTTCAATACATTTCTGTTGTGTATGTATGGGTATGTTGCTGCTTGCATAGATATGATTGTATGGAGATGAGTTGATATTATAATAATGCTGATGATGACGATGTTGCTGTTGCTGTTTTCTTTATTTGCCGCTGCTTACGGCCATATCTTTTATCATTTTGCTATAAAAGGAAATTTTTGTAACAGTTTTTAAGCATAATTCGTTTGAACGTTCACCAACCATAAACATCCTTCTTTACTTCAAACTTGGAAGAAGAAAAATTAATATACAATTTTTTTTATTTTTATTTACAATCAGTGACTTTGATTTTGTGACTAAAACAAAAAGAGTGTCAACGTCTTTTGTCTGTTTTGGCAACTGAAATAGTTTTTTTTTTCTCATTTCAACATTTATTTTTAATACAACTTTAGATCAAACATGAAGTCTCTACATTTAAAGGATTTTCTTCTTTGTTCAGTTGTGGTCATTACAATTGTAGGATTTTCCAAAGCAGGTAAGTTTTAAAAATATATTTGATCAGTGTTATTTCCCATGAAATCCAATGGGAAAATTCTTAAAATTCATTCAATTATCTCCGATATTCAGGCGCATCTCAAAATAAAACTAACTATAATAAGAAGCTGAATATAAGTACAAAATTGGAAAAGTGTTTGAAGTGAAAATAAAATTCGAGTATGGTTTTTAAAGTTAATAAAACCACCTCACAGCGATTTTGTTTAAAATTTATTCGGACTATGCTACAAATTTAAGCAAATTGTTTGATATTAAAAATTTATACCGGTTATTTTTAAGAGACGTGGGATATTTCTGTATTTGTTGTTTAATATTCATTTTCTCTGGGTACCATCATTTATGTACCGAATTTAAAAGGTTATCGAGTTTAGTGACTATTTATTTTAATATTTTCGATTTAATCTCTACGTGTTCGGCTTCACTCCACTAATTGTCGTTTATAGGCAGATTTAAAAAACATATTTTTGTAAATTTCTACATCCATAATGCTGTAGTTTTTCAAATTAAGACTCCATGTTCTTCTAGATTTTTGCATGTCCGGGTTTCTATTTACCTTCCGGTTAAGAACAATCTTCCAGCTTTTCATCCGTTTTGGTATCAATATTTTACCACTAATTCGAGGCAGATGTTTTTTTTTTTTTTAATATTGGTAAAAAGCTGTAGACTCAAAGTCGTTGCAAAATAATTTCTTACTTGCGCTGGTGTCATAGAATTCTAGTTAATTGAATGAAAAGATGATTTTACCGACAGTTCCCATATGAAATTTTTTCAGGGCTTAAATTGTGTCGTGTTGTCGGTTCTGTTCTGTATTTTTTTCAAAACTAAAATAAAGTAATTTTTAAATTTTAACGTCTACCGATGATTTGATATAAGCAACAATGGAATCTTCCTCAATGTGAAAGATAACTGAAAGTGTGAAGTAATTCTCGTTTAATGTTTTAGAACTCAAACCGGTTGTTAGTCTATAAAAACCAGTTATGTGACTTGCCTTGTAAAATTTTGATCTTCCCTCTAGGAAAACTACCCGGCTCTAATACATCATCAATTATGTGAGGGTTTAAAATTTCATTTTAAATTCTCATCTGTTTTAATTGCAATCGCTCACGTAGTTAGAAAATATTTCTTCTTCATCTTATTTCACCTAGAAATTTTCGCATTCGCGACGTGCCTCAAAACTTGTTGGAATAGCCGATTTGCTTCCCACATAGGAACCTATTTTATGGATTTGAGTAAATTGTTTTGCGTCTTCAAGTTAATCAGCAATCGTAATAATATTATCGTATAAATGAGATGATCGTTGCAGGATAACGCAAAAGCTGCTTAATGGATTATAATGGAATATGGTCGACACAACATATGGCGCAGATTTTAAAATATAGTACTTTTAAATGTGTATAAAACGAGGAAATATTTGTTCTTTTGATACTCTCCCTAAAAAAAAAAGTTTTGGATCATCAGATCTAAAATACTTAGGCTTACATCCTCTACTAGCTAATTTGGAAATCAACCGTGTACCAACAGATGCTTATGAAAGTTTTTATTCAGAATACTGTAACGTAATATTTAGAGAAGGATTGAATATATTAAGAAAAAGGATTTCCATTTAAACTGTGCTTTTTTAATGAACTTTCTTTGGCATGACTCGTGAGCTCGAAAAACTCGAAATTTTGTGATCAATTTATATTACAATCATAATGCGAGATGTTGCAAAAAAAACGTATTTTTGAAAGTCTTTATAATTAGAAGACTAAACATCTTTTTCTATTCCTAATAATTGCATTTTTACAGAGATAACAATTTTAGTATTGTACCCCAGTTTTACGTAATATCACGAAACAAGAGGAAATCATATAAGATGATCTCGCCTCAATTTCCCTTAAAATATGAATCACTGCGTTGTCAAAAAAATGTAGGCAAAAATGTATTTTGACAGCAAAATGAGATGAGAATTACAAGCAGCGAAAGTGAGCGAATTTAATTACCTCTGCTCTCAAGATCACATTGTGTGAAGTCACCTTGATAACGAAACCTAATTATTCTGTATTTAATTTGCATATTAAAAAAATTTATTATCAAAGGCAAAAAGTCTCTCAACCAAATCTTACCCTAGAAGGAAAAAAGGACACTTTACGTGACTGGTTCCCAGGGACTAGCAACCGGTTCGAGTTCCGGAGCTTTATATGAGAGGGACCGGTAACTTTACCATGGCGTTGTCATTAGAGGGAGTCAATTGACATAATAAAGATACCCAGTGATAGGTGCTAGACCTAAACTTAAGGTACTTCTCCTGTGGTGGTTTCCTAAGTACTAGTCTCAGTTATTATTTTCCTGATTCGTGATGTATACATAAGTATGTGGAGTGAGTGATGGAATTTTGTTAGCACTTTTGTGCTAGTTTTGTGATATGTCCTCTTTTCACCAGTCACAACTCAGGAACACTTTGTACCATTCCCATTTTCACCTATCATAGGACAGGTATGTTTTAGACAATTGGTACAACATTTCCCGTAGGGTGATAACAAAACATGATCACTATTTACGAATAACTGACTAAGCTATGCAAATACAAAACAAACAAAGAACAGCTGTTAAGGGTGGGTTGGGTTAAATGACGTAAAAATACAAAAAAAAAACAATTAAGTAAAAGATACATTCATCATTCATTCTAGATTGCAAAAGGCTATTTTTGCCACAACATTTGCATGTATGGGTTTTAATTTTCTAACATCTGATGAGACAATACAATGAATGCACATGAATGGAAAAACTAAAATGTTTATGAAAACATAGATTTCATTAATTGTCAGAAATGACACGTAACGTAAACTAAAGCAGATTAAAGAGACACTAACTGTTTTAATGCACATAAAGCTTTGTAGGTGTTTGACACAAATACATCGACTTAAGCATCCCTTCTTCTGTGCAAACAAAAACAAAACAACAGCATTGCAAAAATTTTTCAAATTACGCAAATGATGATGATGTGGATGATGTTAAACTGCTGAGCTTAATTACAAAGTTAATGTTACAATTAGCAACATAATTTAATTTGGCACCTTTATTTTTGTCAACATTCATCTATTTATTGAAAAAAAAATGGTAAAATATTAATATAATCAAGGAAACGGAAGGAAATCTAAAATTACTTCTTTTATAATGTATGTACGTACATAGTCGTACATATGTATGTATGTGTGTACATGAATGAACAAACAAAATGTTTATAATGTAAAACAATTTACTGGATAATATGGCTAAAATAAGCTATAATATCCTTCAACAGAGATATTGAGAAATTATGTTAATTTCTATCGGAGTAAAATTTAAAATAAATACATAAGAAAGTAAGATGAAGCATAAACCTCAAATAGATTGAACTGTTTTTATATGAGTATTTTGTCTTTGCAACATTTAACTGTAACTAATACCAACAGTCAAGTTGGTCATCAATGTTGCGTCACTATTTGCATATTTATCAGAAGGTAAGAGATGACGACTTTAAATGTCTTTTTGGTATAGAGAGCGATTGATTGCTTTGACTTAACAGTCCATTTTGGAATAGAGTTCAAACATCAATATCAATTTTTTTTCTCTGTACATACATATGTATTTACATATGTACATACATATATTGTTATTTATTTCTATTTGTTGTTTTTTAAGTAAATTTCTTTGGTGTATAGAAGTGTACAACTCCTTTTGCAAGTGTAATTCAAAAAGTGTCAAATGTAATTCAGACAAAAGTTTTTTTTAACTACAGCTTTTATTATAAAAAAAAATGTAATGAAAATCTATTTTCATATAATTTTGCTCAAAAATTTTTAGTGATTAGAATAACTATTTTCTGAATTACAATTGACGCTTTCTGCTTAATATTGAAAAACTTGTAGAGTTCGATTATTCAAATAGTTAAAATTTTGTTTTGGAAACTGCTTAAACAGTCAAGTAAAATTTATTTTGTTCCGAGTTATTTGACTAAACTTTACTCTTGAAAATTATTCGAATTAAAGCTGAGTTATTGTGGTAATTATTTCATGCAAAATGTCATGAGAAATTTTCTATGAAATACAATATTACGAATTATTTATGAGCATTAATTCGCAAAAGTTGTACTCTATTAAATTTGTGAAAAAACTATAATAAAAATCTAAGTGTATTTAAATTGCGAAGCAAAGTACTGTACATTTTGGCCAGTTTAGATACAAAATAGACAACATGAAAGGTAATATAAAGCCAAAGCTTTTATGTGCTTAAAAATTTCATTTTGTTTTATTAAATTTAATTTTATGTGCGGTTTCCATAATACAACAATTACTTTGAGTAGAAAATTTTTATGAAAACCACTCAGTTTTTTGTGTGATTCCCATACAAGATCAAGTAGATCAAGTCATTTGTCAGTAAACAGCACCTAATTTTAATTAAAATTTCTTACGACAAACAATTTTAAATGAAAGAGTCAATGCGTAAAATTTTCCACAAAAACATGAACAGAACAAGAAGAATCTTAAATTTTACTCTGTTTTGTATGATTTTTATTTGACAAAATGAAGAAATTATCAACTTTTTTAATTTGTAAATTTAAATCAAAGGAAAATGCATAACAGGAAGTCTCGACAGCGCAGCTGATTATTTTCGCCTCTTGTATTTGTGATCAGATCAAATGCTTTGATGATACATTGTGCGGTAAATTTGTTTACATCGGAAGTAGGTGTTTTTAAAAGGGATCACGATCACGAATACAACCTCCACCTCTTATTAATTGGCCTTGAGAATTATGTGTTCAATATTTCTTGCAAATTACGTAAAAAACTTTTAGATGATGGAAAAAAATTATTAAGAAATACTTGTGCCATCTGCAGACATATTAAATTTATGTGGCATTTATTTCAAAAGAAAAATTTGTAATAGTTTAAGTTTTGCTAAAAGACGTATGAACACACAAAACCATTAAAATTATCAATACTAAATTTTAACACTTCATCGACACTATTTTCATAGTGCCCTCATAATTACTTACCAGGAGGTACTTGTTATTGCAACACATGGATACTCTGGAGCCAGATATTCACTAATACTTTTGATTAATTATAGTAACAAGTGTAAACACTGTTTACGCTTGTTACTAGTGACAATGTCTCTAAACTAGTGAATAAATGTCCCTTAGACTTCCTACAGGGATATAATAATTTCATTACGTATTAAATTATATTACAGCTAAAAGCAAATACTTTCTTTATTTTTGTTTTTAAATAAAAACTAATATCTGGTTTCACTCTTAATAGTCTGCCAGAGTTAAATCAATTTATATAAAAACTGTTAAGACTTCACAAAAAAAAATTCAAGCTTTAATAAATAACTGTTACAGTTGTTTACAGCTTTTAAAAACATTTAGTTGTTTAATTTGAAAGTAACTAACCGTTACAATTTAAATTGTTTATTTAAATAATTGTGTGTGTATGTGTGTGTATGCAAATTGATTTTATTTCCAACAGAACTAGAACAGACAAAAAATCGTCGCGGCGGTGGAGGCGCCTCTGGTCTATTCGCCTTTCCTCGTGTTGGCCGCAGTGATCCCAGTTTTAATGGAAATAATTTACATAATTCGGATGCGTTTGCTGATAATACGGCAGCAGCATCTGCTTCTTCTGCTTTAGATGTTTTATATCCCCTGTCATCTTTTGAAGAGTATGAAGGTTTGTATGGTATTCTTGTTTTGTTTGTATATACTCGTATGTCTTATATCGTAATTATACGTATTATTATATTAAATGTATGTATGCACAAAATGGTGTATTTTTAGAATATCCCAAATCAGATGTTAAGAGAGCTGGTTTAATTGTTTATCCTCGAATTGGACGTTCCGATGCTGATGTACGTAAATGGGCAAGATTTCTCGCATTTCAGCAAAGTTTAGATAAACGTGCTGGTCCCAGTGCCAACACGGGTGTATGGTTCGGTCCCCGTTTAGGCAAACGTAGCGTAGATAACAAACAATTTGAGAAATCTCGACAACAACAAAATGCATATTAGTTAATTAAGCTGTTTTAGCTTTAAACGAATTTCAACCAAATGACGACCTCGGCTAATCCTCTAATCCTCAGAATAAAGAAGCTCGCTAAGTGAAACTTAATTTTTAAAAAATATACAATTACGAAAAAAGAAAAATGAAAAATGATATATTTTAGCAAAATAATACAAAAGAAGACTTAGTATTAAATATTTAATAGAACTAATCTAAAGGATATGATACAATATTTCATCAAAATACGTATATATACTAAATTTATTTCATTAAGTCATTATTATAATTATTATTATTGCATTTGCAAAGAGATCAATTTTGGAATTTACTAACAAAAAAATGTATTAAAGAAAACTTATATACTAAAAAAATTAGATATAAAACCTTCTGTAACGACAACTGTACTCACAAAAAAAAATGTTTTTAAAATTACAAATTACTCCAGTAATAATCGATGTTTCAAAAAAAAAAAAAATAACTAAAATAAAATAAAAACAAATGGGCTGGTGTAGGCTTTCATTCTTTATCCTGTCAATGGTATTTAATGAAAGTCTTTAAAGTTATCAATTTTTTGTTGCCACTTAAAATAAAGTTAATAAACAATATATTTATGTAATGCGTTTAGAATAACTATGAAAATTGTTAAAAGCAACTTTTTGTAAATACTGTTTTTTTTTAAATATTATTGTATGTCTGATCGTAGTAAATGCATAAAAGTGATATTGTTAATATATACTGAATTTATATGCGATGTAAGAAATACCACACATTTCACAAAAAGAAAACGATAAAAAAATAAATCAAATTAATAAAAGAAAAACTTCAAGTATATTTTAGGACTGTACTTTTCTTTAGGTCAAAAGGGAGCGCATATCATGTGAAAAAATATATTTACAATGGATTGCTATTTTATGTAAGGACTTCACCGATTTTACAACTGCTTAAAAATGTATTTAAGATCAAGGTGCAAAACAATGCCTTCAGCTTTCAAAAATATTTATACGAAGTTCAAATCAAGAATATCATTATTCGCAAAAATATTCCTATATTTAATTCCTATTTATGTGAAACATCAATATATCCTAAAATATTAATTTTAATAATTCCAGAGCAGCAACTTAATATCCAACATTAGTCTTGCAGATGGTATTGGATCCAATTCCATTAAAATTGGGAAAATAAAAATCAAATTTTTTTTTTATATTATTTTTGTCTTATTTCCTAAATTCTTAATAGGAATTTTTAAATTTATTTCATAATAAATAACAAACCTTTTTGGCTTTATTTGGAAATTTTGAAATTTAAATAAATTTTTTTTCATTTGTTAATATTTGTACAGGCTAAAGTTCGTAAATGTTTTTAATCAGAGAAATATTAGGTAGTCATTGTAACATATTTCGAGTAACAAAGGAAAAATTTAATATTTATACATCCCTTTTGTAGATTTTTCATATATTTTGTACATTAAGAATAAAAACCCAAACACATAAGATGACTCATCCTTTTGGTACCTGGAAGGATTGTTCTCTATATCCTTACTCATTTTTTTTTCTCAAGTCGAGCATTAATTCGATGGGTGTCCCTCTAAATTGTCCATAGAAGCAAACAAAAAACCAGATTTGAAAAATATATCAGTTTGGGGGCCTTTCCATATGTAACGATAATGTAACGATATATTCATTATGAGTGTCATAATACATAAATATTATGAAAATTACAAACGGAATGGCAAAACTATAAATGACCATACCATTTTTGGTGAAAGGTATAATCAAATAAATTCGACTGTATTTAAATGCCATCATTCAAATTTTATTTTCTAAAAACCCCAAAAAAGACTTTACAAATATTCTTATTAAAAAAAATAAATAATTGAGTGATTTAATGAAATAAAAAAACTACTTGGAATCATTTTGAAATTTGCGCAATTCCTTTTGTATGGCTTCTATTAGGGGTGCAGTGGAAATATCTTGAACGGGACGAGCGGCTATTGTACTATTGTGAAAATCAACGATACGATGAAATGGTCCAGCACTCATGGGTCTAACAAGAGGTGAATGTGAGCCGTTTATACTGCCACCACCGCTTCTCCAAGCTGCCAAATTGGGTGAGGGTGGTTGAGTAGCGTGATTTGATTTGGAAGTTTTTTCCGGTTGAGCAGTAGATGGGCGATTATCACAAGCTGAAGATTTCAAGTTGCAGCTGTTAAAAAATAAAAATAAAAACACAAATCATTTTTTCAAAAAATCTTTTAAGAAGAAAAATTAAAAAAAAAAAATGGTACGTACTTGGAAGCTCCTGCTGAAGAGCCACGTAATTCTCGTTTAGTCGGTTTGCGTTGGTTGGAGAAATCTTTGGTGGGCAATGGCATGGGTAGATCATCTTGACTGGAGTACAGTTGTAAAGCCCCTTCTAGTAAACCTTCATACTGATTGCGCATAGCAGCTGGATCTCTTGAAGGACTATAAAAGTCCTTCGTTTTAATTTTATACATTCCATTATCAGCTGTCTCTGTAGATGACGTTGTGGCAAATAAAAGTGAAAATTCGAAAAGAAGAAATTATTTAGGAAGATATTAACGATTTCAGTAACGTCGTCTTCTTTCGTAATTACCATTGTCTAAAATATCATCGGCACTTAAACGTTTTTTGTGACGCTCCCACACTACGGGACCAACTACACCCGGATCGGGATTATCACTTTGAGAGGCAAATCTTGAAAACTTGTGCGGAGCTTTAGGTGTAGGAAAGCCTTCAATGGTAGCTATTGTGGTCGCATCTAAGATATCTCTGGAGGAAAGCTTTCGGCTATGAGATTTGTTATTTTTGCTTGAAGACTGATGAACGTTTTCTAAATTATCATAATAAGTGACAAAGACAGGTTCCAAAACACGATTTAACGGTTCGGGTAATGTGGTCTTCGGAAAGGCTTTAACCGACTGCATGGACAAAAATGAGCCTATACTACCAGAATCTGAAGATTTTTCGGCTGGCTGTAAGACACGTATAATCTCCTTATTAATGGCTTCCGATGATGGTTCTTCAGCATCATCATCGCACATCCGGTCGCCGTAAACATTTTTTTGATGTAATAATTTATTGCGGTGATAATTGTTGTGTGGATTGTAAGTTTCATTTGGTCTTTCAAAATGGCCATGTGATTGTTTCTTTGCGGTTATACCACCTTCATCACCAGAGTAATCTCGTTGACTTTGAATTGGACTTGTTTCCAGAGATCCAACACGGTTTTCGGACAAATATCTTCGCTTCGGCTTACGTTTCTTTTCCGTAATAACTGTCGTGTAGACAGCTTCCTCATGCCCCTCGGCTCTATCGTATTGATTTTGTCTTCTTGTTTTGTGGCGTTCAAACAAATTAGTTGCCTTATCGTCAAGCATTTTTTGAACATCAGCTACAGGTGGATTTATGGGACAGTAAACAGATGAGTCAGAAGTATTATCGGAAGAAGTTATTGAAGATCTACGTGTCCGTTGTGTTGGTGGTCCTGGAAAATGTATGCGTGCCTCTCTGCATCCATGATCGTTTTCATTTTCAAATGAAAAGTTTTGTATGCCAACGTCACGAGACTCAGAAGTCGTATGTCCAGTTTCCAAACCTGAGATCGTGGAAGTCGGTCGCGCTGATTGAGTTTCGGACAACAACTCATTGCGGCTGTTAGTCCTGCAAAGGTATAAATGTTGTTATGAATGAAATAATTTTAAAATTTAATATAATTTTAGTTGTATAAAATCCTGAAATATACAAGTAAAGCGCCTTTTCTTGCCAAGAGACTGTATTTAGTTCTACTAGTTTATGTAAAGCGACCGACCGTTATTGAGTGTTCTTAACGCGATTATAAACTAAATTATTTCAATACGTAATTTAAAGTTTTACGAATTTTTTAATCGCAAAATAACAAGCTATCAGAAAGGAATATGCTTCCAAATAAATCTATTAACTCTTATTTTCTTATAAAAAGTTATTTTCGATATAACGTTTATTCTCTTACTATTGTTGAATTTTTTAACAAGTGTTCGTGTCCACAACTGCAAATGGTGCGAAAAAATTTTAAAAATTAGAAAAATATACATTGCTTACATTGACGTTTCGTAAGTATTTAAAAAAAAATTTGAAAGGGCTTTATCAGTAATAGAAAAAAAAATCGCTTGTCCTTAAGCTTTAAAATATCTTCAATATTTGGTGTGAAAAAAACTTCTTATGGAAATATGGATTGCTTGAACAGGAGGTTAAAAATATTTTTCTGGTAGAAAATGCTTTTAAAATTTTAAAATATTTCTTTTTATATTTTAAATTGTCTGTAATGAATTTTATTCAATCTATTTCCTTATAGGAAAGCCATGTTGAAAAATATCAGCGATCTTTGGCTGAATTAAGATCAGACGCACGGCACGGGGAGTGAAGGTAAAAGTTCAATTTTCAGTATTAAGTTTAGATTTTCGAGAATAATTTTGAAGTTTGAAATTGAAGTTGCGGAATTTATTTCGAATTTTCGAAATTAATTAAAGAAACATATTAATTTAAAAATTTTGTATATTTAACGTTACCGTTACCGTTACCGTACATAATTTTATTAATAAAATTTATTCTGATCTGAACATCCATAAAAATTAATCTTCTTGTTGTTCCGTAAATTTTAAATCCGTTATGAAATGATTTTTTCTTTCGGTGGCCCATCTGATTAATAAGTTTTGTTGCAATAAATAATCCATTTACAATCATTGCGGAATATTACAAAAGATGTATACAATACAAGTCAAGATACCTTCATTACTATCTTTCATATTGTCTCACCTGTTCTCTTCCTTTTGTTTGTGACGAACATGAGAACGACCCATTAAAAGCAAAGCTATGAGAAGCAACAACAGTAGTAAAATAGCAACCGAGGTAATTATCACCAATAAGGGATTATTTTGTATGGAGTCTATAAAACCAACTTTGCCACTGTGAGTAGCCGGGGCTAAAGGTGTAGCCAAAGGTTCCTTTAAATAAGCTGGAAATTTTAATTGAAATTTAATAAAATAGAAATTCAATACAATAGAAGAAGAAATATAAATATAACTTACGTTCTGCCTTCATAAATATTTCTTTGTCCATTACCGTTGCGACTTCGGACTCACTAACCAGTTTCATATCATTGGCTGCCGTTACCGCTAAAACGGGTCGGCCATTAACAAACACGGAATAGATTAATTCTGTTTGATTGGCTACAGGTCGTTCATCTCTAGAAAAATAAATAAAAATATATTAGTATTTTCACTACACATACACTCACATTCAAAATATTGCTAAGCTCACATTTTTTCATTTACATCCCCTTCATACAGTGTACCACCGCCACTCACACCGCTCCCTACAGAACCCCTTTGCTGCACATCGTCCTCTGTTAATTGCGTGACATTATGTATGACAACACTCACCTGGTCGTCACGAATACTTAAAGCACTAATTTTTTCTTTTTGCGATATCGACAGTGTTTGTGTTTGTGTTTTTAACGGTAAATGAGTTAGAAGTTTTTGTGACTTATCATTTTGTTGAATTAATTCCCAGGGAGTCTCAGTAAGAGGTTGATTTGAAATATCGGTAACATCAGCTTGTATATCAGTTGCAGACAATTCATAATCTTTTTCCGTAGAATCGTCAAAATTTTCTTCTGATGATGTCAACAATTCGGAATTTTTGTTAATGGAATAGACTGATTCAAAGTTTTTATTGAGCGGTGCATTGCTAGCGTGCAAATCCACAAGTTCACTGTCATAATCAGACGGTTCTAAAAGTATGTAATTGAATGTTAAGTAAGAATGCTTTTTTTTTTTGCATAATACTCATTATTACCACTGGTTGTAGCTGCTTCATTGTGTCTTCTATCTCTGCCAGATGTCACTGAAATTCCTGTTATATGCTGAGCTCCATTTATGCCCAAATGTCGAGTTTGCTGCCTGTAATTATTGATTTTAGTTAGATATTTAATTGCAAAAACGTTTTTGCAACATTATTTATACCTTGTAAATGCTAAACGATATAATCTTGCCAATTTCTCTTCTAATATGGGATTATCCTTTTCTGTGTAAAATCCCGACATTACTGTCAGCAGCCAATATCGTCTATCTGTAGATGAATAATTTATTGGTGGCATATTCACGCCAGTCCATGTACCATCTATGCCAACAGTACCTTCACCGTAGCAGTCTATACAAATGGGTATATCAACTTCCTGTAATACAATTCAACCCATATATTTATTGGTTGGGTAATTCTTGCAGCTAATAGACTAATTATTATAAATATGTCAAAAATAATAAAAAATTGCGATTAACAAGTGTTTTTAAGATATATTCCCAAAAGAAAAACATGAAATTTATGGATCGATAATTTTATTTTATTAAAAACTTTGCTTGAGTACTCACGTTATTACCATCCACATAGACAGTGGCTACAACAATTTCTGTCTTAACAACTACATCCTTCCCTTTACTAATGCCCGTGTGAACTTTTTTCAAATAATCCGGTGGGCCATCACCGGAGCCAGTCCAAAAGAAATCTTCCAAATGCACTTCCTCCCGAAAGTCGGGATAATCATCGCCCAAATCTTCATCTAAAATAAATTTGAAAAAAAATATTTGTTTTCTTCAGAACTAAAGTCAACTGTGAATACTTTTAATTAGTTTTTTACGGTGGCTCGAAATAAACCCCAAATCGAAATATGAAATAAGCCCCAAAAAATTTTCGAATTTTTTGTTTGGGCTTTATTTCATTTTTTTTTTTGGGGCTTATTTCATAAAATTTTTTGGGGCTTATTTCATTTTATTTGGGGTTTATTTCATATCCGTAAAATAGATCTAAACACATTTTGAGGAAAATTGCATGTTATTTTCAAGTTTCAACTGTGTTATAATAAAGCCCTTGCGTCCGGCCATAGGCCGGTTATGCAGAGAGTACTTTGAATGCGAAACCGGTGTTCGATGTACCATAGAGGATAAAATCCTTGCGCCCGGCCGCAGAATCCTTGGAACGCGAAGCCGAAGTTCGATATAATTTAGAGGATAAAATTCTTGCATTTTATGATTTCTTCTTAAGCTTACTTCATCAAGTTAACAAATTTGGGGCTTATTTCATTTTTTTATTTTGGGTTTATTTCATATTTTTTGGGTCTTATTTCATCTTTCGATTTGGGGCTTATTTCATTGGGGCTTATTTCGTGATGACGTTTTTTACTACAATTGTTCTATACATAGATGCATATATACAAACATACAAACATACATACATACACACACTAACATATACTTGATAAAAGATCATATATACTCAGAGCGGAAACTCAGAACACTTTCTTAAGCTACGTTCACATTTATCAAATATTTGCCCAAAAAACGTAACCAATAGTTTTGCTTAGGGATAGTGTCATTAACACGATTTTTATATTACAAAATAAAATTAATTCTTCTCCAAAAGAGTATTTTTATACAGTTTTTAAAAAATTCGAACCCAAAATTAAAAAAATATTGGAAGTAAAGGAAATAAATTATTAGTTTTTTTCTTGGTTACGTTTTTTTCGACAAATATTTGATAAATGTGAACGTAGCTTTACTTTAGGCCTTATTATTAAACACCTACTTAGTCATGTTTTAGATTAAATTTCCTTTTTTAATCTAACTGTTAAAAAAGTCCTTATAGAAGTCCACTTTTGGTTTTGTTTTCTTGGTAAACCAAAGCAAAAGATTTCGGGTGCCATTATAAAAACAAGAGTTCATATAGAAATTCCAAACACAACGAATAAACAAAAGAAACGTAAAGAGAATTGTTTTCACAATTGGCGTTTAAAAAAGGCTGTTATCATGTGTGATTATTAAGTTCATTAAAGCATCTCATTAATTATTTCAGTGTATCGTAATAAATTCTAATGAATAAAAAAAAAAAATAATGATTTCTGTATTAAAATCGATTCTCTTTACAAAAGAATAGAAAGACCAAAAAAATAGATTTCGGTCTAAATTTTAACGCAGACTCATGAAGTCTTATTAAAAATGCCAGAAATGGCCAAAATCCATATTTTGTGGATTTTTAGATGAAATAAAGTTGTAGAGCTCTAATATTTGGTATGAAATAATGATTTCTGCATTCAAATCGATTTTTGGAAATTTTTTAAATTTCACAATTGGTATTTCTAATTTCTTAAGTTTCTTTTGTTGTAAATCGATGTCCCTTTAAAAAAAACTTAGCTCACGCTCCTTGTCTTTGTTAAGAGCTGGAACTCAAACAAAAAGGTTTTAAATTCGTAAATTAAGTATCGAAAGTAAGTTCGAAATCAAGGTTACATATTCTTTGGTAGCTTCAGTGTGATTAGTTTGTAAAATATGTTGTGTTTCAAAAGTTATGCTAAAAAATAGTCTGAACATTTTTCATCCCTTTTTCTTTACATAAATCTATGAATATTTTTAAAAAGCACAAATCAGAATCACTGCCGAAAGAAACGAGAGCTCATCGAGAATCATCGGTGCAGATACGTAGCTCAAAACGAAGCGCTTTTTTAAACGCGTTTTTCTCAATAACTTCTTTTCGGCGCAGAGGTCCCTTTTCGTGGAGCAGGTCACATATATGTATATATGTATACATATATGTATATATATTAAGTTATGCATACATAATTGTTGGTATTGCTTTTTTATGTTTCATACTGCAGACAATCCTTATTGACAAATCGTCTTTTGTTGTTGCCAACGTTATAAAGATAGTGAGTTGTTTTATTGTTATTGATTGCACTACAAAAAATGTTTGATCAATTTACCAAATGAGGATTTTATAAGACTATTGATTATAAAATTTTATTTAAATGCATTAAATGAATTGAAGAAAAAAAGAAACAGTTATTTATACATACATATTTTTTTGACTTTAATGTGCGGTTTCTACAATACAAACAATTAGTTTGAGTAGAAAATTTGTATGAAAACCACTCAGTATTTTTAGTGATTCTTATAAAAAATTTCTACACAAATCAATTGTCTGTAGTGTGGAAACATTACATAAAGTTATTTATTCCTTACTGAGATAAAATTCTATAAACTTTATTTTCTATAACAAATTTTAATAATATTTTTAAGATTTATAAAAAAAGCGAGGGTTATCAGTTCGTCCCATAATTTTTTTTTTTTTTTTTTTGCAAATAAATTTTTGAAAAACTCCTTTTTACATACCGATTTAAAAAATTTTTTTTTTTTTTTAAAACGGTTTCTTTGCTTCTTTCGTTTGTATTTTTTTTTTATGGAAAAATCAGTTACATAACAATTCCTTTATATATGAACCGATTTTCAAAACAAATTTTATTTTTTGTTTAGAGGAATTCGTTTGAAGTTAGGTTTCATAAATAATTGCGGAGGGGGGATTTCTAAAATTAACGGATTTTCTTACTATTTCTTCTTATTAATCACTGTCCAAGTTGACGCCATAGCCACCCACCTTTACGCCCGTGATATTGATTATTTTTATTTATTTATTTGCTCCTTAGGGGCTGATTTTTAAAGAATTTATTGCAAAATCAATTTTTTTTAAGAGTGCATTGAATGCTTCTTTGTATTTTTTCATGACAGATGTTTGTCACTTAAGCTGACAAAATTCCTTTAAAAAATTATCTTGTCAGTACATTTTAATTGAAAGCCGCATTTTTTGTAAAACGAAAGCTTTACTTACGCCCAAATTTAGTCTTTAGTTAACTAATAACAATGGTTTAACCAAAGGTTTTTCATACAAATCTCATTACTTAACTAAATACTGTTAATTTGGGCGTTAAGGGGTTATAAAACGCATTTTCATAGCATATATGTACATATATTAATGAGAATATTGCAACATAATATATGTTTTCATCTATGTAAATAAATTGCTTACAAAATATAAGGGGTACTCAATGTTTGACGCATCTGATCTTGCAAAAGACGTGATTTTATTTAAATTAACGGAAACTCTGAAATATTTTGTTGTTGGCCTTCATAAAGGCCAATCTGTTTCATTTGCTCTTTTATAAAACCATTTGCACCAACCAGTGAATACCGCTCTTATATAAAAGACATATAATATGTTGAATAAACTTTAAGATAATGACGGCTGTTGATTAAGAATTGTGTCAACAACGTAAAATACTTATGACAATACCGAGCACTTTAACTTGATATGGAATGCACAACATGCATGATTATTTTAAAAATAGTTATACACAGTTTAAATAACTGACATTTTATGCCACCTTCATATTAAATGGCTCAACTTCTTTATTTCAAAGAAATGAAGTCAAAGAAAATATATATTCAGTGTTAAAACAAACAAAAGTTTTTTCTATAAAATTTGTACACCGAGAAAACAGTGCCTAATAAATACCTAATAAAATAGAACAAAATTAATAAGATATCTCTACGGTTTTTTTTTCAAGAAAGAAGTCTTATTGTTTTAATAAGGAAAACCTTATTGAAAAACATTTTTATAAAACTTACGTATTCAGGGAGTTTAACCAAGGAATTTCGGTTTAGTAGATTGGCACTCTAACCACCTCTACTATACCTTGCAATAGAATACATATTAGCAGCCAGTTTAAGAAGATGATTAATTGTAGCACAAACAAATTATGAAAACATTGTTCCTATGTTGATTTATATGTATGAAATAACAAGCAAGCTAATATAATCAAGAAGATATTCTTATTAAAAAAATAAAGAAGTTGATTTATGGATGTTTGGGTAAAAAAAATTGTAAATAACAAGTTTTCTTCTTGATTTTATGTGTTTTCCTTATTGAAATAATTAATAAGATTTACCACATAAAAACGAAAAAATCTTCGCTTCTTTCTGCTGGGATACCCCTTAGCCAAAAGCGTTTCATAGAGAAAATCTTCGTGATTCTATTAGGTAGTTTTGTCTCTGTGTAAACAACTTAAAATTTTATGAATTTTTAACAGAGGCCTTGCTAACCTAATGACGCAGTTTTTAACTGAATGATGATGATTTAATAAGTTTGTGTACCAGCGAACGACAAGATCAGAATGCTTCATTTACATTGAACCTTTTATAGCACAAACAAAAAAAAATTGTTAATAATTCACTGCCAACTTTGAAACTCTATTGGTTGGGAAATTGAAACTTAACACCCAAAATTTAAATGAGTATTTTTGTACATACACACATACATACATATGTATGTAAAAATTTTACTTTAAAATTATTTTAAATCATTTATTCAGTTAAAAATATAGTATGTACAGTGAAACTTGTTTAAAGCTATTTTTTCGTTGTACATATATAAGGGGCTGTGCACGTATTACGTAACGCTGTTTTCAGATATTTTAACCCCCGCCCTCCCACCGTAACGCTTTTTAATAATTTTTCGGTGCAAAATTTCAAATCTGTAACAAATCTTTAACACCCCCATCCCTCTACCCCTTGGAGCGTTACGTAATATGTGCACAGCCCCTAACAATCAAACATTGTTATAAAGAAATATAAAGGGAAACAAAAAATTTTAGTTATAAGTATATTTTTTTATTTAAATTCTCTTTTACTAGAAATTTCTATAGAGGCTTTTGAATAAACACTTTGTTACATATCGACCGGGATGCCAAATAAAGTGCGGTTTCTACATAGCTGGCGAATGGTTTGAGTGAAAAATGTGTATAGGAATCAAAAATCTGAGCTCTTTTCATATAAAATATCAAAACAAACCATTCGTCCGTTATGTGGAAACAGCTCTTTACCCTTTGTAATTTTAACAAAGGTATTTTAAAAATTTGCTTTATTCTCAATTCGTTGAATAATTCATTATTTAAAGTTTTTATACTTTCGAATTTCATCGTCACGGATATAGTGTATTTTACGTTACTCAGAAAAAAAAATCATTTTATTCAATTTTTTCAATTTATCAAAGTTCGTTATATCGAAGTTTTACTGTATATACATAAAATATACTTTTTTGTATTTTTAGTTATTAAATTATATGCAAAATATGTAGTTGTGCTTAACCTACCATGACTTATTTGTATAAGCGGCAATCCAATTTCAGTTGCGCGACAAATATAAAAGAATTTCAATAATATTCCAAATATTACAACTAAAACTTTCACAATTTTTTTGAATATCATTACAATTGGTAACCACAAAATATGTAATACAATAATTGAAGTACAATTATTTTTACTTTTCTTGGATATATAAACTTTCGTTCTTTATTACAACAAATTTTCAACAATAATTGTTGACGTCAAAAGCTCACAACATGACATGACAAGTGTCAGTGTAAGTGTTTGTTAGTAGTTTCCTCAACTTAATTGCCATAATGCACCAATATGAGTAAGAAAGTTTAAGTACTGTTTAAGTGCTGGTATGAGGATAAACTTTACTACAAAATAATTTTATTAAATTCACTTCTAGAATTTTTTAATTAATTTCGTTTAATTTTTAACAGACTTGCGACACCACATTTAAAATTGTTTTATAAGCACGATTTTTTTTATAAATTGTTTTCCGTATTAACTTTAATTTTGTTATATTCTAGTTTTATATGTAATTTTGAGTTTAAAAAATTTTTATGCAAAAAATATAGTTTTCCGTTTTTAGCTTAGTTAAAGGTATTTCTAACTCTCTTCGTCAAATGTTGTTCGAAAACTGATTTCCTCAATCATTCAATTGTACCCCATTAGTTCTTTCGTATGAGCATGTTCACACGACAGTTCGAATGTCTTTTCTCCATTACTTTTGCAAATTCTATGGCACAAAAAAAAATTTAAATGGAAATTTTTGACATTTTATCAGTTGTGGCGATGAAAATATATTTTCCCGGTCCAAGCAAATATGTTGATATATTGTAAAATAAACTTTTTATAATTTTATCAAATACTAGCTGAACCCAGTGTGCTTCGCTACCCCGCTCGTTATAGTCTAGAATTTATTATATCGTTAGAATATCCTATTGTGAAAATTTAATGAAGATCGGTCTAGTAGTTAAGACTATATTACGATTTTTAATTTTCCTAAAAAGGGGCGTGGTCCCACCCACTTTTCTTCTGGTACGTATTCCTAATTATGCCAATACCATATGTACCAAATATCATCGACGTAGGTCAAAAAATGCCCAAAATATGGCGATTTAAATTTTTGGGTTATATGGGCGGTGCCACGCCCCTTTGTCCAATCAAAACTTCCAGGGTCACAGTAACATGCTGTGAAAATTTCAGGAAGATCGGTCCAAGGGTTTGGCCTCCTATAAAGCACAAACAAACAGAAAGACAGACATTAATTTTTATATATAGATTTTTTGTAAATATCTTCGGAACTACACAACCGATTTAAGAGTTTGATATCTCGTTTTGAAAAATATGACAACGGCTTTAAAAAAAAAATAAAATATAATAAAAAAAAAAGCAAAAAAAATAAATATATGTATGTATATAAATTGGGTTTTGCCACGCCCCTCCGCGCGCAGACCGAAAACCAAAAATCAGACTTCACAGTGTCCTCCGCCTAAATATTCTGAAGATTTCCTGAAAATTTCATTAAAATCGGCCCAGCTGTTTTGGAGTTACATATATACACACATCCTGTTTTATATATATACATAGATAAGTGAACTTTGCATTAAAACTAAAATGAAAAAAACAAAAAATCCATCTGAAATTTGTACCTGTACTTTTCCCCCTTTTTTAAGTTATTTCTATTAAGCTACCGTGGAAACGCAATATTTGTTAGTTCATTGTTAGCACATTGTTTGATGGTGGTAGTTTATTAATTTCCCTATAGTCTAACTTCCTCTTTGTATCTATAAACAATATATTCGCTCTTTTTGTTTAGTTTTGAAATGTTCTCTGTTTGGGCTGTATGTAGTATGGTCAGTTACCTGTGGCAACTAAACAACAACAATATTTTCAAAATCAAAAACCTCACAACTACAAAAATTATTGTTTGAATTGTGTGTTTTACAAAAAAAAAAAAAGTACAACTAACTTCAGTTTGTTTACCTTTTTTCGAACTTTTGTATTTGTTCACTCAATAGTTCAAGTTCTTTGTAAACAATTTTGCAAATTTTATTATAACATTTTTATTTTTCCGCCAAAATGTAAAATATAATTTAAGTGAAAATTAGTAACAAAAAGTTTCGATATTAGAACAGTTTAAATAAGCTAAGCTATGCAACTAGTTAGTCTTCAATAATATAATTAATTAGTTTATTGTTTTTAAGCCACATGAGTGTATATGAATGATCTAACTGTTGCTTGCTGTATGCGTTATAAACAACAGATTCTATGAAACAAACATTATGTATGTTTATACAATTAGAAATAATCATATCGGTGATATCAACGAATAGTTTTTTAAAAATGTTTTTAAAACATTATTCTTTGACAAAAACATACAAATAAATACCGATTTAAATAATACCAACTTTGTAATGAAACTTTGCAATAATTTGATTCAATGTAATTAGGAAGTACTAAATACGATGAGAATTGAAAAATTATTTTGGTAATTTTCTACACTATTAGAGTTTTATGATTCTTGATTTATACTTCTCTTTCTAGCGGCATTAAAATGATTTATATCTTGTTTGAGAATACGCTAAACTAATAATACATACAAAGAAAAAAAATAAGCCCAAACGTTCTTAAATCAATCCCAATCGGTGTATGAAAAGTTTAAATCGCGAAAAATCTTAATTCAAGAAAGCATCAGGCTTGATTTAAGGTGAACATTAACGTCCAACTACAAGCTGTACAGATTCCTTTTTACCTAAAATCAATCCTGTCACATACTTGAATCAAAACTTCCAATTTGGGATTTTCATTTTAGAAAACGATTGAATTAATATTTTTAGTACTTAACTAAAATTTACTACTTTTACTTACTTTACATTTCAATTTTAAATTTATTTTTCTTCACTATTTATAGTGTACACAGTCAAATGCTTGTAACACATCGCCTTAAGCTACGATCACACTTGACAATTACTTCTCCAAGAACACATAACCACTGACTGTGGAAGCTATTTGGTATCACACTAAAACTCAAATTTACTACCAATGATTATGATAATATAAATAGTTTTATTTTTTTTTTTAGCTAATAGCATTGATTCAGACTTTATTAATGATCTACCCAAAAAAAAATCGTTTTTAAAATCACAATGGTTCACTTTTCATTAAGTTTTCCCATTTCTTCTGAAAAATAATAAAAAATTATGGTATTCACAGAAAATAGGAAAACATTTTTTGCATACTGAAGTCTTGTAAATAACATTTCATTTGATTTGACACTTCAAAAAATTGGAGTGGGAAAAAATATCTTTTAAGATAATTTACTTATATAAATTGTAACAAGGGTAAATTGTAACAAAATAAACCTTTATTATAAATATGTAAATGAGTATGTATTTTAAATTCATACATGTATACATATGTACGTATATCTGTGTTGTTTTAGTACATAATAAGTTGGTTTGTGTCTAAGGTAAAATGTAATAAATTTCAATGATTTACTCACAATAGCTATATTCACTATTGTGAATAGATTTGATTATGCGATTAGGGGTATTCATTAAAAATATACATTTATGTGTTTTATTATGAATTAATCGAAAAGCATTGACAAAATGATTTTTTTATCTCTGGGGGGGGGTATAAAATCTCTGAAAACAGCGTTACGTAATATGTGCACAGCCCCATATACCCTTTCCTAAAAAATTCACAAGAAAAAATTTATTTTTCTTTTTTTTTCAATCCCGTGTATTGTTAATCGATTATCCTGTAGAAAAGCATAGTTCACAACGAATTGCAGAGTTCTTAGGCTTGTTTTGCAGCTGCCGCAGGAGAAATAAATTGTAATTAAATAATATATTTCGACATACCGAAATTATTGATGTTTTTCAGTTTCAAATTTTATAAAATTCTAAATTTAATTTTGAAAATTCAAAATTAATTTCCAAAATTCAACGTATATTTTGAAGGTCAAGTGCGCAAGTTCACGTAGTAGCAAAAGTGACTGGCTAGTGTTTTAAGTAACAGCACACGTCATAAGACAAGCATGAAATTCTCATTGAACGAATGAAACTATTAAAATTGTGTCATCAATTAATTAAATATTTGCATAATATTGAAAGTTTAATTGTCAAACAAACAATTAAACATTTTCATAGTAAATAAATGCAATTCTTACAGTGAAGCTAAAAACTATACATTGTTTTGTTTGCAAAACAAACGGTAGCTAAGCAGACAGCATGTTTGGCAAGCATGCTCAGAGCTGTTGTTCGCAATTAACTTAACGTTGAAAACTGTATAATTTGATTACTCTTAAGCTGTTTTTTTTTATGGCTACTATAAACTTTTCGTGACAAAGATTATAATACTTTAACGTCACGATAACACACAGAATATTTTGTAAAACGCATTTTTTTTAGTGTTCACATCTCTACTGAATTACGTAAATTTGTTAATTACCACACTTTGGTGTCAGTAAAATTTACTATTTCAATGCTTCATACAAACTTTGTAGTCATGCAAAATAAAAGAGATAATTATCAGAAAAACTTGTAATTCAATTTCAAAATAACCACAAGCTGAACTTGAACTTTTGATGCATATGATTAAATGTTAAAAAGCTTTAATTGAGCAAAAGTGTAAGAAACAATTATAAATGATTTCATGTGAGTAACAGATGGTACGTAGAATATTTATAGTTGCAGCTGTGCAATTATTTGACTGTTGGTTTTGTTTGAGGCACCAGTTAATAAATTTTAGAATTTCACTTCAATTGGATTAAATTGCGTTGAGATGTTTATTTAATGGAATAACTCAAATGACGCAAATAATTGTTTAGGACGTAGCAGCAAAAAAATGGTGTATTAACCAGAAACTGTTGCCTCCGGATTGAATTCAAAATAAGAACAGAACCAAATTTACATACATTTATTTCAATGTAGTTTCAAAAAAGATTTGAGTAAGTAATCAATTTATTTTATAAAAGGCTTTAATAAGAATTTTTGATTTTCGATTTGAATTTTAAAATGATCGATTTCTTTTTCAAAAATTTTCTGGCTAAATCTATCTTCTATATATATAAAAGAGTTGCGTGAGTGACTGACTCATTCATCATCGCCCAGCCCAAACCGCTGAACCTAGAAACTTGAAATTTGGCATGTAAGTTCCTTTTACAAAGTATAGATCCACTAAGACGGGATTTTTGGAAATTCGAATTTTTAGGGGGTAAAAATGGTAAAAACGGCCGAAAAATTACATTTTTAAAAATATCTTTAAAAAAGGTCCCAGGAATATCAAATTTGGACCGTATGTTCCTTTTCCGACGCACACTCGAACCAAAATACTTATTTTTGGAAATTCGCATTTTAAGGGAGTAAAAAGGGATAAACACGACGCAAAAAGGGACATTTTTAAACATGGTCCCAGGAATATGAAATTTGGAATGTAGGCTCCTTTCAGGACGTAGACTCGACCCAAATTATAAATTTTTAGAAATTCGCACTTTAAGGGGGTTAAAAGCGTCCCAAAAGGGAATATTTTTAAAAATGGTCCCAGGAATATGAAATTTGGAATGTGGGGTCCTTTTGGGAGGCAGATTCGAACCGAAATAGGGATTCTTAGAAATTCGCTCTTTAAGATGCTTATGTTTTTTGAAAACATGAAAAATATGTTATTTATTTTTTACTTTAAAAATTACAGGTAACGAAGTACCGGGCGGGTATGCTAGTATGAATATATTTCGATATGAATATATTTTATTTGAATTTACATGTTGGATAAAAATAGATTTTACTGTAACTAAATTATGGAAAAAGTACATAAAGTCTTTTCATTTTATTATTCAAATAATGTTTTCTAACAGATAAATTATACTACATTGGAGAAACTAAACATATTCATACACATGCTTGATATCTAAGTATGAATGTGTTAAATCTTTAGGTGCGATGATCGAAAAAGTTTGTGTGACCCTGGCTTATAAGCCAAAACGAATAAAATATTTCACAGAACTTCTTTCAAACTTGATTGCCTTCAATTTTATACTGAGTTTTATGTCAAAAATATGTATGATTATTTATACTAAAATTGTTAAATGATAAACTGACTTTATGTTTTTATATGCGAGAAGATGCTAATTCTCAGTGTTTATAATTTGTGATTTTTTTTTCGGCAATATATTCAACTCATTTGCTAATTATAAACAAATGCTTCATACTTACGTACATACTTATGTATGTATTTATGTCTAAAAATATATAATATGTATTTATATCAATATAAGATAAAAATAAAATTTTAACAATGTTAAGATTAACACTTTTGTTTTTTTTTTTGCTTGATCAAGCACCAGCAAAGATGTCAAAAAAATGTTTGATCTAGAAATTCGTAGCAACTTAAAAAACACCACCAATATTAAGCCATTATCATTAATTATAATACTTCTTTATATTTATTTATCTATTTCAAGTTTAATTAATACCTAAAAAAACCGAAAACTGTATCAAACTAGTTTCAATGAAAACAAAAGAAGAATAAAAGTAAATCTTTATTGAATTAATAAAAAAAAAACAATCAGTATTATTTAATTATAACTAATTTAACCAGCCAAAGATTTCAAAGAGCCAGGACTTAACTTACGATTTTTAATCATATAACGGGACTTGTAACCGTCCTTATCGGCTGTGTACATGGTGATAGAATCGGTGTCAGTCTTTTCATCGTACACTGAATAGGTACCCATTACAACTAATTCCTCTTCAGGTGTACCAGGATTAATAACCATGCCTACTTCTTCACGTTTACTGCCATCTGGTTCTTCGAGACTAAATATTTACATTATGAAATAATTAATTTAAATTATTTAATATATTTTGGTTGAATGTAACCTTACTTTAGACGATAACCCTCTTTGGTGGGTGTAAGTTGGTATTTTTCTTGTATAATTCTGGGTACAAAGAAAGAGTCCAATAAACCAGCCGACGCAGTGGCTGATAGTACGGCCATTAGGGCACACAATAAAATCTAAAAACAAAGAAAATTCATTAGATAAAAATTAAGTAAAAAAATCTTTTTTGCCTTAAGTTTAATTGGAAAACACATGTTCACATACATGAAAATTAAATGCTGAAACAACTTTTGATTAGTCAGAAATTTCCTCACTTCCGATTGGTCGTTACTGAAAAAATGAAATTTATACGATTCGGTAGCTCTCATCGTCTTTTTTAATTTTCTGCCTATACGCCAAGAAATTTTGTAAAATTTTTTAAGCAAGATTTATTTTAAATTTTACTTTTCTATTTAATAAATATTTATCCGCTCGGTAAATGCTTTTATTTCGCTAAAAAGAGCAATGAAACCCATTTGATTTTTATTTTCACTAAATGAGTTATTTGACCCAGCAAAGATCTTTGCTTTTTTAGAAAAAAAAAATATATAAATTTCTAAATTTTGCAATGCCGGCATCAGTTATATTGATTCTGCGTAGTTGGCGTTATTTTGCGAACTCTCTCTCTCTCTCTCTGATCAAGATAAGTAAGAACGGATACGCATTATTTCATGTGCAGACGAGTAATGATCGGTCGAGCACTATAATATATCAGAACTTAGAATCGTAGGCAAATAAATTTTACATTCCTTATCATCTTCTTTATTGTTTTAAGTCTTTTAGTATATCGGAAACTTTTTTTAAACTTAAAATCCGATAGAAGTTATTTTTTTTTTCAACTTTTTTTTTGCAATTTGCATTCTGATATACAGCAAATAGAATATCTGATTTGTTGTACTCAAATACTTGTTACATTAAAAACGCACCGTCCGTCCATAAATCACGTAATTAGATACTCGGTTTTTAAAAACAAATTAAACTTGACGGTTAACAATTATATGAACTGCAAAAATCTTATTTTTATTTAATTGATAAAACTTTTTAAAATTTAGAACGTTTTTTGCATTTCTTTACTGTTGATGTATTCCTTGCTGAAGTATCCTTTACAACTCACCAATTTAGAAGATGCCATTTTTTCTAATTTCGCTTAGGAAATAGTACGTGTGTGTGACTGATTAATTTGCTGAGTTATGTGTGAGATAACTCTTCAAGATCGCAATGAAGACTGATTGCTTAAGAAAACTAAAACTTAAAACTATGGTTTGGCGGCTAAGGTTTTTTTTTTTTTTGTTTTGTTTACTGGTTTTTCTTAATGTGAAGACGCTCAAAGTGTAATAAAATAGATTTTGCAAAAATTCTTTCTAAATGCTGCTGATTGACGATTAACAATAATAATTTTGTATCTGATCAAAAGCTACTAAGTATGTTTTTTAACTAAAGAAATAAAATAATACCAAAGCCGAATGATAAGCTTCAAAACCTGTCTATTATATTTGATTTGCATTAATTTATAATAATATTCAAGTGTTTTTTTTTTGTATATTTTTGTGTAAATATATCAGAGCTGTAAAAGATTTTAAACGACTAAATTGCAAGCAGATGATTTCACGTTAATTATTGCTTTCGTAATCGTAAACTGATTTTATGATTTTTTTTTTTTTGGACTCAATCCAGTAGTTGCACTCAAAATTATATCAGAATCTAAGTTTTCATTATTCTCAAATCTATCAATCAATCAATATTTTTCAAAATTTTCAAATATATTGCATTTCTTACATTTTCATCGATTTTTAATCAATACAAATTTTTGCTGTTTTTTTCATCAGAGATAATTTGCCCAAAGTTTTTAGGTTTTAGGATTTCTTAACAATAGAAAACTAAACCTTTTTTTTAAACGTTTACAACTAAACCACCCCTAGTAGGCTACTTTTTTAAAAAATAACTTTTTTTAATTTTTGTTAATCTATTTTTTTTTTTATTGAAAAACAGTTTATATTTAAATAATGAAATATTTAATTGGAAAATAAAAACATAAAGTTCATTAAATTGTTTTTATATGTCAATAAAATGCTCACTAAAATGACATGTCATTTTTTTTTACGAAGAGATCACTTTAAAAAATAAATATATTTTTTAACAAAATTCTTACATTTATTTGAGCATGTACTTAAGAATTTAAATTTTTTAAAAATTGTATTTATTTGTTTCGGGTTAGCAATACAGTAATTCAGAAATGTGACCAGTCAGATGACCGGTCAGGAATTCAGATATATGACCGCTCAAATGACAGGTGAGGAATTCAGATATATGACCGCTCAGATGACCGGTTAGGAATTCAGAAATGTGACCGGTCAGATGACCGGCAAAATAAAAAACCTAAATTCACATTTTTCTTATAGCTATTTTTATTAAGTTTCATAAAAATAAAAAACTTTCAACATATTACTTATACGAGTACATACTTTGTTTTGCACATAAAAATTAGTTCACACCTTTTTTCTTATATCGCATTCATAAAAAGGTTCTAAATAATGTCGTAAAAAGAGTAACAAGTTAATATTAACATGTAGTCAGAAATATACCTTTTACACTAAACCTCGCCTGTCAGGCAACACGAAGTAGTATATCCCCAAACCAAAAAAACTTTGTGCAATGAACTTCCGCTCACAAGCTCACATAAAAGACTATTGCTCGTGTTGGTACTTGCACTCGATCGTAGCGAAATACTTAAAAAAACATTCGTTGCGCTTCACAGGCGGAGTTTAGTTTTCTAGGGTTAAGCAGTTTTAATCAAAATTTAGCTTTATAATCTTAAGAAGTTTAGCAAGATTTCGCAAGCTTTCGTGATAATCGCGATTTTTACATATTTTTGCAGTCCTTACGGTTTAAGCGATTTTATTGAATTTTCGTTTATTTCGTGACTGGCATATTTTAGTCCAAGTTCATTTTATAGTTTGGCCGACTTTTAGTCAACTTTAAGACTAGATACTAATAATTGGTTTAGTGGAAACTGCTACATTCCGACTACATATTATTTCGTAGGACTTTCGCTATAGTTGTGATTTCAGAGTAATTGATTGCAATTAATATAATTCAATGATTTTTAAAAAAAAATTTTGGATTTTAAAATGATAGCATTTGCAAAAAATTGCCATTTTAATAAGATTTAATTATAAAATTATATAAAAATTTAATTATAAAATTAATGAAATCACTTTGATTTCAATACTAATTGATTGCAATCTTTTACCGCTCTGGTGTTTATGTATGTTTACTATATTAAAGATGTTTTGTATATGTCAAATATTCTTTTTCTTCGATAAAATCTTAAGTTGTCTTAATGTCAAATCATAGAAACGGTTGGACGAAAATTAGCTCATATACATAAGTATACAGAGGGAATAGATTAGTTGGAAAACGATTTGAATATGTAACTTTGAATAGTCAAATTTTCAACAGAACTTAAAGCAAGGAAATATCTTGTACCAATATGAGGTCCTTATTTGTTCATTCATGTGTTCGAGGAAAAAAATTAACTCCTTTTGGTTTTCATGTTCTTCTAAAAATTATATTAATTTTAAGAAATAAACAAATGACAGTAAATAAAAGTGTAGCAATAATGTACATATATGTCATTGATTCTCAGATAGCTGTGATTTTTTATGTCTAGTATTTTATTTATTATTCGACATGATTTTTTCTCTGATCAAAAAATTATAAATATGATAAATTTGATAGTATTTTACCGTCGGCATTGTATATTAAAGCATAAGTATTCATGGATCATGAATAACTTATAGAAATATACCCAAAATCTCAGTACCGTGGCATGTCTGATTTTCGTTTTTCAAAATAAATGTATAAATTTTTTTAAAGAGTCGTCTTATACTCCAAAGTTTAGCTCTTATAACTAAAATCTATTGTATATTTATACAATTATACCCCAATATTGATTGGTAGAGAGGAATACTAGTAATCGGTTTATGTCCTGGAATTTTATTCAATTTTCATATTTAAAATATTTGCCGCCTAAGCGCAATCTTTAATTCACTTTCGTTCGCGCGCTCTGGTGGCATTTTGAAAAAGGACTATTTGTGTACAATTCACAGCTGTGTTTTTATTTTTAGACTCTGTGTTATGACAGAAATGATTTGTTTAGTTTTTTAAAAAGGTATGTATGTCATAAAATTACAAGTCAATACCATGGTATTGAAATTCACACGTGTTTAGGGAATGTTTGGGTGAATTGTACTGAATAATTATTTAATTTCGCGTGTGAAATCGAAATTATTTGAACAATCATTTTAATTACGTCTAAGAAATGAAGTTAGGTTAATTATACATTCAAATATCGGTACCGTGGATGTCAGTACCATGGTAAATAATATTTAAATTTCTAATTTTTGTTCTAGTTTATTTTTGATTGAAGTTGTAGTAGAACTACGTTACAGTCTTAATTTTGAGCATAATAAAAGACCAATAGCAGCCAGAACACAAGTTTTAAAGCATTTTTGATTTTTGAAAAAATATTGAGTTGTAAAAACCACAGTTATATAAGAATTATCCATGTACTCGTATGTACAATGTATATATGTACATATTTAAAATTGCTTTTTTCTAGGATACTAAACAGTATTGGTGTCAAACTCGATTATCGCAACGAATCTTTTTTCTTCGTTTACTAATAAAGCTTACACATACATACATATTTATAAAAAAAGCTGTTACTATTAAATAATATTTATAAGCAGTAAAATTTATACAAATACAGACATACATATGTACATATGTAAATATGTATATATACATACGTATCTATTAACAGGCACTGAATTGGGAAGATGGACTTATTTACTAATAACTGCCATAAGGATATGGCTTTCAGGGCGGCACGGTGGCAGTGTCTCCTTTTGTCCGAGATGTTGTCGAAATGTTGTATAATATGCTCGACATGTATTCCAACGTAACGTAACGAAATTTAAGTATCAATGTGTAAAATGTTCAGGATCGATGATCGAAAAAGTTTTTCTGATAGTGGCTTATATGTAAGCCTCAACGAATAATATTACAATTTAGTTTAACAAAACTTCTTTCAAACTTGCTAGATACTGAGTTTTATATCAAAAATATTTATGCTTATTTATGTCAAAATTGTTAAATGATTAAAAGGCTTTAGATTTTTATATGCGACACGATCCGAATTCACAGTGTTTAATATATGACTTCTCTGGACGATATATTCAACTAATTTGCTTATTATATAAACAAATACTACTTATTTATAAACACTGGAGCCCCTATTTGCGTCGATCCTATTTTCGTCGAATCGATTTGCGTCGCTTTTTAAAATTTGTTTCAAATCGCTTTGTTTCGTTTTAATCCGATTTGCGTCGTAGCGACTTATTGATGATTGAACTTTTTAACTGAAGTCATATTTACAAGAGAAGAAAATATCAAGTAGCATGTAAAAATGGCAGTTACCCTTTTGTTCTCTATGTGCATTTTTATGCTATATCACTTTTTTTGTTATCAAAAATAGAATTTTTCCACTGCTATTTATATAGAAAAAAGTGATCCGATTTGAGTCGTTTCGTTTTGCATCACTTTTCTGCTGTCCCCATTAACGACGCAAATCGGGGCTCTGTTGTACTAATGTATATATGTCTTTATATCAATACAGTCAAATCCCGATAATTCGTACCCCGATAAATCGTAATTCCCGATAATTCGTAATAAACTGTCGGTCCCTTGCAAAAAATCTCGTTAATTCGTAAAATTTCCATACATTTTGGTCCCCTCGCTAATTCGTAATTTTTTTTTTTAAATAAAATCTTCTTTACCTCTTATAAATCGTAATTGTTTGTTTTATAATTCGTAATAAAAACAACAGAAACATGGAAAGAATGATTTTTTTTTTGCGTGGGTTTTTGCTTTTGCTTGTGTGTGTGTTTATTCTCTTAAGATCAGTTTGTTACATGAATAATAAAGAAAAATGTGAAATCGCACGCATAAAACTCTGTCGGTGTTGCAAAAACAACAAATTTTTGCAGCCATTGACAATGGAGAGAAAAAAATAGACGTAGCGAAATGATTTGAAATTACTCCATCAACTCTTACTTTAATCCTTCAAAAACAATTGTTTTTTATGTTTTTTGTTTATCTTTAATTCGTATTTATTTTATCTTAACCCCGTTAAACCGCTAAATCGAAAACCCCTATAATTCGTAAGAAATGGCCGGTCCCTTGCGATTACGAATTATCGGGATTTGACTATATAAGATATAAATAAAATTAGAACAGTTTTAAGTTTATCACTTTTGTTTTCTTGCTTGAATGATTACAACAAAATTTTAGCATCATCAAATACCAGAAAAGACGTCATAAAAGCATGTTTGATCTCGAAATTCGTAGCAACTTAAAAATACCACAATTATGCCATTATTAATAAATCTAATATAACTTTTTATTTATTTCGTATGCTATTTGTATTTGTAATTTGTGTATAAATATATGTAACGTTCAACGAAGCTACCTAACAAGTAGTGAAAAAGCATTTGCACATGAATACTGACGAGGTTTAGGGGCTTTTACATAAAAACAACGTTTGTTTCTATTCAGCCAGTGCTGTTAAAAAATTTACAAAAAGGGTGTATAAATATTAAATTTTTTTACTTTGTTGCTCGAAATATGTTAACAATGACTAGCTAATATATCTCTGATTATAAAAATTTACGAACTTTAGCATGTACAAATATTAAAAAATATTCAGTTTTATTTAATTATAACGAATTTAACCAGCACAACCTTTCAAAGACCTCTCACTTAAACAGCGACCTAGGCGCTTATTATGGGTCCTGTAACCGTCCTTATCGGATGTGTACATGGTGACAGAAGGCTTTTTAGTATCTAGACCGTAAATAGAATATGCACCGATTACAACTAATTCCTCTTCAGGTGTATCAGGATTTATTATCATGCCTACTTCTTCACGTCTGTTGCCATCTGGATCATCTAGACTAAATATTTACATTATAAAAATATTATTTTTGAAGAATTTAATAATGTTTTTTTTTATGTAACCTACTTTAGACGATAACCCACTTTGGCGGGTGCAAGTTTGTATTTGTCTTTCATCATTTTGGTTATAAATTCAGCGCCCAATAAACTAGCTGAAGCAGTGGTTGATAGTACGGCCATCAGAGCACACAATAAAATCTAAAAACAAAGAAATATAATCAGATAAGATATTTAATGTATGCTTTTTTAGTTAGAAAAGTTTTGTTATGCCCACAAGTTCAATTGGAAAGCAGAAGCATATGATAAATTTATATTTTAATTTTTAAGAAAGTAACTGTCTTCTATTTTAATTTTTTATATGATTGCACTACCCTTGGAAGAATGATCGCTGCGAAATATTTTTCAGTACCCTCGCTTAGCGGATGAGAGCTATTTATGCCATGCATTGTGCTAGAACTAGTGAGAAAGGGAGAGAAGAAGAAGGGAGTAGAAAAGTTTTGTTATGCCCACAAGTTCAATTGGAAAGCAGAAGCATATGATAAATTTATATTTTAATTTTTAAGAAAGTAACTGTCTTCTATTTTAATTTTTTATATGATTGCACTACCCTTGGAAGAATGATCGCTGCGAAATATTTTTCAGTACCCTCGCTTAGCGGATGAGAGCTATTTATGCCATGCATTGTGCTAGAACTAGTGAGAAAGGGAGAGAAGCTAGATGGCAAAAATGTATAAGAAGGCTTAATTCTTCTCCAATTTTGCGATAACACATTTTGTTAATTTTAAAATCAGTTTAGATTATTAAATTTCTTAAGCATTTTATTAATTGTTTTTACTTCGCGAACGGTTCTGCTAACGAGCGAATGATGCGCTGTAGTGTACATTAGCAGGAAACTTTATGAATATCTGGAAGAAGCAAATAAATATTAAATTCAAATTTAAGTTAAAATATTAAGAAATCTATATTATTTAGGTTTCAATTTAGTTCTAAATTAACTCGCTAAGCTTCAGTTCAATTTCGTCACTTATGCTAACTTCATTCCAAGTTTTCCTTATACATTCTAAGAGTTTTCGGAATATTAGAATATCCAATCAGTGATTAACATTAAAGAGCAATTAGACCAAATGAGGACCTCTTGGTGCCTTATTTAGAATTGATTCAATCACAGACATCAGTTATATTGGTCCTTCGTATTTGGCGTTTCTCTCCCTGCTCATGATACGAATCATTACCAGGGCTGCCGATTTTTCGGCATTTTGCCGATTGTTGCTCTAAAAATTACCAAATTCCAATTTGCCGATTTTAGGCAAAAAATGCAGATTTTTATCAAAAGAACTGACAAGACGGTAAGTCCGATTTCAAACCATGAAAACGGCTAAAATTCGCAAAAACTTGCTGAATTTCTAATATATTTAAAACACTTAAATGTTGTTTGAAAATGCAAGAAAGTCAAAAATGTTGAAGAAATTAGGCCATTGCAAAAAGAGCAAAAACCTTCGATATATTCGAAAATCTCGAAAAATTTTGCAGAAGTCGCAAAAACTTGAATTTAGGGTTGATTTTACATGAAAACTTTAGTGCAGATTTCTTTTCAAAATCTTCTGGCAGCCGTGATCATTACACATGCAGACAAGCTTTGATCGCTCGAGCTGTGTAATAAATCAAAGATTTCTATAAAACTTAATCTACATTCACACTTATCAAATATTTATCGAAAAAACAAAGTAACCTACAGACACTCCAAAATATTATTTCTTTTAATTTCAATATTTTTTTTAAATAAGTTCTCGCATTTAATAAAAACAATATAAAAATAGGTTTTTGTAGGGTAAAAAAACAATTTAAATGGCACCAACCTAAGCAAAAGTAGTGGTTAGATTAATTTTTTGTATCAAATATTTGCCAAGTGTGAACGTAGCTTTAGAATTTTAGGCAAATAAATTTTACTTTCTTTTCATCTTATTTATTGTTTTAAGTCTTTTACGAGCGGTTTCTATAATGCAAACATTTAGTTTGAGTAGAAAATTTTTATGAAAAACCACTAATTTTTTTTTAGTGATTTCTATATAAAATTTCTACACAAGTCATTTGTCTGTAATCTGGAAACAGCACCTTAGTCTATCGAGAACATTTTTTTTTTTTTTGTAAACTGAAATTGCTGATTGAATGTTCTAATAAATTGTTTTAAAATATATGCTTTCCTGGAGTATCCTTCTCAACACACCAATTTAAAACAAGACATTTTGTTGATCTTGCTTCATATAAAGACACTCAAATTAGAATAAAATAGATTTTGCAAGGATTCTTTCTAATAATCAACAATAACAACTTAATATATTCGGAAAAGCTACTAAGGATGTTTTTTTTAACTAAAATAACACCAAAGCCGACTGAGTATCTTCAAAACCTGTTTATTATGTTTAATTGGCATTTATTTATAATAATTATCAAGTGTTTGTTTGTGTACTTGTGTCTGTATGTATCAGAGCTTTAAAGGATTTTAAACGACTTAATTGCAAGCAGACGATTTCACGTTAATGATTGCTTGCTAATGTTTTGATTGCTTTCGTAATCGTAAATTGGTTTTATAATTTTATTTTGATTGGACTCAATCCGTTCTCTTAAATTAAAACTCCTGCTTCTAAATTTTTAATTTAAAGAAACTATAATTTCTCCCAATTTTCGTTTTGTTTCTAGATCTGGGGAATTTTTCTCATATACGCGATTTTAGCAAAATATTTTGCAGTTCTTACAGTTTTAGCGATTTTTAATTGACCGTCAAAACTTTGCTGTTTTTGCGTCAGACATAATTTTTCCATATTTATTTGGTTTTATGAATTTTAAAGCACTTTGAATCAAAATTGATCTCTTACCCGGTAATTCATAAGCGATTCATAAAGTTAAAGTACACATTAAAACCGGTCTTCCCATACAAAATTCGAACATTAACGCCACAATAACTTTAATAATCGTTTATGAATTAGGGCATTAATCTTTAAAAGTTTAGCAAGATTTTGCAACATTTCGTGATAATCGCGATTTTTAAACACATATTTTTGCATTCCTTATAGTTTAAGCGATTTGATTGAATTATCGTTTTTTTCGCGACAGCCATAATTTAGTCCAATTACTTTTTTTTAGACAACCTTAGGATAATTGGTCATAACTGATAATTGGTCTAGTGGAAACGGCTACATTCCGAGTGTAGATTATTTCGTTGGACTTTTGCTATAGTTGTGAGTGAGTAGTTCGTATAAATGTCATGATATCCAAAAGAATTTGATAACAATTGAATTGGTTGCAATTAAATTAATTTCATTCCATGATTTCTAAATAAATTTTAGATTTTAAAATGATTGCATTAAAAAAAGATGGTCATTTTGATATGAACTTATTTTGAAATTAAAGAATGAAATCAGATTGGTTGAAATCACTTGGATATCAATACCAATTGATTGCAATCTCTTACAGCTCTGGTATATATGTATGTTTACTATATTAAAGATGTTTTGCATGTGTTGTGAATAATATTTCTTAATTGGTTTTCTATGATACTCATGTCGAATTCATTCGTTTTTCACAACTGAACTATTAAACAGCAGGTGTAATCGATTTTCTTCGTTAATTAATAAAGTGTACACATTTATATACATATTTATGAGAGAACTGTCACTAATAAATAATATTTATAAACACTAAACTAAAGGTGTGTCACTATTAAATTATACTTATGACGTCTTAAAGTTTTTTCCCCTTAAAAGTCGTTCAATGATTCACTATCTTATATGTAAAGTACACACAAACATAGTTCATACATAGATAACAAAAGGTATTTCCCAGAATATGTTTGTTCTGGCGTAAGCCAGCGATCGCTTAAATCGTCAAAAATGATATTCAGTAAAATGCATTATAACGTTGTACTCAGTCTCATAGTTGGCAGATTAATTAATGAACATTTTAATTTATTTATATTTGATTGATGAGTTTGAACATTTCAATATTATGGTACCTTTTAGCACTAGATAACAGTTTTAAATAAGATATTTTGGTACACTAAAAAAAACACATGTAGTACATTTTATTAAAAAACTTTCCTTCCAAATAGTTCAAAATATTTCTATATACGAGTATAATTCTAATCATGACGAAATAAACCAGGTGGCAGCAGGAGAAAACAAGAACTTGGCAGCACGAGAAAAAGTAAAGCCAAAATAACTGAAGCTGTCAAAAATATAACCAGACAACAGCTCTCTGACGTCTTCAGCTAAACAATAAGTAGGGCAAAAAATAGTCAGCTGTCGTAGCGCTGTCACCTGGTTTATTACGCCATGATTAAAATATTATCAATATGTTTTTATATATTTAATCAAATAAAATTTCCTTGTAATAAAAAAAAATTTATAACTTCACTCCAAAAAAAAAAAATATACTTTCAAAAAAATTTTTATATAATTTGAGTGCTTATTTTCTAAAAGTAAAATGTTTTTTACTAAATTTAAGAACAAAAATGAAATAACCATTTGTTTGATAACATTCGCCAACACGAAATGCATTTTAATTATATAACTTTTTAAATAGAAACCTGTACTAGAGAATAAATCATTAAGAATGTTTGTATGTATGCACGAATATACACACATATTTATATGACTTAAATTAGTTTATAATCCATAAAGTTTAAAACTGTATTGTCATCTACCAACAACAATAGAACAAAAAGAAACAAAACGTGTTTCACTAAACTAGTTTAAATAACTTTTATTCGAATTTTTACTTTCGTGACGACTATAAAAAAATTTTGCTATATATTTTTAAAAATAAATTTTTTGGTTTATGTCCGGTTTCTATAATACAAACAATTGGTTGGAGAAAAAAATTTTTATGAAAATCATTCAGTTATTCGATTGTTTCGCAGATATGTATATTCCAGGGACCAAATTTAATTGTTATTTTTTTATTTCTGATAAAAAGGTTACAAGAAATTTCTTTTTATTTAATATTGGGAATTTTTAACCATTATCACTGCATATATATTATATTGGTTATCGTAACCAATTAAAGTGAGAAATATTTTTTTTTTTTTTTTGGTTATAAGTAACCATTATATCATCCAAAAAAAAATTTTATTTTAAATAACCATTTTCTCAAAAAAAAAATTTTTTTGGTTAGAAATAACTATTATAAAAAATAATTTCTTTGTTTTGGTTATCATTGATGACACAACTCAACAAATTCGTAAACGATTAAAATCGCAATCTTAGCTTTAAAAGTAATAAGTTAGCACTATTGAAATGTTTGTACTTAAAATTGTGTTTTTTTTACGTTCCAGTAGTTCCAGGTAATTTTTAGAATTTGGGAGTTAGTGTCGAGCGGGCATTCTCAGTACTAAGTGATCTTAGATGCAACCTTTCAGACGATTCCATAAGATCGCTTATGTTTGTTAAGTTAAACAAATATTTTAATAAATGAACTCCAAGACTTAAGTCTATTTTTTCATTCAATTCGACCATATAGGGAACGGCCTGGCCTCTGGAAATCTGTTGCGGTAGTAAAAAAACTAAGCACAGATAAAGGCGATGTAAGTTTTTTTATATTTTAAAACGATTACACAAAACCTAATAAAGGTTACATACAGGCAATTGCAATTTTAATAACGATATTAATGGATTTAGAAATCCCTATTCAACATTTTCAATGGGAGAAATATTCCCACTAAAACTTTATGAATTAATTTTTTATTATAAATTGCATGCCTGATATTGTAACTAAAAAAACTATTATAAAAAAAGGAGTCTTCAAAAAAAATTAAGAAAGCTAAGTTTTGTCACCTCTTTATGTAAAGGCCATAACTCACTTTTTTCAAATCGCGTATTTATCACATCTATGTAGATAACCTGCTAAGTTGTCGATTTGAAAAATATTTATGGTAATATATATAATAATGGTTAGGACCTTAATATATTAAGGTCAATGATATATTGAAGTGAATCTCCTCCATGGATGTTGATATCAGCATATAACCATATATGAATATGATACTTATTTAGGCCTTTACTTGGCCTTGCAATTTTTATGTTGCCCCATACGTATAATTAATATTATTGATTATACGTAATTTTTGCAACAGACAATTTACAATTTTTTTGTTTGTGTGTGATCTCAGGATTCCAAAAAAAGTCCAAAACTACTTTAAAAGTGGAAACTTTCCAAGCCAATTAAATAAGAGGATTAAAGTGTTTCTAAGAAGCAAATAAAGATTGTTTTAATTACCAAGAGTTTAAATTTCCAAACATATAAGCTAAATCCATATAAAATATTATACCGATCGAAATATGCGTTTAAATACTTATTCCAAATATATTTTGATTTTGGCCCAATTTGCCAAGTACTTTAATAGTGTGTAAAATTAGAAAAGACATGCTTCAGGACATTAAAGGCAACTAAAATCAATTTGCTTAAGGGAATTAAAGAAGCTTATTGGTCCTATGGAATCCAGTTATGGGACACTGCGTCAGCATCGAATGTAGAAAAAATTCAAAGGCGACAAAACAAAATTATACGTAAAATTACAGCAGCCCCCTGGTATGTCAGAAATCATCATAAGGATCTCGATGTTCCGTTGGTGAAGACAGTATTTTCAAAACACGCAAAAAAATATATTATAAACCTTGAGTTGTACCCAAATCCACTGAATATTCTGAATTATAGATGCCACACCCGGTTGAGAAGGAGGGATACTCTTTCTCTCAGCCGTACACGAGAGATGTACAATAACAAAAATCAACCGCTGAAACTATAAAATTTTGTTAGCAGTGGCTAAACATATTTAACATTTTTAAATTTGAGATTTGAATAACTTATTGATGTTTCAATTTATAATTGAAGATTCAGTAAATAATAAAACTAAAAAAAATTGTTTTAGGACTCTTTTTGAAATAATGTTTTTTTTAGAGATTTCCACATTTCATCAGCTTTTAAATTTTTGGGAAATTGACGATCGTGAAAATAAAGCGACTACAAAATTTTTATGATTTCATTGGTTTGTCATTTTAATTCTACTATTTGATAAAATTATCGGATGTTAGGCAGTGGTCGTGAATTTTCGGGCGTGTTTTCTTTTCCAGCTTTTTCTTAAAATTTTTTTACCTTTCATGTATTATCTCATAGCAGACGCAATTGTTTTCTTTTTCTGCCGTCATGGTGATCTTCAAATTTTAAAATGTACGAATAACCGTTTATGTTGTTCTTGTCAGAAAAACTAAAAAACCGTTGAATATCTATTTTTATAACTTTTGTAATTATTGTAAGGAAAGTACTTTTGCTCCCTTTTTTGATTCATTGTTCTTTTTTCATGGAATGTGAGCAATTATAAAATATAGGGTACTTTTTAAGCGGTAAAAACGGGAAAAATAGGTACTTTTGGTACTTTTTGTTTTCTTAATAAGTTTTTTACATTGACTTGTAATGTTCTTTCTGGTAGGTAAAACAAGGAAAAGCTGGTACTTTTTATATTACATATTACAATTTTTACTTATAATAACTTATAGTGTTCTGTGTTCTTATAGTGTAGTGTGGGTAATATGATGAAAAGCTAATACTTTTGATTATTTTTTCTGTTTCTACTTTTGGTTTTTTCATTAACATGTAGCGTGAACAAAGTAATTTTCCAATTTTTTTTTTTTTTAACTTTTTGTGTTAAAATATTCTTAATATCTAGTTTTCTTTATTATATTTAAACAACTTTCAGTATTTCAATAACCATTAACATTTTAATGACTTATATTACTTTTGCTTTTAATTAACAATTAAGTTAACCTGGAAACTGTAGCAGAAAGATTTTGTGTGCTACATAAAATCTTGGTTTAAGCAAACTCTCGTTAGATCATAATGATTTCTCAAGCAAGTACCATTTTAAGGTATTATAGCTTTTAACATAAAACTATTGATTAAAATTCCGTATACACGACGGTTTATTATTACAGCAAACTTTTTCTATCCAACTAATATGCGATCCCTTTTGAAAATAATTTAACAAAAAACTTGTTCTTCTGATAAGAGTGGATGTTTTTTGTTGATTTTAGTGCAATTCAAATTTAAAATAAACACACAAACTATTTAATATAAATAGTGAGAAAAAGTTTAAAAAAAATTTCTATAAAGAACTCTTTATAAACGATTGCTCGTTATTGGGACAGAATAATAGAAAAAATTTGCTACATTTGGGTATGTTGTAAAATCATACATTTTAATGTATTTGGCATCTTTTAACAAACTGTCACTCTTCACCTGAAACCCAAAAAGGACTTTGTAGTGCGAATATACTTCAAATACATTCACACGTACTTCTGTAAAACAAAATTAAAAAAAATTAATTAGCTTTTAAACAAGTACATAAAGATCTTCAAACATTCTCAGTAAAAAATCTACTAAAATCCAACTTAAAAAAAATGCTATCGATTGAAAATATTTTTAACATTTTTACTATCGAAGAATACATTAATTATCTGAAATGATAAGAGATAATAAATTTTAATACATCTTAACCTTATCTCAATTTGCTGACTGTTCTTTATAGAAGACAATCATGCCTGATATGCTGCTATGATTTATATAATTTAAATCTTAGTTACGGCAGAAAGATCAACAATATCTTTAACATAAATGCCCAAAAATATACACTGACATTTGATATTATAAATGTGTTGATTGTTTGCTACCCAGCAAAGAAATACATTCACGTGTTGAAAATTTATGATATTTTAAGCATTTCTTTTAGTGAGCACAAAGGTAGAATTAGTCTTGATTTTCTGTTCCGGATTAGCTGTTCATTTTTTCTGTATGGAAAACATGTATTTTCAATTAGTTGTTCTGTTCTGTTATGGACCATTCTGTTGAAAACAGAATTTTACTTACAGTTTTAAGTGACAGCAAGAGACAGCTGCTTGTTTCAGTAAACCAAGCCGATCGGAACAAAATTGACGCTTAATCGCTGATAAATTTTTATTATGACCGCCGCCATCGACTTTAAGCACATTAAAAACAAAACGATTTTTAATTAAAAAATTTTATATTCATGAAAAGGTTATAATAAGTAGACAGTTTTTTTCTGATTATTTTCTTCAAAATTATTCAACCTAATAATTAAGACGGAGCGCCGTTTTAAATTTGTTAACACTGCCGTCGCCGCCGATATGATATGTATATTCGGCGACGTTTTTGCTGCCAGAAACAGCTGATACGTTTTACAGAACTTCTAACTACAAAAATTCAACAACAGAACCGCACAGAACAGAACAGAAAGTAAGAGTCAAAACTAATGAATCCTTAAAAGGCATTAAGTTGTTGTTTCGACGCGACAGATGATTGATTTAAGCGTAAAATTTGTATGAAAAGCATTCGGTGTAAGTATTTAAAACAAGTTTTAGCACACAAAAAGTCTTGTAGAAACTAGCTCGTATGCAGAGAGCAGGTCATAAGGTCCAAACATATGCGATAAGTCTGAACTACTCTTGTAAACACATCAATGGCATCTGAATATGTGTAGGCACTCTAAAGAGCTCATAAAAATCACTGTGTACTTTAAAAACTTTCGTTTTTCTTTTCTACTTTTTTAATTCTAACACTAAGTTTTTCTTTTTATATCAAACAAGTGTGTATTTGCCTTTATCAATTAACAAAGCTCTGTTAAGCTTTTTGGCACTTGTATCACATTCAATAACATGACAAAAGAATAGTTATTGAACATAATGCTTAAAGCCTATACAAAAAAAAATTCCAAGGATTTTGAATAAAAAAGAAAACAATATATTTTTAAATGGTTTAAAATAACATTTGTGGCTTTAGCCACCTTCTACTTAACCGTTACAATAATGACCCCATCTGCACCTTCAATGGTATGTGAGTGCAAGTACATACTTGCCTTGTAGTGGTTTTTAGCATTGAATGAATAAAGCAATTCGATTTGATTTTTTCAGTTTTTATTAAGCATTTAATTTGTTCATTACTAAAATTTTATTATTTTTATTTTAAAGAACATACTTACGTACTTGCATATATTTACAATAGAATATTATCATACCAATTAAAATAAATTGATTGATTGAATGATGTTTTGGATTCAATCCAGCAATTAAAAACTACAAAGTATATTCAAGTATAAAATTACAATTGCATTATGAAAGAAAACAAACAAAGAAGAGTATTAATGTATTTTAATGTGTGCATGTTTATGTTTATGTTTGTATGAATATGTATTTATGTATGTATATGAATATAATATATGATCAAACAAACTAATGAACAGCCTAAGCATTTTAAATATAATTTAAACTTTATTTTTCGTTAATTATTTAGTAATTTATTTTTTTTTTTTTTTTGTTACCTTAGATTGATTTGAAAGTACTGCTTGAGATGCATAGAAATAATATACAGAGTGAGAGAGAGAGAAAAAGAATTAGAAATATAGAAGAAGGGAGAGAGAGCTTAAATATTCTGTTTGATATTAAAAATATAGACGCCTTTAGCCAGGACCCCAGTGTTAAATTATAAAATTAGTATTTTTTTCTGTAATTAAAACAATTCCAGTAAAAAAACAGAAAACAATTTACAAATTAATTAAATAAAATAATAAAGCATACACTCATGCTCAAACTCAAGCACTAACAAATACTAACTGCAACTAACTAACACTTACAAGGTGTTAAGAACTAAATTGTTTATTTTTTTTCGTGTCCATAAATTTACAAATTATTCTGACTCATTTCAAGCACAAATTAACTTAAAATAAATTTGTTTTTCTTGATTAACTTTTGGCAAAAACTGTTTTATATAATTTTTTTTCTTATTAATTAATTATTTATTGTAAATATAAAATATTGCTTTTCTATGTTGCCTATAATATTAGGGATGGTCCTCTGTGGTTAAATTTCTTAGTAACACCTGCTCAATGTTTCCGTTAGTAACCATATTATTGTTGTATTTCTGCTGATCTAAATTCATTTTGAATTTATTCGATTCATCGATCTTTTTTGCATCGCCCACAATCACTTTGCACATGACCGTCTTGACTTCGGCAAAGAAGTCACTGAGGTAACATCATGTGGGTCGTGGCGGTGCTGATTGGCTTTTACGATGCGTTGGTGGTGGTGGTGGTGCACTGCGCATTCGTGGCACTGGCTTAACATCCAACGGTTTCGGCAATGGTGGCTTTAACAATTGTGACTTCTGGGTTTGTTGTTGATCCACTGACGCTGATGCCGCTAAAAGTATGCTTGATGATGGTGAAGTGGACGTTGACGTTGAGATTGTCGTTTTTTGTTTTGTTATTTCGTTAGCAGCAGCATATGAAGATTTAGTTAGTTTCGGTTGGGTAGTAATAACATTGCCATTTGGTAATTCCATACCATTTTTAAATTTGAGGTTCAATATTTCATCTTCGGCATCCGATGACACAGAATCGTAGGGTGAGGGCGAACGTGAGTGTGTTGAGTAGGTCTCATCGTCTTCTTGGTCTTGATCTTGTATCATTGTCCGAAATTCTTGGATGGAATCATTAAGGGCCCATAGTTGAGATAAAAGGGAGAGATCCAATTGGCGAAGTCCAAACTAGAAATAAAATAAAAAAAAATTGAAGAATTTTTTAGAAAGCTGTTTAGATTTCTTTAATTTAAATTAATTGTTTATTCTTGTGCTGATTTTTTATTTCGAAGTTAATTTTGCAAACCAAATCAAACTTTCTTTTGCGCCCCTCTTAATAAAGAAAGCAATTATTTTCTTTATTTAATATTTTAAGCATAAACGTTCTTAAAATAAATCAGAATTTCTACAGTAAAATAAGCTGATACTTGTACTCTGCAACATTTTCTATACTAAATTTTTGAGCACGGGTATCGGGCATTGTTCTTATAGTTGTATTTATTAATAGGTGTAGTTACTATCGTTACTTTTTTAGGTTTTGATTTATTAGGAAAGTTTTCAACACTCCAAAAATATTTCCTGAAAGTAAATTTTAATAAAAACAAGCGTAGTTTGTATGACAATAAAATTTAAGCAAGTCAGTAAGTCGACTTAGGCCATACTTCAAATAAACGGCTAAAGTGTGCATATTTTTTATGTCTTTAAGTTAACAAGTGACCGCAGCTATTCATCATATAAATAAATAAATAATACGTAAATGTTTTTATTAATATTTACAAGTAATTAACTTCTTTATTTACGCACTAAAATCAATACAGATGTATTTTGCAATTTTTGAATTTTCTTTGTATGCAAATTGTTTATAAAAATTTTTTTTAATAATTGTTTTAATCATTTTCTTACTCATAATGCAAATATTTTCTTTTTGGATAAATGTATCGCAACAACCAACTAATCATTCGTGCGTTCAACTCAAACATATTCGTATGACAACGTACTGATGTACAACAAATCGTCAATAACAAGCACTGATGGGCAAAAATTAAGCACAATGTAGCACTAATTTTTAATGTTTGTGTTTTCTTCAACTTTTTAAGTGGTTTCCAAACGTAGGGCATATCAGCGTTAGTTTTTAGTGCCACAACTGAATGCAGCGCTAATGGCATTGCCAGCAAGCTGGCTTAAAATAGTAGGGATTTTGTTATATTTTGTTGAAGAATCATATTATAGTAGCAGTTTTAAATAAACCATGATTTAAGCCAAAATATTAATAATGTTTTAATAATTCGAACATTTAAAACAATAATAACATTTTTCCCACAACCATTATAATTCAGCGAAACAAGACATATTAAACATACATTTAAAGTATCGGTCAATCTCTCAATTGAATTAAATAATAAGACAAGAATGAAAGTGAATTTCCAAACCATTTTTATAAAACAAATCTGTTAATAAACTTTCATGTGACTCAGCAGAATTAAATTAATGATAAAGGCTATTATGGACAGTAACGTCAAAGCGGTAAACAACTCTGATAACAAGCTCGTGGTTGGTCTCGAAATATCAGGATGTCAGTCCAAACTTCTGTTTGGACTGAATTTTATCTGTATGCTCAATTGTTACGATCTGAATAAATTAAATTTCTTTGGTTTCAACGCCACACAGTTCAACTAATATTTCACAACTTAATTTTAAAATGGTTTTTTTTGAAAATATGCCTTCAAATTAATTTAATAAATTCTTGCAAAAGCTAAACCAGTTAAAACAATTTTTAGAAACTGAAGCAAACTCTGATCTAGAAAAATTTCGATATAAGTTGAGCTTATATGAATAAAATGCTATTTTTCTGCACAACATTGCTGATCTATCATAAACATAATGTGCGTAAATATGTCAGGTTTTTACCGTAAACAATTTTTAATTTCAATACATTCTATATATCGCTAGATGACCGCAAAAATGTTTTACTGCGGTGTTTTCATCTTGTGCAACATTCATAAATTGAGGTGCAGTTGGAATATTCTATTTGAAGAAATGACGGTGATCGAAGGAAAAGAAATCATTAAGTTTCTTGAATGCGGAAGACATGCAACAAAACTAAAATAAAAGGAACAAAATCAATTACAATCTCTACACAGTCACACACACAAACAAACAATAACAAAAGTCAATGTATTTTAATTAAAAAAAAAACACAACAAAACAACAACTAAATAAACAATTCATTAATTCTTTCGATACATGCAAGGAGTGAAAAAAAGCTCACAGATGAAAGAAAGAAAAAGTGCAAAAATAATGCAGCAGTATGTAACTAAATTGAAAATGTTTGGGTTGATGATGTGTGGTTTTTTACATACATCCATACATATGAATGTATATACAATAGTAGATTTATTAATATGAATCTTTTTTATTTGTTGTTGTGCCTTTTAATTTACAAAACGCAGATATTCGCGTATAAATATTTATAATAATGTGACATCAAAGATTTTGTTCGGCACCATCAGCCAACCATTCATTCATTAATTAATTAATTAATTGATTAATAAATTTAAAATCTTTTTAGTTGCAGGTTGTTTTGAAATTTACATAATAATATGGCAGCTACATACATACACACACTCATACATACGTAAAAAAAAATCTTCATTCTACTAAATTATTAATTAACAATTAATAGGTTTTCTTAAATTTTTAATAATTTAAATAATTTGCTAATTGGGGAAATGATTCATTAATTGTGATTATAGTCTTATGAATTTCAAAAAAATATATAAGGAAGAACTGTGACTATTAATGTACTACACCACGATATGAATTCTAAGAGTTCTTAGAGTTAGATTTTAGGATAGAGTTTAAACGTAGTTTCAAAATACGTTTATGTTAATCTGAATATAAATTTAATCAAGTTTAATTGTGTTTGCTGTTTTTAAGTGATAGCTTAAACCGGGCAAAATGGCCATACTGAAGACTACAAATTGGCAACACTATATATCAAATAGCAGTGTTTTTTTCCAAGCAACACTGCCTTTATGCAAAAGAAGAATAAATTATGGATTTTATTACGTTTATATCTGAAAATAAAATTGAGTGCATAGAAAAGATTAAAAAAACAGTATAAAATTTAAAAAAAAAAAATCTCTTATTATGTTCTTATATTTTTTTGTTTATAATATTTTGATAACTGGCTTTTTATACATGTGTTGTGTTACCATATTTCAGTAATAATATTGACCGCTTAAGCTTTCAAGTAAATGTAGTTAATTGGTATCCTAAAAACAGTTAATCCAGATTAAAGTTGTGTAAATATCTGATCGGTCACCTTAAAACCTCACTCTTAAGACGTACTTATGTGAGCAATGAAAGGAGAAGACATCACTTTATTAGGAAAAAAACTGCTAAACCGAATGTTTTCCAAATTAAAAATAGTGGCTTAAAATAAAATAACTTTACTTGAATTAAAACAAACACCACCATGAAAAGTACCTTACAACAGTTTATCACTAAGTATTTTATTTCAATTAAATGGTTATTCTCATATGAACTGGTGCGTTGTGCGTTCTGAAAATCAACGGCTGGTTCACGACTGTGAGCAAACTAATCACACATGCGCATCAGATGTGACGTAGAGAAATTCCAAACAAGCCCGCAGTCATTTAAAAAAAAAAGTATATCCTAGTAATATTATAAATGTGAAAGATTTCATCTTTGAAGCTTTTATATTTGTTCCGCTATAGCTTGAAACCCGCTTGAAATGTGATGAAATTCGGCAGAAAATATTGGGTACTTTTTAAAGGGTAAAATCGGTACAATTTTATATTTTTAGTACTTGTTACAATTTTTTTTACAATAATATACAGTCTACTTTCTTGAGTGTGTAATAAATAAAAATTTGTACTTTTTACTTTGGTACTTTTTGCTTTTGGTACTTTTTTTATTTTGCGACAAATTTGCCATACATATAGGTTATGGCTTTGTTAACATGTACAGTTAACTAGAACACGGGTAAAAGTAAGTATGTATGTATATGTATAATAATTTATACATTTTTTTATAAATGTTTTTCTCGAGAAGAGGGTCAAAATTACTTGTTGACACGACATGAACTTCATTATGTTATCATACATATCTATGTAAGTGCAACGGATAAAAAAATGCTCACATTGAAATAAATTATGATACATAATATTATGATGAATTTTTACAATAATTTTTAATTCAATTCAAATCTGAGAATTTTATAAAAAAACTAAGATTATTGTTTAAATTTTTATAACAAAGAAATTTGTAATTTGTCAGGCTTAAGTTTTTTTCTCTAAATTTAATTTTTTATAAATTTAATTATTATTTTAATTAGAAAAAAAATCTAGTAGCTCTTAATACTCTACTAGATTTTTCTTTCTTATTAAAATAATAATTTAATTTATAAAAAATTAAATTTAAAGAAAACGAATTAACAATGAATGGCAAATTAAAAATTTCTTTGATTAAGCATCACTCAGTTCGAATATAAAATTCACAACTTAATTATCTTTATTTCAATTAAATTCCTGCCGAATATAAATAATTCATTTAGAAACATGTAAAATTTCATTAAATATTTTAAAGAAAGTGAAAAATTGTTTAATAACTGATAGAACTGAAAATAAATGCTACATTTCGAAGGGTCCTAAGCGTCACAACAATTCCTTTGATTTGTGCATATAATCTTATGGAAAAATTGTCAAATGCTGTTTTATATTTAACCGAATATTATGACTTTATTAAATGTAAGAATTTATTCGAGGAATTCTCAAAAAATTATGATTCATTATGAGTGCAGGCATATATAATAAAATATAACAAATATTTGAATTATGTCTTTCATGTTAAATATGTTATTAAGTTTCACAACACTATGATTGAAACATAATATTATTTATACTACAACCATAAAATCAAATCTTAACATTTTGCAATAAGATCATTATCATGACCACCAGAAACATTTAAGAGTTCCATTTCTTTCTTTATGACTCGATTTGCATTATAAATTAATTAATTACATTTTGAAAGAGTCTATACAAATTTCAATTGAACTTACAAAGTTAATTTCATTTCATAAACTTTAATCTTTTAGCCTCTTTAATAAAATTTTTACTTTTAGTTGTGACATAATTACCGGATGATCTTTGCCAGCAACAAAATCGCGATCAGCATAAAAAAGAAAATATTTATTTAAACTTATAACATTTGGCATTTATGTATGTACAGATGCATTTATGTATGTATGTACACATACGTTTGAAATAATTATCAGAATATACATAATGATAATACCTTTACTTGCAAATTATGTTTGTCGTGGCAATTTTTTCACATTTCTCTTCTAAAACAATTTATGACAAGAAAAAAAGCCGCAAGCAAATATTTAAATTTAATTTAATTTTATTATTGTGTTGTTATTGTTGTCTTTTATCTGGTCGTCTGTTGTTTTTATTGTTGCTAAGAAAAACTATTATTTCATAATCAATGCTTTGTGAGGTTAATTGTTTAAGGTTATGTGATATAAAAAAGACATGAAACATTTTTAGAGTGCATGACTGACAGGTTTGATTGTTTTCTTCGTTTTTTCTTTTTTCGAATAAGAAATGCTGGACAAAACCATCTTCTTTCTAGTTGGTATTTCTACTCACTGGTTCTATTCTATGTTGAGTGTGTATTTGGGTTGCAACTTTCTTGAGAAGAGAAAAAGAAATATTAAAAATTATAAAAAAAAGAAACCATCCAGATTGCTTATGGAAGCCAGAATTTACATTTGATGAGATTCATCTACTACCATATACATATTTCGGCGCGCCAAGTCCGAATATGTATCTCGTTTCCACATTTCGAATACGTTCTGAAAAATTGCAGCTTATAGGTTTTACGCAATATCCTCGGAATTTTCAAGTTCTACGACCAAAACATTTTTTCGGTGGCCAAATAACTAAAAATTTTCGATTTTTTCTAGAACAAGGAAAAAACAAAATGGAACTCAAACTCATTATAAACTGACAGCCAGAAATGGATTAGAATGTGATTTTCAAGTCAAGAATAATTTAAGATTTTTTTTAGCAGTAAAAAATTTTTTAGTTTTATCATCATGCAGATTCTGAGCGGAGATTTTCTAATGAAATATTTTTACTTAATTGCTTTTTTATGTATACATACTTACGTATATTTAGCAATATATATATATGTACATGTATACATGTATGTATATATTTTCGTAGAAATATTGTTAAGCCGCTTTGTTCTTAGAGTATAAAAACAATGTTTGCGGTGCGGTGCGATTTCTCGTTGCGGGAGAGTAAACAAAATACAACGGAAGACGGCGACGGCAATAAATTTATATTTTTATTAATTTATATGTGCATACATTCAAACTAGAGATGTGCAAGTGTCGTGTATTTTTCGTGTGACGCGTCACGCATGAATCACTTGATTCGTGATTACAAATTGATAAAATCACGCGTGCGTGCGGGTCCTGAGACATTTGCTTGCATGTATGTATTTTTCCAAACTTAGATGAAAATCCACTCAGTCGTTACATCAAATATAATGAAAATTTACTGCCTATATTGTGTGTCAATACGCACATAAAAAAGATATGTAACTTTTTGTTACTTCTCGATCGTTTGTTTTTTGAAGTTATATGTTTGGTTTGATCGTGTGCAAAATTTGAATTTTATATTATTATTTGCTATAAATCCATTATCTGACATAGAAATAAATGTGAAAATTAGTTCAAGATCGGCTGTTAAAAGTACTGTGATTAAAATTAGATCTGTATCTGATCTATAGAAAAGCATTTGATGCATTGCGGTGAATGAATGTTTTTGTATTTCTTTAATTGTTCCAAATTGACATTAATACCATAAAATAACATTGTCATAGAATTTTTTCACCCACTTTTTTATGCCTGATTAAACATGCAAAATGTTTGAATAAAAGTTTATTTATACAAATGTCACCTCTGACATAAAATGCCAATTTTAGTGTTTATTTTCTGTTCATTATTCTCTTACAACATTTATACAAAATTTGTTGTACAAAAATTAGTTGTACATGTTGAGGTCATTACAGCAGAATAACTGCCTTGAAATGCAGTATTTTTGCCAGGGATGGAAAAGTTGTTACAACACCACCCATTTGCTTAGTAAAACTTATAAATAGTTCTTTTTACATATATTTTTGAAAATCTTCGTTTTTAGAAGTAAATTAAAATATTCCAAAGTATTGAAACAAAATTAAACTTATAAAAGCGGAGTATTTAAAGCTCTGGCTAATTGCTTTTTTTTTTAATTAGGACCAGCACGTATGCAGTGCACTGTGCTGGAACTAAGGGTAGAGAAGATAGATGTTGAAAATTTAGAAGACTTAACTCTTTCACAACTCTGCTTTATGTTAATTTTTAAAGCAGTGTTGAGCTATTTAGTGACCAGTGCTATGCCTTCATCACTTAATAAATACTCCTACAACAATTAATACAATGTCTCACTAATGTACATTAGAGAAATTAATGATGTTGATTGACTTGCTCTGGCCAGAGTTTGAACCCAGGCCCCAAGTCATAGTTTGATTAGTAGTCAACGCGCTAACCACTTCAGCCAACACCACCCTCAATTTTGATAGAAATTAAAGAAATAATAAGAATATAAAAGTAATATACTCGTATACTTTCCTTCTATTTTTAAAAATTCCATTTAATAAAATTCAGTTTAGAAAGTTACAATTTGGACAGCATATGGAATAATTTTATAATTTGATCTTCCATCTCTGGTATGTGCGGTATAAATGTTCAGTTTGTGTAGTATTTAGGATGGACATTTTAGATTAGAAATGTTTCAAACAACATCGTAAATACTTTCGCATATATGCATGTATTGAAACAAAATTAAACTTATAAAAGCGGAGTATTTAAAACTCTGGCTAATTGCTTTTTTTTTTAATTAGGACCAGCACGTATGCAGTGCACTGTGCTGGAACTAAGGGTAGAGAAGATAGATGTTGAAAATTTAGAAGACTTAACTCTTTCACAACTCTGCTTTATGTTAATTTTTAAAGCAGTGTTGAGCGATTTAGTGACCAGTGCTATGCCTTCATCACTTAATAAATACTCCTACAACAATTAATACAATGTCTCACTAATGTACATTAGAGAAATTAATGATGTTGATTGACTTGCTCTGGCCAGAGTTTGAACCCAGGCCCCAAGTCATAGTTTGATTAGTAGTCAACGCGCTAATCACTTCAGCCAACACCACCCTCAATTTTGATAGAAATTAAAGAAATAATAAGAATATAAAAGTAATATACTCGTATACTTTCCTTCTATTTTTAAAAATTCCATTTAATAAAATTCAGTTTAGAAAGTTACAATTTGGACAGCATATGGAATAATTTTATAATTTGATCTTCCATCTCTGGTATGTGCGGTATAAATGTTCAGTTTGTGTAGTATTTAGGATGGACATTTTAGATTAGAAATTTTTCAAACAACTTTCGCATATGCACTGCTAAATTTATAATTTTTTATTAAAATCAACGAAGCTAGAAATATTTTCTTGGGGCCAACACCTGAGTTTTTGGTATAAGTTTTAGAAATCGCAATAAAAAATTTAAAAAATTTTTTAAATTCTGCATTGTACTTTTCTTTTATTGATGCACTAAAAAGTTTCTGTGCACTCATACTCATAACCTGTGGTTTCATCTATTTAAACACAACATCACATTAAAGCGACAGTCGTTTATTCACACTATGTATCTACGTATCCACATCAATTCGGAAAACAAATTTTGCTCTATACCCTCATTCTTTAGTTCAAATATTTGAAATGATTTTTTTATATTTCTTTTATTTGCAAACCTCCAGCTAAAGCAATAAAATTGTATAAAAGCAAACAAAATCATGTCACATTATGCTAAAACAAATTATCTGTACACTGAATTTGCATAAAGAAAAACTGAAATAATTTGCTTTAGAAAAATTGAGCTGAATAAAATATAATCATGTAAATTTGTTTAAAACTTAAAAAAGGGAACTAGCTCAACTAAACTTAAACTATAAGCATTTTAAATCAAGTTGAACAAAAGTCGCTTACAAAAGATACATGTGCACGTACATACACATGCATGCATAAGTACGTCTGCTTGTAAGCTCCCAAATCTTGTAAGAAAAACTAAAACAATAGCAAACAAAACCAAGGGGCTTTCAAATAACGCTGGATGAATGAAGAGAAAAAACACACGTCAGTATCAGAAAAATGGCAAATAGCTATTTCGTACGAGAAGTGTGGGTTACTCGTTTTTTTTTTTTATTATAAAAAAAAGTTTTAAATTAATGTAAGTTTTTGCTAATAAAATTTACAAAGCAAAATTATCTAAATATGCCACATCTTCATAAACAGCTGACTAATTCAGACTATATAGATTCAAACTTTATGATATTTGTGGCAATGCAAGTTTAGTTTAAATTTAAGTAGAGAGAATTAACAAGTTACTGGTAGTAACTGTTGAAAAAATTTAAACAACACATTTGACGTTTTTTCTGACGTTTTATATGAAAAAAACTCAAACCGAGATTACAGGGTAATTCGGTAAAGGAGTTGGGAAATGATGTGTGATTAAAGAGTTTAAACTATCAATTTTTACTGGGAATTTCTGCTACTTTTAGTTACTCAATACTAAACTCAAAAAATAGCAAGTGCTAAATGTGTAAGAAAGATTTTCAATCTTTCTCATTCCAGATAACACATCAATATATAGATGCCCCCTCACCTTTCAGCGCTATCCTGACAGCGAAAACATCAACGTCAGTCATATGAAAGTAAAGTAAGCGCCACGTAAGAAGAAACCAATGAGAACTGCTCAGCAATTATGTGAAGAATATTTTTACAACAAAAAAAAAAAAATGGTCGCATTCATGTTTGATTACTGGTTGTCTTTTAAGAAAAAAATTTTATGTTATTTCTTTTTTTGGGTATGGGTTAGCATCAAACAATTGCCTTTGACTTCAAAGACAAAAACGTTTTGTTTTTCTTTGCTGTAGGTTCATCCACAATATTATTTAGAATTTTGAAAATCATACCACCTTATTCAATACCCTTTCCACTCACTAACACCAAATAAAAATTTGTAATATTTTTTTTTTTTTTTGTCTTTTAATTTAATATACAATATTGAAGTTGTACTCAAACTTTATTTGAAAGCCTTTTATTAAATACATGCCAAACCAAAGTACGATTATTTGTAGTCATACTGGTAGCAATTTAAAGTACTCAGATATATTTATAAATTATAAGCATCTAAGCGCGAGTCTGCCTGTTCACTCAGTTAGACGTGATATTAGAGTTAAAAGCTCTAAATAGAGGTTTCGAAACGACAATGAGTGAAAGTTAAATGATTTTTTGTTGATGACAATAAAAATATATAAAAAAGAAAATAAATGGCATAAAAGCATAAAAAATTTCCATATCTTTACCAGCAGCAGTTAAAATAAACAGCATTCAATATACTCTTATGTAGCGCAAGCAAGCAAATGTATGCCATGCCACATGCAGCAAACAACAACAACAGCACACACATCAAACATTTTAGTCTCCTGGCATACAATTTTTATATGTCTGTCCTTTAGTTCATTATTAAAATACAAGTAACAACCTTAAATTATCCATGCTGTGAATTTTATTAAGTACTGACCACTATTTTTTAAAACTTTCATTAAATGTGCAATAGCTTTTAATTAAAAAAAAAAAAAAAACAAAAACAAAAACAAAAAAAGGTTAATGAACATCAGAATCTAAGAGCAGCCAGTAGCTACACAGAAAGAATAATAGAAACAAGAATCAATTAAGAAAACGGAATTAGTTCTCCACCAATCGCGTACATATTATGAGTTTTTCAAATTTTAATTAAAAATTTAATTGAAATATTTAAAAAAAATCATAAAATTTCCTTTAAAAAATAATGTAGCATACTCTGCACAGATACGAGAGAAAATTTTTTATTTTTTATATTGTCTTCCATAATTCTATTTATAAAAGAAATAAAAATCAATTAAAACAATTGTTGATTTAATTAAGTTATTAATTGGAAATATTTTATTTTTCTGAATAAACACTTAATGTGAACATATTCAAACAATATTTTTTTCTGTGTAAATATGATATAATTAAATTTTTAATGGAATATTGTTATTTTTGCAAATAACGGTTTGCAATTTTCTTATTGATCTTTTAAGGAGAAATTTCTTTAATCAAAACTTTATCTAATCATCCAAATTTCTTTTGGTGAAATTGTGTCATCTTGTAAATTTAAAAAGAAAAGTCTTAATTAGCAAAATGAATGGGATACCAATGTATCCTAGTTATGGCTTAACGTGTTAATTGTTTGCTGTTGTTTTAGTAATGTAAAGACAAATTACTCTCGTCTAAACTGTATAGATATACGAAAGTATTTTATATGATTATTAAAAATGCACGTAATTATTATTTTAACTAAATTAATGTAGATTTGAGTAATTAATATCATTTAGGCTTAAATTTATTTTTTATTGAATTACTGAAAATTTAAATTACTAAAAGCCTAGGGAAAGTATTTTTCTAAATATATAATCAAAATACTAAACACTAACACTTTCTGTTCTATAACAGTTTTGAGTAGAATGGAATTAAGTTTACGTTATGGGGATTGCAGGCATCTTAAGTCCCAATTCAATCAACGAGTCTGTCAGGCTTTAATAGTTTTGATACTCTTCTGAGAATGGGGTGAAATTCTATACCAAGATATATGAGTGCAATTAAAGAAAAATGGGGCTTAAATCATATTATACCTTTAAGTTTGAGAATTTTGTATTTCATTTGTTTTCAATTGAAAATATACGGGTTTAAATACTTTTCAGATCAAAAATATCCAGGTCGAAATATAACTAAGTGTTAATAATTGACTTCTCATTTGAATTTAAGCTGTATTTAAATGCAACTTCTTTTTCTTAGTCCTATTTAATTGTGTCAAAAATATTGTAGCACTACGTAATAAAAAAGGAATTCCCACAAATATATACAGCTGATTAGAACAAATAAAGAAAAATACCATAAAATATGTTTTTATTTAAGCTATAAATAAGAAAATTGAAAAATTGCTGAATTGTTTTAAAAGTATAAAAGAACATTATTATATAAATAATTAGCTTTTACCAGTGACTTCGATCACGATACATGTTAATGAAGGCATAAATTTATCAAAGAAGCAAAGCGGTAGGAAAAATACCAAGTTTTCCACATTTAACACCCAAAAAAGTGCACTTGTATGTTAACGTGAAAAATAAATTGCAAAAAAAAGAAAAAGTACCAAAAGTAACAGCTTTTCTTTATTTTACCTCCCAAAAATTACTCTGCATATTAAAAAAGAAAAAAATATGCAAAAAGAAGAAGTACCTGAAGTACCACTTTGTCCCTTTATGAGCCCTTAAAAAGTACCCTATAATTAGTTCGGGTCATATGTTATTTGGTCACCAAATTTCATCCAAATCCATTACAAGAATTTCTCAAGAGAACAAGTACCAAAAGAAAAAACCACTAAATTTAATAAAGTACCATAAATAAAAAAGTACCAGTCATTTTTTATTTTAGCAACCAGAAAGTATGTTAATTTATAAAAAAAAAATATAATAAAATATTAGTGCAAAAATAAGAAGCACCTAAAGTACCACATTGTTCCCTTTTCTTATCCCATAGCAAGTACCCTAAATACCTACCAAATTTCGTCCAAATCCATTTAGGGGCTTTCGCGTTATAGTAAAACAAACATACAATTTTTCACATTTAAAAAATTAGCCTTCTAAAATAAAAATTTCGAACTGCAACATCGTTTAAAATAAAATTTCGAAGATATTTACAAATAAAAAAGAAACTGTCATTCGCATTTGGTAGAACAGCCAGTAAATAAATTTACACAACGTTAAAAATGCTATATTTATTAATTTTTGGTTTTGTTTCACAAAATGAAAAGGCAAAAATCAATTTTATTTAGTTGATCCACATGGCTGGCTATTTTCACTTTTCTTCTTTTTTACTTTATTGTAAAAACAAAACAATTCGACTCCAGGCATTACATAAACAACGTAATTGTCAAAGCCAAAGGGGTTTTAGTGCAATTAGTAAATTAGTATATACATGTTTAGATAATCTCTCTGAGTGTCTCTCCCTGTCTACGATTATTCTCTAACAGTGTTTAAAAAAACTAATATATTTAGTAAAAATTTCCCTCATATTCCATAATTTTATGTGAAAACTAGAAAAATATTTACCTGATAACAAATAAATTTGCAGTTTTCTAAAAAAAATTTTGTACTTGACAACTAGTAAAATTTTTTACTAGCACACAAAATGAAGCAACAATTTCTTGTCAATGAAAACTAGCAACCACACAAAAATGCAAAAACACACATATACAAAATATTCTTTTCATACAATATGCCGCTATCAAACATACCAAACAATAAAATATATGACAGTCCAACCAAACACAAGTTCGACTAGTTGACAAACATGCTGATCTTACAATGTCTATTATTTAAAAATTTTTCTCCTTGAATCAACAACCAGCACCCAAAAAATTTTTCAAAATATGCGTTGATAATTGCTGCTTCAAAGAATTTTCAACGACTTCAGATACGTTTGTATGTACCATGGTGGAATAATAAGGTGCGCGTAAGAATACAACAATAAAAAACGACATGCATTTTGTTTGTGTAAAATTAATTCAAAATTGTCAAAACAAAGCTGTATACAAAACAAAACAAAAGTTGTTTTGTATGTATTTATTGGTTATGCAAAAACAAAAAGCATAACATAAACAAAAATATTCATGATGGCGGCCAAAAATGTAAACAACTTTTGACAAGAAAAGCATACTTTTCCATTTTTTAACGGTCAAAACACAACCCTACAAAAAACCATATTCCTTCTTGCGCACACCTGATTATTCCACCATGGTATGTACATACTATGTATGTTGCTATACACAAGTTGATAGACAAACCCACATACACACAATATCAAAATGCGACTCACAACTGCTCACAACAAGTAAACATTCATAAAGCAAATGTTGATTGTTAAAAATTCTTGAAATCTGCTGGTTGTTGATTCAAGGTGAAAAATTTTTAAATACTAATCATTGTAAGATCGACATGTTTGTCAACTAGTCGAACTTGTGTTTGGTTGAACTGGCATATATTTTATTGTTTGGTTTGTTTGATATGGCTAGTTCTCATTGAGAAGAAATTGTTGCTGAACAATATATTACAGAGAATTTATTTTCATTTTGTGTGCTAGTAAAAAATTTTACTAGTTGTCAAGTACAAAATTTTTTTTTAGAAAACTGGAAAATTATTTGTTATTAGGTAAATATTTTTAGTTCTCTACCATCAAAAATGGAAACGGTTCATATTTTCTCACTAGTCGCTAGAATAATAAATAAAAATAAGAAAACTAATTTTAAACCCTGTTCTCTAATATGACAAATATTTTGACAATTACGAATATTCATTTGTCTTTTGAGTCTTGAAATGGCTTAAAGACAATAAAAGGTATGAAAATGAAAAATATTTCATTGCAATAAATGATTATGATGATGGCTTTTACTTAAAAGTTTAAACGATTAAAATCAGTTGCATTTGAAGCATATTTTGTTTCCAAATGGAGTATGAGTTGCTTTAAGTTTAAGCCAGTAAATATATTTTTATTGCACATAAATAAGGAGTGATAATAAATACATACATATGTATGCATGTATGTATATGTTTGAAATATTGTTAATTGTACACGGTGAAAAACTAATTTTTTATGACAAATGTGTGTTGTTGTTGTTGTTGTTGTTGTGTTTTTTAGTAAACTTTATATGAATTTTTTCCTAATATTTTAACATTTATATCTTTGTTTTTTTAAATACAAGTTAATTACATCATTTTATAACACATAATTGCCGTTGTTGTTCAAACAGTTTTTGTTGTTGGTGTTGATTTTTAACAATTCGCCACATTAAAGAAAACATAAAGAGGTAGTAGTCGTAGATACGGGCTAATGAAAATTATTATACAATTGTTGTTCCCCATCAAATATTTATAATAATAAATTGTAAAAAAGCTAACAGTGTGAAACGAAATATAATGTACAATTATAAAATTCAGTATTATGTAAATGGAAACACTCAAACACTACGTCTGGCTCAAACTGGAAGACATCAGTGCTTCACTGCAGTTCGCTGACAAAGTCTATTTCTTCGGAAAATATTTCCAGATTCTAATTAATGAACTTCAGGCGCAGCCTCTATTCGTCCAGCTTCAATTCTTGCAGTGCTATAATTTACATATGTACTAAATTTAAAAAATTTTGGTTTTGTATCAATGTGTAACTGATTTATGAAATTAAAAGGCAAGACCATATTTTGTTATAGACTTTATGACAAAACTAAACAACCGATTTTGACAAAACTTATAGCAAATTAAAAATATTTATTCACAAAAGTGAAAAATATATTGAGGTTTAAAATCGATTCAGTATTTTAGGAGACATAATGGTTGAAAAGTGTTACAAGCGTGCAAGGTAAAAAAGGCATGCATATGTTTTTCTCCAATTACTTCAATATGTCCAATTGCACAACAAAAGTTAAGAAAAGAATTTTTGAAGAAAAACGAAGTCATTATAAAAATTATTTGTTTTCTTTTTTTCTATAATTAGAAAGAAAAACTTCTGACATTTCAATCACTTTGGTCTTTAACGATACAAAAGGTGTCTTAGAATAATCATCTTATGCCTTTTTGATACTGAGATTGGATAATTGGATAATGTCTGAAAAACCCTCCAGCCCTTTTTGGGAGGAAGCAAAGCACCAATGATTACTGAGATTGGATAATTGGACAATGTCTGAAAAACCTTCCAGCCCTTTTTCCAAGGAAGCACAGCACCAATGATTTCAACGAGGCACCTTTTAGCAGCTTTTAATAATCATTCAATAAATTTTAAAAACGTTTTATCAATCATTTATTTTACATTTTTAACTGTCACAATAATAGGAAGGACATAAACATATTGTCAACATGAATATTTTCTACTCCATGGTAATGGAAGTTGTCAGATAGCAACAGCTACAACGCGGTTCACTCCCTCATTTTCTCATGAAATTAAGATGATATCATGGAGTCATTTTACAGGAGTCTGCTTGTAACAGCTCAGCCGCAAATCTATTTCTACCAGTAATTTTGTGAATTTAAATCTGCTAACGCCGGTTTCTAATCACAGTGGGACAAACGGAAAATCTATTGTTGCTTATGTCTGCTTCACACTTGCAATTTAACGGTAAAATGGCAATTTTATTTCTCAGCCAGCAATTATTGTTATTAAAATAAATAAACATTACTCAATATCAATTATTTATATGATTTAAAAAAAAGAATAAAAACAAAAAAACACGATCATCAAACTACGTACAAAATTTCCATTTCCTCAATGTAAAAATATTAAATTTCTTTACAAACTTGTAACTTGAAAAATAGGTCAGCAAAGAGAGTGAGAGAGTAACACACATGGGAGGTTTATTTAATTTATAGGTGCTTAAGATAAACTACAACTTTTTATCATCAACAAAAAAAAAAACAAAATGTTTTCTTAACGTTTGAAATTTTCTTTTCAATGTTTTTTTTTTTTTTTTTTTTTTTGGAAAAGTATTTATTTTTTTCGTGTGTAATTGTGCGTGTGAAAAACCAGTTACATGTACCTGGCTGATTACCTAAGTCTTGTGTATGTCATTTTAGCCAAATAGTGGCAACAGCAAGCAGCAGAAACAGCAACCAAGAGAGCCGCTCTGTCAATATAAATTTTTTTTTAGGTTTCTAGGAAAAATTTAAGCACTAAGAAAACAAAAAAAAAACAGATAAACAGCCATTCAAAATCCTAAGTAGGTTTGTGGTCATTTTTTAGCAGTTTTTTTGCGATTTTTCATAATCCAGTCGTTAGTCAGTATCTATTTTCATTTAGCAACAATTTTGCTTATGTAAATCTTAAGGCAGCTACTTATTTCTACATACACACTTATATAAAAACATAATCGTACAATACACAAATACCTACACACTCACCCATATTAACTCTTGAGTTTGTATTTAACTTCTTGGTTATAAGATAAAGTTAAACTTTCTTTGGATTTGCATAAAATTGCTCAACTTATTAAAATGACAAGCAACTCTTCTTTGGTGTGGCTCGTTCATGAATGACGCCACCTTTTGAACATTTACTACGTCGCATTTTCTAATGCTTTTTTTAGCACTATATACATACATATATTTTTTTAAAATAAAGTGAATTAATTTATTTAATCAAAAATTTCTTTTTTTCTTGTTTGCTTTTATTTTACTGCTTTGCTAAATTCGTATAAAACTATAAATTTTATTTTATATTCTTAATTTATTTGCAAATTTTACGGTAAAAAACGTTTATGGTTAAGCATATTAATTTGTATCATCTACACACCCTCGCTTGTGAATCTTTAGAAACAGAAAAATACCTACAACAAAAACAAAAACAAAAACAACAGCCAAACAACCATCTATAAAATGTACATTGTTTAGTGTTCATGCCATTGTGACAGAAGATACCGTTAAAGTATTGCAAATACATTCATTCAATCGTTTACATTCGCCTGATGATCAATTCTATTAGATAAACGAAAGCAAACGTTTATGATGACAACAGCTTGAGGCATGTTTTTTATACCATAACGAATGGCTTGACTGACAGTCCAACTAGCAGACTGATAGAATGTGATGTAAGTCATAGAAACATTAACAAACAAGAGGTAAAAACTATAACAAAAACAGAAAAAGAATGCAAAAAATCTATTCAATAATTTATGTGCGTAAATGTTGAACTCTGAATATTAAAATAAAAAAACACCAAAGAATTTGTTAGAAAAACGATAGAAAATAAATGAATTTCTAACTGTAAAAACGTACATGGAATTAAATATTGATGAGGCAAACCCTTTTAGATTTCGGAGTAATTTTATTGAAAAGGAATTTATTTTAACACTTAATCACTGCCTGTATTGACCTTAAGAATGAATGGAAAAATGTGAAATAAAATTTTTTAAAAGTCTTTTGCAAAAATCGAATATTTAGTGACTGGCAGGTTTTTGATTATGGCTTCGACTTACGTTTTTATTTCGAAGAAGAAATCACTCAAAACAAATTACAGATTTTCATACAAATTTTACACTCAAATCATTAGACCGTCTTGTGGAATCAGCATCTTAAACATCAGTTGTATTTTATTGCGTAGTTCTTTGTGGAAACTTTTTAAGCATAGTGGAAAAGATCTACTAATAAGTTGGTATTTAGCTACCAATGAAAAGCAGCATATAGATTAACCAGCCCATAAGAAATTAATTAACTTTTGAAAACACAAATTCTTGAGTACTTTCTCGAATGAAATGGTTTATTTAAGGTGCTGTTCCCACAAGACAGACGAATGATTTGAGTGTAAAATGTTTATTAAAATTACTCAAAAGACTGAGTCGTATTCATACAAAGTTTAAACTAAAAACAATGAGAGCTTTTCATACGAAGTTTACACTCAAACCATTTGTCCGTTTTGTGGAAATAGCACCTAAGTCATTTTCTTAATTTTGAGAAAAAAAATATTTATATTAATTAGTTGATTTATTATTGCCTTTTTCGAGCTTTGTCTCCATTTTCTGATAAATAAAATTATCGCATGTGGACCCGTTAACCAAAGCAAACACGTATTTGCGACCCGATCGCCCAATACTTATAAGCTCCGCACAGTGAAATATCCGTAAGTTTCTAATCGGCAGTTTGACATTCAAAAAAAGATATAAAAAATTTACGAAATAAATGATAAATGTGACAAATGACTGATTAAGAAATTCGACCGCGAAAAAAACGTTATTAGCAATTTTTTATATGATATGTAACTCATCTGTAACTTAAATAAGATTATTTGCAGGCAGCATTCATTCAAAAATTCTTAAGGAATGGAAATAAACTAAAAAAAATTGTTCTCCTGAAAGATGTGTTTTTTTTATTTTATCGTTTAAGGATCGATTTAAAATAAGCTGTTAAATGGTCTTCACCTGCGAAAAACTGATGTTAAATCAGTAATTTCTAGTTGGGGTATCCCGACAAACACTTGGTTGGATACCGATTGGAATAAAACTTTTAGGTTTACCATATGCCTTTTTTAAGTAGGCACCAACACATGCATACATATTTTATGCGGTACCAAATATGTATTCATAATGAGTACTTTTCCTGTGTTCTATGAATAGTCAACCGATCCATTTCAGATAACGCCCCTTTCACCACGCACTTCCAGTCTTAAATCTTTACTCTAATGCAATATATGGATTCACCCCTATCGTGAATAATTTTCCACGTGAAATTTTTTCACTTTTCACGTATTTGCAATCGTGAACAACTCGCATGAACAAATTTTATTCAGTCTAGAGTAACAACGTGAAAAATGTTCACTGAAAAAAATTCTCCTTATCGTGAATAAATATTTCCCTCGGAATTTTTTCACTTCTCACATTGATATTTTCACTTTATTTTTGATGGGGAATAGAACAGAAATTATATGTATTTCTTCTTATAATTCGAATATTAAAGCTTAAAAAGTTTATTTTAATGAAAAGTTCTGATAATAAGGCACAAACTGATGTATTCCTCAACAAAATGCAAAAAAACAGATCGATTGTCTGCAGATTTGTGAAACTTTAATTTGTTGGCATTTTTTCGTTTTGTTGGCTTCCAAAAAGTAGCCGAATTATTTTACCACATAAAAGTTAGAATGCAATAAACAAACGGAGCAACCAAACTAAAGCTCCAAAACTGAATATATAACTTTGATTTTTGAAGTTTTCTTTAAAATAAATATGTCCGTGTATATTTTTGAACAAAAAGTTGTATGATTTTTTATTTTTTTAATCTTCTTCCCTTTTTTACATTCACTAACAACTGATAGCGGGAATAATTTTTCACGGGAGATTCACGATACCATTTTTCCCTTCGAGTGGAATTAAAATTTCACGTGAACAAAAATTTCACTTCTTATTCACGATAGGGGTAAATATGTTCAAAATAGGATTTAAAAATATATTTCTACTTGGCAGCTTGAGAACAGGATATAAAAAATCTTTTCGATCAGACTTTATCCTGTTTATGCTGTTCGTCTCAACATTTAAAATTTGACGGATATCAGCCGGAAAACCTTATCTTGACCGATCTACATGACCGGTGCATGTAATTAAGATAATGTATTCTGTTATAGTGACGTAACTTTTTTGTTATTCTATTCAGCCTTTTTTTAAGCACAGTTTGAACTTATGTATAAACAAGCATGATCTAAGCACTATTCGTCACTTGGAAGCCGGGAAAAATGTTTTCAAATTATTTTACTTAAAGATTTCTTTTTTCGCTACAATACTTCTAAGCAATTACAACCCACGAACTTATACGGCTTGTTTGCGGACAATGCTCCTGGTATTTTACGGAAAGCGAATAAATAAATAAAAGATTATCATCGGAATCAATCAACCATAGATGCACCAAAAATGATCTTTTCTCCAAAAATAAGAAATCTCTTTAGAATTAGCGTCTTTCAAATAAAATATTGCATAAAAACTAAATTTTACTTCATTTAACGATACGGCGGAATAAAAACTATAAAAAATTGTTGAAGTAAATGAACAAAAACATTTGCAATTGCCATATTTAACAAATGAAGCATGTTGTATAGTCAAGGCCATTTGTTAGAATTTTTGCAATTAAAATAAAAAAAAAGAATACAAAAAACTAGACCATAAAACTAGTTAATGAAAATACATTTAACACATCTCTACTCTGTATGCAACTATCTGCATGTGTCCGATGTTATATACTACTTAAAACAAGAACATAAATCTAAATTCATTTGGGTTAGAACTTAATTAATGTTGAATACTTCAAAAAAAAGATCAAAAATACGTAAAAATAAAATAAGAAAAAATAAGCATGAAATAAAATAAAAAGCAAAAAAGAGAATAAGAAAATATGGCAGAAAACATTTTATGTATTTAATGTGTTTATCAGCTAAATACTAAAGAACTTATTTAACACCTTGCTAAGGCGATAATATTCGAATTGGAAAAATGTGGTTAATAGGGTATTCGATTTAATCGACTTTTCTATTGATCGAGTAATCGAGCAATCTTTAAATTCAGGTTGTAAAATTACCCGTGCAATTGAATTAATTATATATTTCGTTAAAATTAATCGATTAATTATTACTTTAACATATTTGATGAAATAATCGATTGAATTAAATGGTACACATATGTTTATTATATATATGAATTTATTCGATAAAAAAAGGGAAAAGTTACATGCAGTTTCGTACAAAGATATTCGATTAATTTAACGACCTAATATGCTCCAATAAATTTTACTTGAAATAGTAAAGTTTTGTTGCAATAGATCGAACATTATTTTCATACAACTTTCCGATTAATCGAGGAAAATTACTCGAGTGAATTCCGTAAAGATTACTTTAAACTAACTACTCGTGTATACTAAAGGCCGTATTTATAAGCGATTGTTAAAGTCACTGGTGCTTCAGTGTACGATTTTTGTCAGACGAAACCGATTTTACTGAGTACTTTAAGTTTGACAGTCGTTTGTGAATATAAGGTAACAGTGTTAGTTATAAATGATTGATAAAGTTAAAGTAAGCAATAAAAACGGTTTTTCTATACAAAATTTGTAAATCAAATCAACATTAACTTTATTAATAGTTTGTGAATGAGGCGGTAGGAAAAAAAAGCTTTTTGAGAATAATTGAAGAAAGTTTACGCGAGATATCAGTTCAATGGTAAAGGATGATGAGTATCAATCTGGAAGTAACACTTTTCTAATAACAGTGGAAGAATTTAAAAAGAATTCAGCCTTCTAAATTTTCACCATCCATCTTCTCTGTCCTATCCCTTTTCCTAGGTCTGACACAATACATTGCATTGGTAGGGGTCATCCCCTTAGTACTGGTCTTTTCGCTGGATGATGATCATACCAACTTATTTATTTAGAAACTCGGATACGTATGGTTTTTTCCACACTTTTCCACACATGGTATAACGTTTCGTATGCTTCAATACTGCAACTTCTTAAAATTCAAACTGCTCACTGTCCTTGAAATACTTTAGGGTTTTATTGCGTTATTTCAAAATCATTATTTCTTATAAACTTTATAACTCAATCACTAACAAACGGCAGCCCTTTTACACACACATGGCGGTAAAATATAAAATGAAATTTTTGAAAATAAAAGATCTATAGTTTTGTAGCACTTGCTAATTAGTGAAACTTCTTAGGTACGAGCAGACGTTAATTAAAACACAAAATCAAGTAAATATGAAAGAGTATATAAAAAACTTGTTAATTAAAGCAATAAACATGAGCTAATAATGGCTTTCTATAAAGTTTAATGATAAGCCTGAAAAGTTCTGAGAGATTTTAGCGATCATTTTGTTTTGCTAAAATCCAAACAACACAAGAAATGTGTTTGTATTTTTTATTTGCTTTTTGGGTGAACGAACTTAAAATAAATAAAACTATTTAATATTTTTATAAATGCTTGTAGGTATGTCTGTTACCCATTTAAATTGCAATATATTTACCGCATTTGGTATTAATTACTTCAATTTTGTAATTTTTAATATACGAGTACTTAAGTAGTATTTTGTTGTTAATGTATACGAATACATACACACATACAAAATAAATAAATAAATTATGCAATTTAATTTTATTTTTGTGTTACAAAACTATTTTCTTTAATAAAATTTGTTATAAAAATATGGTGCATAAAGTCGATTAAGTTCAGTCGACCGAAAATTATGTTTGTAGGCATTTTATACTTAAGCGGAGCTGGCCAACAGATGTTTGTTTACTTGCAAAGATATTAGAATCAAATTTAGTACATTTTTTCTTATTTATCATTAGAGTTACATTGGAAAATATCTACATATTAAATAAAAAAAAAATAGATCTCTCCGAGTGTCTTTTGAGCTGTACGATAGTCCATCATTTTATAAATTACATTCCTTTATAGTACAAGAAAAAATCGTAAAGGCTTCATCCGATGCCCATCGACAATAGAATAATTAATTATGATTTGAATTTCAAGCCCGCCGGCCCTTTTTCTTTATTACATTTTATTTCATGTAGAAAAATATAATGAAGGAAAAGTCAAAAACTAAATAATAATAAATTTGCAAACACTGATACACCCTCAACACCGTGAGTTACTATAATTTTATTACATCCATATAAAAGGAAAGATCAATTATCTTAGATCCACCAAAAATTCCAAAAAAAAAAAAATGCACGTTTTAACAACTAACCGCAGATAATCCACTAAAACCCGAAGCATTTTCCTTGTCAAATCGTAGTATTTGCCTGTCGCAATCAAGAACTGAAGAATTTTTCTTTATTATTGCACGTTTTAAACGAGAAAGAACTGAGGAAATTTATTTTGTCTGATCGCATTTTCCCGTCGTAGTTTTAAATCGTAATCTTTTTAACTTGACGAATTGCAGTAAGTATTTATCATCCAAGATAAAATAGTATTTTTATATCACAAGACATGATGTGCTTTTGACCCGAGCAGTAGAAAATTTTTACAAAGCGACCGATGACTGTAGTAACGAATTTTCAACAAAGGAAATCCAACATCTTGGAAGGACTGATCATACTTCAGTTACAAAAATTACAAGACTGGTTCTATTGTTAATCAGCTGGCTCGGAAAAATACTTTAATCGATGAAGTCAACAAAGCATCGACAGAGAATACAGGGAAATACTGGTATGTTTTGGTATATCCATTAAATATTTATAAAAATGAAGGTTGGTTACAGGTTTCAATCAGCTGACGTATGTAACAAGTTGGTGTATTAGATTGAAATTACGTAAGAAGAATTTTAAGCTTTTATCGCGGGCTTTCAATGCGGCGACCGAATCAAGAAATTCCGTAACGAAAAAACCCAACACTAAGTTTTTTTTTAAGTATTTGAATCGCCCAATGTAAGTTAACTAATCAGCCTAGTCAACAACCACACCAGCAAATGTGCTGCCAAGTTCTTATTTTCTCCTGCTTCCACCTAGTTTAATGGGTGTACCCAAGGCGAATTATCTCCAATAACAACCGAGTTATTAAACAATAACAACCGAGTTATTAAACAAAACGTAATAATATAATTGCATAAGTTGATAAAAAAAATGCTATGCAATAGTTTTACCGCGGCAGTCCCCAAGTGCCACACATACTTTTTTTTATTGGCGTGAAATGTATGTGGGTCATATCTGGAGAATTTACGATAAATGGGTAATTCAACGATATATCGCTCCTTTATTGCAACATTGTCATATCTCAAAAAACGGAAAAGAGTTTGTCAATACCTTCTTTATTTGTAAAAAATTTTTCATATACATATCTCTATCTAAAATCAAGTTATAACCACTTACATACTCAAGCCGTTCATATAAATGATTACGTTTTGAAAACTTTATATGTATTTTGCCATGTTTGAGATTTTTTGAGATATGACAACGTTGCAATAATTGAGCGATATGATCCATAGAAAACGTTTTTAGCCGGGGAATTGATTTTATTACATTTTTTTTTTTCAACTTATGCAGATAAATACTTTTACTTTTCATATTTATCTATAATTCTTATTGCAATTAGTAGGTAAGTATGCATATAAGTATGTTTTCGTATGTCGCAGTTATAAGCAACAGACTATAAATATCTTATTACGGTATACAATGAATATTTATTTCTCTTTATTATAATTTATATTTTTATTTAATGTTTTGCAATAACTTTTTGTTACTTTATTCTAAAAGATATTGCAGCAAATATCACCACAATCAATTTAACATTCTTTTGTAATTGCAACAATTACATAATTTTGTAGTTGTTGCAGTTGTCGTTGTTAGTTAGCGTTTGTTTGTTTGCTTAAACAACATTTAGCCAAGTTTAACTAAACCAGTTATAATTCCATAGCAAGTACGTGTAATTGCAAAAGCAAAAAAAAAAAAAAACAGCACCAAGAAACAATAAAAGTTTCAAACTATGAAAAGCATTTTTTTAACATAAAAAAAACTATATTTTCTTGTAGCTATGAAATACTTGTTCAGACATGCTGCGCGGCGGGCGGATAGACAGACAGCCAGTACAAATTCAAACCTTGACTACACACGAAACGGATACAAGTGACGTTTTTGTGCTAAAGAACTATTTTAGTTTTTCTCATTTATTTTATTTAGTTTTAAGTTGAAATGTTTGGCTTTTTTTATATTATATTTTTCTTAAAATATTCTTAATTTAATTAGTATTTTGCCAATGGTGCACAGTACAACTGACTGCAAAAATTTTGGTAACAAATTATAATTCAATGTACATATTAACAATAATTAGAAAATTAATTAAGAAAATATTTCAATATTAAAAAAAAAAGTTTAAAGAAAACCGATAGCCAAAGTTAAGAAATTCTTGTTCTAGAATTCTTGTCTATAATAAATTAAAGCAATTTTATGCAACTCACAAATAGATAATTTCTGGAAATTCTACCAATTAAAGGAATTTTATGCAACTCACAAATAGATAATTTCTGGAAATTCTACCAATTAATTTAAAATATTCTAAAAACTGCTCAGTAGATCTTTAACAAGCTCGTGTGCTTAACGAAAAACTTTCAAACAAGAAATGAGAATTACGAAAACAAAAGCACATTAGTTTTAAGAATTTATACAAACAACACAACAAACTATATTTATTCGAAAAATAAAAGGATTCATATTTTATAAAAATTAAATTTTTTAAAGATTTTTATATAAAAATATCCCATGAACAGATTTGTTTTATGTATAACAACAAACGTTGGATGCACAAAACACTTACGGAAAGGAAAAAAATTAAATTTTAAAATCCAGCAAATTTAAGGCTGTCTAAAGCAACATAGAACGTTTTGATAAGAATATGAATTAATTAACCACCATGAATGACAATGCTTCCAAAGGTGCAAAATTTTCTGATATTTATATATTGGAAAGGATCTAAGTATGTATATAGTTAGTTGTATATTATAATATAGGAAATTTTCAATGCTTGGCAACACTGGTTGTATTGCTGGAAAAAACATTTACTGAAAACACATCTTATTTTAGAAAATTTTCAATTTGTTCGAATTTTCAAGTTGTTGCTTTAATATTTTCTGCGTGTATAAAGGAAAAATGCGTATACGTTATATTCAATTACATACGAAATATATGTAACGTATACGTTTAGCTGAGACCATCACAAGAATGTATGTATGTTAAAAAGAGGTCTTGTCTTGTCCTGTTCTATTGGAACAAAATACTATACTTCAATTAAGTTTTATTTTTATAAGAAAAAAGTGAAATTTTTTATACAATTTTAAGGGTATAAATTATTCTTTTCATCGGAATGATCATCTCCGTACAAAACGATGGATAATTTTTAGTTTCTATTACATTATTATATAGAAACTGCACAGAAAAAACACCTCGTACTAAATTAAATTTAAATTAAACACATTAATATGATTAAGAGTTGCACTTAAAAATTTTAGTACGAAAATCACTAAAATGTACTTAAAACAATCCAAAAAGGGATACAAACTTAAGCTGTATGTATTTAATACCAAAAATTAATAAAAAATAAAACTTTTTTATTGTCTTTTATTTGTCGAATTTAATATTCTAAAATGGCTGAATTGGCTAAGTCGATGGGTTACAAACAAAACACGCCATGTTCAATACCAGCAATGGACAAAAATATATTTTATTTTCAATTGAGTACGTTAAAAAAGCTCAATAATTTCTGAACGGATTTTCAAAATTGTCCCTCAGTTGTCCCTCAAAATTGTGATTATCAAATAACTCCTCTATTTATTGTCCGAATTTGAAACAAGGTTTTCTTGCATTTTGGTGACATAAAAAGTTTTGATAGTCCAGGTTGTTGCTCCCTCCACTAAGTCTTTTTATAGTAAAAATTTTATTTGGTTGATCGGGTTTGCTTGCAGTCCGATACATTATTTTATTTTATTTTTAAATCATGAAGGAAGTCGTCGTTCCTCCCAAACTATATTTCATCGCATAACTTCTTTATGATTTATTTTATGATTTGATTTATGATCAGATTTTATATGTATTCTATTTTTGTATTAAAATGATCGTTCACTCCTTTTTCAAATATCTATTTTTTTTTTAATGTAGGACATGTTGCAAAATGATTGATTAATAAATAAATCCGATATTTAAGGGCCGATTTTTATTTTTTTTTTCTTTATAGTATTTATTTTCAGACTGATTTTCGCGAGTTAAAGATCCACTTTTTTGTTTTTTTATAAAAAATAACAATAACAAATTTTATTTTTAAAAAACCAATATTTCGCTACCAAACAATTGGTAGCTTCTTCATTTTTTTTTTTTTCATATAAATATTAACGTAATATAACCCTGAAGAAGCTACCCATTGTTTGGTAGCGAAATATTGGTTTTTTAAAAATAAAAATAAAATTTGTTATTTTTATTTTTTATAAAAAAAAAACAAAAAAGTGGATCTTTAACTCGCGAAAATCAGACTGAAAATAAATTTAATAAAAGATCGAAGAAATTAGAAGAAATATTATCTTCTTTATATAAAAAGTTTCTTTAATTGAGGGTGGTGTTGGCTGAAGTAGTTATCGCGTTGACTACTAAGCAAAACAATGACTTGGGACCTAGGTTCAAACCCTGGTCAGAGCAAGTCAATCAACATCATTAATTACTCTAATGTACATTAGTGAGATATTGTATTAATTGTTGTCGGACTATTTAAGTGATGAAGGCATAGCACTGGTCACTAAAAAACTGTTACAGACAGCGATTGAGATGCTGTTCAAAGCTAATGTAAACAACATCGCCCCTCTTTCGTCGGTTAGCAGAAACATCGGCGAAGTAAAACAATTAATAAAATGCCACCAAATACGGCTTAACAAAGTTAATGCGTCTACGTAACACCGGAGGCGCCTCAAAACTGCTATAAAAATTAACATAACGCGCAAAGCAGAGTTCTAAAAGAGTTAAGCCTTCTAAATTTTCAAAATCTATATTCTCTACCCTATCCCTCTCACTGAGTTCCGGCACAATGTATTGCATACGTAGGGGTCATCCCCTGAGTGCTGGTCCTAATTAAAAGAAAAAATATTAACTAGAAATGAATTATATCGGGTTGTAAGCTTTCACAAAGTTTCGTTGAATTCGGCAGCTTTTTGATTAGATTCTTGTATTGAAGTCGGTTTTTTTTTTGGAGAATTATTTTAATATTTCCATTTTTCATTATAAGCAGATCCAAAAAAATACCATTTTGAAAAGGGTATACATTCACGAGTAAAAAACTAGACTGTTGCTACTGCCGTATTATATAAATTATCATTTCAACTACTTTTTCTTTTCAAATTAAGAATTTCTTTTGATGAAACACAAAAAAGCCAGTCTTTGTGGTGATTAAAAATATCAGCAAATTGTATATACTTTTGCACCCAGTCAAAAAAAAAAAAAACACTGGAAAAAATTACGAGAAAGCTAATTACACGAAGTTTAATTTTTTTTAATTCAATCTATTTCGCAGTTTTCTTGATTTTATTTCAATTTCTAAAAGAAGTAATTAATTAACAACTACTTCTGTATTACAAATTAAATTATTTACGTAATGCAAAAATTTTTTTTCTATTTTTTTTATCTAAACAACAGGTTTAGAAACGTAACTGAGCAAATTTATTTTTGTAGCAGAATTTTTTTTTTTTTTTAAATACGTGATTTAAAGAAAAGAAAAAGCCGCTCCTACAAAAACCAAATAACAAAAATTAAATGTTGGTAAACTCAGAAAAATGAGAACAAGCAATAATAATAGATAATAATAGTTTGTTTAAATAAAACTTAAACTTTTAAAACAACTCTAAAAAGCAACATTCTACTAGAAAATTTGAACGAAACGAACTGAACTGCACTGAACTGAAAAATCTACCACCTTCCACTCTTGACATTTTCTAGATTTGGTACTTTAATAGTTTATCTGTGGCTTTTTAAACAGGTTCTTTATTAAAAATAATACCATTTACAAGCGTAGATTGTTTTATAGTTTTACTCGTTTTTTTTTACTAAGTTTACAAATTAAAATAAAACACAACGAATAAATGCTTTTGCTACATAAAGAAAAAAATCTTAATAAATATTTACTTGTATGATCTATTAAATATGTTTTAGTTTGAATTTTATAAAAAAAAAGTGAAAGGTAAGAAACTAGTTTCTCAGATCATGCAGGACGGTCGGTTATTTTATTGTTCACAACAAAACCTTGCGTTATATATCCGAGTATGTATGTATATGTGTATCCCCCATTAACTCTTTAATTAATATATTGTTATGGCTGTCCAACAAATAAAGATTAGTTAGAAGATCAACAAAAAAAGAGTTAAACTAAATATTTTATTAACTTTCTTCAAACAAGTCATGACTTCCTTATAAGATGGCCAACTGCAAACAATCACAAAGCGTTGAGATCAAAACTTAAGTAGACAACGACAACAACAACAGCAAAAAACTAACAAACAATGAAACTCTTATGATCCAGCTAATGTTAACAGCAACAACAACATTGATCTATGCTCAAATTAATGCTGCGAATAATACTAATTAAATAACAAAAACCATGATGAGATCATGCACTCTACCTTTTCTTCTTTTTTGTGAATTTATCACCATGTAATGCGCAGTGAGTAAGAAAAGATCTTTTGAATTATTTGCTTTGTATTTTATCTTTCTGTATTCTTCTTTTGTATTTTGAATTAAAAGACTTTTACTTTTCTTGGATTTTTTTTTCTTGTTTTGACATTTTAGCTTTTATTAATAGTCACTCTACAACTGTGAAGAAAATTATATGGTTGTGATGATGTTGGTAACTCCATAATGCCACCCCGATCTACTCAGTTCTACTGTCTGATGTCAATTTCTCGGTTGTTTTTTTTTTAAGATAACTTTAAACTTATTTAAGTCGGCATATTTTATGTTGTTTGCGGAGTGCAGCAAGAAATCAGTCCCCAGCAACATGAAAACACTGATCACCGAAACCAATTTTATTTTAAAAAGAACATTTTAATTCATTTCCTAGTATACAAGAATTAAATTAAGAAGCACCCGATATTAGAGATTGGGGAACACTGACGTCACAAATTTGGGAATAATTTCATGATGATGCAGTTCCCGAGGCAATTACAGTAAAATCTCCCATATCCGGACACTCGCCCTCGCGGAAATTTTGACGTGTTATTAGAGGTGTCCGTTTAGGTTTAGAGGAAAACATAAAAACACCAGAAATGCTTATGTAGGGTATCACATATCACAAACGTAAACTATCTATAGTGAAAAATATAATTACCATTCAATTGTGTTAATAATATTTTTGAAAAAAAAAACGTCAAGATTACGAGTAAAACCACAAAAATCAAAATGTCAAAATCATAAATTCAAAAAAAAAGATTATAAAAATATGTGGACGTTTTGTTTTAACCAAAAAAAAAAAATATAATAAGAAACAGAGACAAACCAATATGACTGACTGACTGAGTGGTTAAAGTTCAGTCATGAAATATATGAATTTAAAGTTTTGAATTTTTCCAAAAACAAAAGAATTTCAGTAAAACCAAAATTCGTATACATTTTAACGAAAATTTAAAATTTAAATTCAGAAAAGTTGTAAAATTAAATGACTTACCATTTCTTTACGCAATGTTGCTATTTGTGTATCCAATTTACTACCCGGTATCGCTGGTGGTATTTCCGATATTGTTTCATTGCCATTTATTTCTTTTAATGGTGTTGCTGCTGATGTGGATGCTATTGTCGTTGATGTCGTTGTCGCTGACGTATTGTTAAATTTATCACTTGCATCTTTGAGTGCATTACTATTATTATTGTTGTTATTATTATTATTATTAGTATTAGTGTTGCTGCTATTATTTTTATTATTTATATTTGAATTATTATTATTTTCTTTTTGGTTTTGATATTCTTTAAGATCAATATTTTTTGCATTTTTTATTTCCGTTTCTACATCACTAACAAGTCCCGAATCCGAGGCCAACATTTTATTTATACCGCTGAGACTTTTCGGTAACGGAGGTAAATCATTGATGGACATTATTCTGAAAAAAATGCAAAAAAAAAGACAAATTAAACTCTGAATTTTAGGTGTAAAACAAAAAAGCACAGAATCAAAAATCATGATTGAAACAACTATAATATAAAGGTCACTATTCGCTGGATGCTTTATATCCAGAGTGTGTCCGTATATATGTATATTAGGGTGGGTCAATTTTTTTTCGTAATCTACGGGAAATTCTAAGAACTTTTCCCAAAGAAACCATGTTTCTAATACAAAATCGAGCTTCCGGTTTTTTAAGATAAAATTTGGTGCTCAAGACTATTGTTATTTTAACATAAACCTCCAAAACCATTATTTGGGTAAATAATTTTCTATAAATGAGGACAGATATAGAAAGCTGAGAAAATTTCCTTTAAAATAAGCCCTCTTCCAGCGTTACAGGTCAACTATTCACCAATTGCATTGAATTGCAATGAATATTTCCAAAAAAATAGCATTATTTTCGGATGTCCTGAGCACCAAATTTTCTCTTAAAAAACCGAAAGCAATCAACGAATTTTTTCCTTGAATTTAATTGATTCTTTGGTTGAGTGTAGCTAGTCCGGGTGATAAACATGCTTAAGAGATAGACATTTTTATTATATTACTAGATGATTGTCCGGCTTCGCCCAGAAGCTATTTTCTTACATGGGGGAACCATTCTCCCCACTCATCAACGCATTTTTTCAATTTTAATATGCGGACGAAGCACCATCTGTTCTTCAACAATATAAATAATTTTGTTCTACTTGAAATGCAAACGATGGTGCTTCTCGTGAATGAGGCGGACGTAGCGCCACCTTTCTGTCACTATTATGCGACGCTTCTCGTAAATGAGACGGACATAGCGCCATCTGTGTGAATTGGGTTAATAGTTTAGTAAATAAAGGAATTACCCCCTCCCTCCCCTCTTCATACCCCTTGAGGTTTAAAATATACTTTAAAACCTAATCTCATACCTACCAAATATGCATAAAAAATTTCACTAAAATCGGTCGAGCCGTTTCGGAGGAGTTTGATAATAAACATCGTGACACGAGATATTTATATATCAGAGATTAGAGATATATTTTTAAAAAAACATGTTTATTAATTTTTGCCAGCTTTTCGTATAAAAGTTTAAGCCGAAGAATAAATAATAATATTTTCAAACAGGTTTACGGAACTAAAATGTTTTGCATAAACTTATATTTTTTATGTGAGTTATTCACAAGCTAAAGAATTTGATTAAAGCCTTCCACTGGAAAGATGTGCTTTTTAAACGCCACAAGCAGTTTTCAGCAGCTGTGGCGGCTTCCCTGACAATTGCATATACTGAATTCACCAAATGATGGTACTCTCCAGGACCTTTCTAACATTATGGGTGAGTATAGCGCATTTTTTTAAAAATTACTGCGAACAAATTACGAGACAAAAAAGTACGGCTTCAAATTGACGTCGTAAAAATTATGGAAATAAAGGAAAATTTAATATTCAACATCCTTTTGTTGCTTGAAACATTTCCAATGTCTAATTTTCTCTAATAATTATCCCAGCAAAAATTACTGCTTCGCCGTAAGCACGGTTGTAAGGGAATATCAGGTGATATTAGCTTACAAACCTGCTTATGTATGGCATGATATTTGTTCGCGATGTCCCACTTTGGAGCATTTCGTTTTAAGTGCTTATTTCAGAGCAGTGAGTATGAAGTAAATTCATGGAACGAAAACAATATCAAACATTCGTACTGTCGTCTTATTATGTTATATTACGAACTTTAGCCTATATATGTATTAGTGATGTTATGAATACTCGTATTCGTATTCGACTATTCGCCTGTTTTAAGATATTCGTATTCGTATTCGCCTAATTCAAGCGAATATTTTTCGAATAATTTTCCCATACATTTTCCAAAAAAAAATCATACAAAAGTTTAAAAAAAGTACATAAAATGTAAAAAAATATATTAATTTTTATTAAAAAAACCCATTGTATTTCACGCAGAGTAAGAAAAACGAAATCTGAAAGTATTTAAGTAAAATAATTAAAAAATGTTCTGTAGAGGTTTTCAAATTCGGCATCTTAATGCAATAATAATGTTAAATCACTAAATTTTTTTTTTCATTTATAGTTACTAACGCAAAGGCAGGGATTTTTTCCAATTAAATTTGAAATATAAACCTCAAAAGAAATATTCGTATTCGTATTCGTATTCGGCGAATACTGTTTTAAATATTCGTATTCGTATTCGCGAATACTAAAAATTGATATTCGTAACATCACTAATATGTATATATATCGTTATATAAAACATCGAAGTACTTATATACATACTAGCTGATCCCGGTGTACTTCGCTACCCCCCTCGTTATAAAATTATATTAAAAGTATTTATATATCCTATTGTGACGATCGGTCCAGTAGTTAAGACTATATTACGATTTTTAATTTTAATAAAAAGGAGCGTGGTCCCATCCACTTTTCTCCCGGTACGTATTCCAAATTATGGCAATACCATATGTACCAAATATTATCGACGTAGGTCAAAAAATGCCCAAAATATGGCGATTTAAATTTTTGGGTTATATGGGTGGTGCCACGCCTCTTTGTCCAATCCCGCCCATATTTGCAGCAGCACTAAAAAAATGCACACCAAACCTACGTACCAAATTTTGTTCAAATACCGTTATCAGGAGCAGAAATAATAGATTTTTAATTTGTGGTTTGTATGAGAGGTACCACACCCCTTTGTCCAATCCCGTTCATATTTGCAGCAGCACTTAAAAAATGCACACCAAACCGACGTACCAAATTTTGTTCAAATACCGTTATCAGGAGCAGAAATAATAGATTTTTAATTTGTGGTTTGTATGAGAGGTACCACGCCCCTTTGTCAAATCCCTCCCATATTTGCAGCAGCACTGAAGAAATGCACACCAAACCGACGTACAAAATTTTGTTCAAATACCGTTATCAGGAGCAGAAATAATAGATTTTTAATTTGTGGTTTGTATGAGAGGTACCACACCCCTTTGTCCAATCCCACCCATATTTGCAGCAGCACTTAAAAAATGCACACCAAACCGACGTACAAAATTTTGTTCAAATACCGTTATCAGGAGCAGAAATAATAGATTTTTAATTTGTGGTTTGTATGAGAGGTACCACGCCCCTTTGTCCAATCCCGCCCATATTTGCAGCAGCACTGAAGAAATTTACACCAAACTGACATACCAAATTTTGTTTAAATACCGTTATCAGGAGCAGAAATAATAGATTTTTAATTTGTGGTTTGTATGAGAGGTACCATGCCCCTTTGTCCAATCCCGCCCATATTTGCAGCAGCACTTAAGAAATTTACACCAAACCGACATACCAAATTTTGTTCAAATACCGTTATCAGGAGCAGAAATAATAGATTTTTAATTTGTGGTTTGTATGAGAGGTACCACGCCCCTTTGTCCAATCCCACCCATATTTGCAGCAGCACTTAAAAAATGCACACCAAACCGACGTACCAAATTTTGTTCAAATACCGTTATCAGGAGCAGAAATAATAGATTTTTAATTTGTGGTTTGTATGAGAGGTACCACGCCCCTTTGTCCAATCCCGCCCATATTTGCAGCAGCACTTAAGAAATTTACACCAAACCTACATACCAAATTTTGTTTAAATACCGTTATCAGGAGCAGAAATAATAGATTTTTAATTTGTGGTTTGTATGAGAGGTACCACGCCCCTTTGTCCAATCCCGCCCATAAGTATCCTATGTCCTTCTCCTGGCTCTAAACTACCTCCCTGCCAATTTTCAGCTAAATCGGTTTAGCCGTTCTTGAGTTATAAGTGAAGTAACTCACACGACTTTCTTTTATATAGTATTGGAAAAAGTGGGCTTACTGAAGCGACTATAACTCATAAACCAATCCACACACAAAAACCGTATATACATAAAAACCTTGGTATTGACGTCACCTTTCATGAGAAGTTTACAGAATTGAAATCGGTTCAGGCATTACAGAGAACATCAATGCCAAACACAATGCTCTACATTTTTATATATATAGACTAGTGATGTTACGAATACTCGTATTCGTATTCGATTATTCGACTATTCGCCTATTTTAAGGTATTCGTATTCGTTTTCGCCAAATTCAAGCGAATATTTCTCGAATAATTTGCACAAACATTTACCCAAAAAAATCTTACAAAAAATTTAAAATATATATTAATTTGTAATAACTTTTATTTAACCCTTTGACACGGGAATTAATTCTGGCCATTGAAAATTGTTATGGACGGTTGTTATTGCTTAAATAGGCTTCAAAAAACATATATAAAAAGTTATGCTGACAATTTTTTTTTTAAGAGGGTTTTGAAGATGTACAATTTTAAAGAACATTTTTTGTTTTGTCTTCACTAACGGCTCAAATATCGGATTTATGTAAAACGCATGATTACTTTACAAAAGTATCAACAAAATTAGCAAAAAAAAATATTAGCTTATATGTAATACTGATCACACGTTGTGTTGAAATTTTGCAGCTTCTTAAGAATTTAACAAAACAACGAATCGATAACTGTAAATAAAGTGTATGTGTGCCAAAATTTAAAGCAGTTACGATTTGATAAAGTTGACGTACATTATAATGTACGCCACGCGTCAAAGGGTTAAAGAAGGAAACAAATTTATCTTTGACGCAAAATAATAATTTTCTTAAAAAACAAACGAAAATTATATTTCGTGACTATCATTTAAAAGTTGAAGTCTTATATGTAAATTCATATCATGTTAAGTCAGTAATCAATTTTCATTAGACGAATGTTGGACTTCAAAAATGGAAGAGCTAAAAATATGAAAATCCACCGACACAGCTGTCTTCGCCCTTTGCGAAAATATGTTCTCTCAAACAGCACTGAATTACTAATTAAATGCGCATACAGAGAAGTGATGTTACGAATATCAATTTTTAGTATTCGCGAATACGAATACGAATACGAATATTTAAAACAGTATTCGCCGAATACGAATACGAATACGAATATTTCTTTTGAGGTTTATATTTCAAATTTAATAGGAAAAAATCCCTGCCTTTGCGTTAGTAACTATAAATGAGAGACATGATGACTTTACTCATGGATACAAGTGACAGTGACTGTGAAAATGGTGATGAAATTTCTCAACTTAGTTTCCCAGATTCCATTCATCATTTACTTAGAAAAACTATCGCGGAATATATATCGGAAAAACGGGCGGCAAATTACGTTAACCCACTGATATGGTGGAAAGTAAATAAGGAAAAATACGAGCTTCTTTTACCTATAGTCAGGCAATATTTAGTGACACCACCAACGAGTGTTCCAAGCGAGCGAATGTTTAGTGGTGCGGGGCTTATTTATACACCGCATCGTAAAAGGCTTCAAAACTTCTATTTTTGAAATTCAACATTCCTCTACTGAGGTTTGATTACTAATTTAACATGATATAAAACTTTAATTTTTGAATACTAGTTGCAAAATACATACATATATATTTTTGTTTGTTTTTTAAGAAGGTTATTACTTTGCGTGAAATACAATGGCTTTTTTTAATAAAAATTAATATATTTTTTTACATTTTATGTACTTTTTTTATACTTTTGTATGATTTTTTTTTTTGGAAAATGTATGGGAAAATTATTCGAAAAATATTCGCTTGAATTTGGCGAATACAAATACGAATATCTTAAAACAGGCGAATAGTCGAATAGTCGAATACGAATACGAGTATTCGTAACATTACTAATACAGATTGATAGAACCGAAATCTGAAAGTATGTAAGTAAATTAGTTTAAAAATGTTCAGTAGAGGTCTTCAAATTCGGCATCTCGGCATCATAATAATGATAAATACCTAAAGTAGTGTGACAGTATTTTTCAATTTATAGTTACCGACGCAAAGGAAGAGTTTTTTTCCAATTAAATTTGAAATATTATGTGACTCTAAACCTGAAAAGAAATATTCGTATTCGTATTCAGCGAATACTGTTCCAAATATTCGTATTCATATTTGTATTCGTGAATACTAAAAATTGATATTCGTAACATCACTAGTGCATACGTATAAAATAAAAGTATTTATTCTTCTTAATAAAAACTAAACATAAACACTTTTATTAATAAAAAAAAGCATTTCTACTATAAAACAAAAACTGTGTTAATTGACAATACATAAATAATTACAGAAAAAAAAGCTATACGAGTATATTCAATTAAAAATTCGACCTAGATCATTATTTGTTTCAGCCTTCTTTTCTGTTTGCCTTGCATCAGTATTAAGATACAAAATTCATTATCTCAAGTTTCAATAAATTCTACCGTCAAATTAACGTAGAAATATATTAGACTGATTTATTTGTAACCTGGCTTATTTTGGCCGATTGAGCTGTCCTCATGCACTCTGGTATCTTTATTTACGAGTATTCCATAATAAATTATTATTTCATACGAGTATATAGAAAAGAGAACAACAAACTAAAACAATAGTGTAAAGTTTCAATAGTTTTTTCTTTGCTTTTTTCTTATTTTTTTGCTGTTTCCAATAAGAAAAGCGTTGCTCTACAATGAAGAAAAAATGTCATAAATTGTAATCAATATCATGCTAGTTGAACGTGATTTCTGGGTCATAATATACGAAGTATTAGAGAATAAAACTCAAATCAAAACGAATCTAAAAAAAACAACAACTAAACCAATGATCCGACCAACCAACGAACCAACATCCATCCGTTCAACTCGCAAAAGGTATGACAATATTAACAAACAGTCGTGTACAGCAGAAAAAAAAATCGTACATAATCTTGAAGCAACTCTTATTTATGTTGCAATGTTAAAATGTCGTGACGCTAATAATCAACCGCATTGCAATGTTGTAGCAGCAACAGCAGCAGCAACAACAATAACATACAACGACAACAAAACAATAACAACAATTTTATAGCAATGAGCAACAAAATAAGAAATAGATTGGTTAATACATTAGATTATTTTACAACTATTACAACGTACTCGTGTAAGTGGCGAACGAATGAACGAACTGACGGCTTAGCAAAAATTGAAGCTACACTTTATTATTCTCTTACAATTTTGGTTCTGGCAATAAACACGTTTTCAACTGTTAACCTAAGCCCAGAAATCTAGAAACAACTTTGAAAATTTTAATACTTTATTTTTAGTTTAGGGAAAGTAGTGGGAGTCTGAGATAACAATCTGAAATCTCTAAAGTTATTAATGATCTCTTGGCAGCGTCATGAAGGCGCAGAGGTAATCGGTACAAAAATCCTTTTTTTTTTTAAAAGCACTTCTGAAAGCGACAAAATGTCCATAGACGTTAGCGCACTTTTTGGAGTGACATGGACATTCTGACATGCCACCGCCGGCAATGTGGACAATTCTTAGTAAGCGAAGCCACCTTTGGAAATACCTCGGAAAGGAAAATCCTAAAACCGGCCAAAGCCGGCTATACAGCAAATCTTCACTAAGCGTAACAGGTTTCAAAAATATCTCAAGGGAGAAAACTCTCAAGGCCGTCTTTACTAGTTAAGAGTTTTTACATATTTTTTCTTTAAAGTATTTAGAAAATCGGCTACGTTCACTAAAAATTTACGTATTTTTTTTTTTTATCTCATGAGCCCATAAATAACTATGCGCTTCTTCATGTTTTTTGGGTTTTATTTCATTGGGACTTAATTGTACGAGTATGTAGAATTTATTTCATTATAAAGCAAGTACCGAAAATTGAAACTCATTTCAGTTTACGTTTGGAAAAAATATTATTCTTTTTGGGACTTATTTTATTAAATTTGTTTGGGCTTGTTCCATTTTTTTGTAGGCCCTGTTTCATTGGTTTTTATTTCGTTGGGCGTTATTTCATACAGCCAGACACTTGTTCAATTTTTTTTTTCGATGGCAATGCACAATGTTATGTGCGGTTTCCATAATACATGCAATTAATTTGAGTAGAAAATTTCAAGTCATATGCCTGTATTGTGGATACAGCACCTTAAACTTCTCGCATAATAAATGTTTTCTCTGTGTGGGAGATGCCATTTCCACATGTCCAATCTTGAACAACTCTTTTTTCTCAACAACTTTTCTTTTTTCTCCCAAATACTTTTTTTTAAAGTGGGTGTGGGACTGTTACGCCCACTTATTTTATTATGATTATTTTTTTTAATTAAGTTGAGAATTTTTTATTCGAACTGAGTGATATTTAATCAAAGAAATTTTTAATTTTTCAGGCTTAAGTTCGTTTTCTCTAAATATAATTTTGTTATAAATTAAATTATTATTTAAATTAGAAAGAAAAATCTAGTGGCTCTTAATATTTGAACAGACAAAGAAAAATTAGACTGCGCGGAGGGTTGAACTGACATCGATGTTTCGAGACTAACCACAGTCTCATCATCAGAGTTGTCTACCTCTTAGACCTCACTGCCACCACGGCAGCTGCAATCACATTAGGTAAAGATCCTCTATCATTAATTGAATCTGCTGAATTACATGTAAGTTTTTACGCTACAGCTTTTATCATTATTTAATGGGTTGGAACTTTACTATACTTTTTCAAAGTCTATCTTGTTCAAGTTGAGCTTTATTCTAGTGTTTCTTATATGATTCCTAGGTGGCAGCCTTCGGCTACCAATACTCTATATACATATGTATGTATGTATAACGTATCACATTCCATAACCTCTAGAGTATTGGTAGCCGAAAACGAACTTAAGCCTGAAAAATTATAAATATTTTTTTTTAATTCACAAATTCAATGGAGTAAATCCAACGAAATTTGTGCTCATTTACTACACTAGTTCGCAAGATATATTGAAGTAAATCTGTCGGAGGGGCCACGCCTAGTTGGTAATTTCTTAATTTATTTTAAAACAATAAAAAAAGAGCTACGCATACAACATTTAAAATTTGTTAGCTGATTAAGTTTCGTATTTGTATATAATAAAATAAAAAGTTCCTCCGTATGGGTCGTTCCACGTCTTCTGGATATAGTAAACGGAGCAAGATTGTCTTACTGGCTTTCAAATAGATAAAAATGCAAACATACATACACTTTAATACGAGTACACTGTTTGCTAACATCATTAATTAATTAAATTTGAAAAAAATCTTCTCTTCTTTTAGCCCAGAAATGAAGTTAAAAACAATATACATGCAAATGCGTAAGCACCCTCCCACAATATTGTTATAAAAAAATAACACAATGTATTTGAGATAACACATCTTAATTTTATCACTCGTCTGTCTGTCTACGTAATGGCCCCATTTTGCATCAATTTGGTTTATTTCCAAAAATTAAATGTCTTCTAATAACTAGTCCCAAAATTTGTGCATTCATATCAATTTGAAATTTATTTTAAAAAAATCTTAAATTAATTTCAAGTTTGCTGACAGATTTCTTGTGTAAATTCTTTAAAATTACTTTTTACGATTTCAGCTGAAATACACAAAAATAAATAAATATGCCCTAAAATATTGTTCATACACAAGACACACATTTTTATTTGTTGCAGCTAAAAATAGATTGCGAACTAAATAAATGCACTTTTATCCACAAATATCATTTCAAGGCACAAATTTAAATGTTCAAAACACTTTAAATCTTTCATGATTGTTTCATTTTAAGAGTAACACGCATCTAAATTTTATGCGCAAAATTTACCCAGTTATGTTTAGCAACACTAATGACAGTTTTATGTTCATATATCCCGAATAATTTAATGCAAACTGACCTGACTGAGATGTAAACGCATTGAAATATTTTAATATAAAATAAATTTTCACGGTTTTAACACGTTTTGCACTTTAGAAATATGATGAGCACGGCAAAGAAATCAAGTAAAAGACGGAAAGAATTTCAAACTACATGTCGAATGTTAACAATGAACTGAGAGATATTAAATATAAATATTTGGCAAAAAAAATTTATATATATCTTTTCTTTCGATATAAGAGAAAAAAAACTAAATAAAATATATAAGAATCAAAATTTTTTTCGCTTAATAAAGTGTTTAAGAATTACGAGTACAGGGTATTTGTTAATTGTTGTAAATATGTAGCAATAATTATGAAAATACTATGCAATAAAATTTAATTTTTTTATGACACTGTTGGTAACCAAAAATTGTTAAAACGAAAAACGATATAACTTTAAAAAATTGTGAAAAGAATATAACCTCTAAATCGAAAACATGAGAAAATGCATGAAACGTAAAACAGCCATCAGACCGAATCGACAATTTAAAAACGCTTCCCACAACGCAAAAATACCAAAAGGGTCATCAAATATTTGTGAAAGGACTACAAAGCAAATTTTAAAGAGATATTTATTGTTTTATTTAGGACATTTAGGGTGTTCACACTGCAGTCATATCGGTCATATTGTCATAATGTCTTATTATTTTACAATAGTTTAAAAAAATTATTGCTGTGCTTCAGGAAAAAAAGTCAAATAATAATAAGACTTGTTAAGGTATGTTTATGGTTTGTCATAAACTAACAGTAGAAATCTTAGTCGAGCAGCTGAAACTCTTCAGTCGAGCTGGCGATAATATTTACAAGCCTTTTCAACTTATAAATAACACAAAAATAAAAATATTTGTTTGTGTAAGTGATCTGCCTGGCAGCTTGTGAACGTTTTTCCACTTGCCGCGTCCAAAAAATATATCAGCTCATATTACCAGCATCAGCTGCTTTTGATTATATTTATTTCAGCAAATTCGTATAGATAAAAAACAATTTGAAAATTTTAATTGATAATGGACATTTCAGAAGATTAACAGAAAATTTATTATTTTCTTTATTAACAAGTCGGACTGAATTAAAAAACATTTACATTTAAGCCAAAATGCAAAGGTATGCGCACTAATCCGACTAAAAAATGGAGTGTTTTTAAATGTTTATCAGCTGGCACAATTATGACATACCACACTAATTTATGACGGGGTGTTCACACTAGTCATATTTTTTTATGACATATGACTGAAGACTACAGTGTGAATAACTCAATTTAGTTTTATTGGGTTAAATTAATTAGTACATGGAAATGTGTTTTAGTCGTTTAAACCCTTAACCTAAAATGAATCGATTATTAGCCGATTAAAGGCGAAACTCGTTTAGCTGTATACATATTTAAGAAACACAGATATGTACACAGATAAAAATTTGTATGTCTATTGTGTGTGGGTCTTAAAATATTTTAATATACATATTCTTTTTGTATTAACTTCATCCAACGAAACACCCTGTTTTATAGGTATTTTTTTGAAAACAAACACACGTTTTATTTTGCTTATTTTATTAAGCACATAAAGACAAAAACAATGTACATACATATGTATGTGTGGCACAAAATACAATAGTCATGTTATCATATTATGGGAATGCCCAACAATTCTACGGTTTTCATATACAATAACATAAGTCCATTTACAATAAAATTTGCATAATAACAAATGTGCCGTTTATTTTGAAAGTGGCATAAGACACTTTTTTTAAAAAAAATCGAGTAAATGGCAACACTAAATAAAATTGAACGGTATCTTTTCATTTGTAAACCATTTGCAATCAATAAAAAAAGTGACTTATGCCACTTTCAAAATAAACGGCTCAAATTGCGTTTTCTTTCATGTATAAAAAGTTGATATACTACTCCTGGATGGTTTTTCTAATTAAAGTTCTGCGAAGTTAATGTTAGTGTTTCTTTGCAATAATCGATGTATTAAAATTATAATAAAATAAATAACTGATAAAAATAAAAAAAAAATTGTTCAATTAATTTTTGAGATTTTAAAGGCAAAGTGTATAGTTCAAAAATTTATACACAGGTCACCAAAGCTATATAATTGTTAACTTAGTGTTAATTATTACATTTTTGTTTTTTTTTTTTTCAAAAGATTTCCAGGATGATCATCGTGAGTTGTTGATACACAATACCGCACCCACCGTATTATTTTATACTAATGTTAACTATGTATATATTCCCTTTATAATTATATTTTAGTGACTTTCATAAACAAAATTCTTTAGCAAGCCTACAATGTAACAGCATATTTTGGATTTGCTTGAAGACATTTTCTTTAACCCTATATATGCTGTTTTTTAAGTAAACGACAGAATTTTCATTAGACTTTTTTAAATGAAAAATTGATTTTTTTTAAATAAGTGTATGTATGAATGTATATTTAACACTCTCTTTGATTTTAGGCATATATAAATATATTTAGAAGTAAAATAAAAAATCTTTCAACTAAAAATAAATTAACAGCTTGAATGAAAATGAGAAATTTTTACAAATTATTTTTCGATGAAGATTACACAAAATTCAGTTTTGGATTGCAGAAGCTGATATTATGGGTAATTTTTTTATTCTTTTTAATTTGTAGGGTTTCCAATTTTTGTAAATCTTATCGAAACACGAAACGCAAGTGGCGGCATTTGATAACGATCGAAGTTTCGATAAAATTTAAATGGAAATTTCGATCCATAAAATAATCTGAAACAAGCAAGGATGTTCATGAAGCATATACATTCTGTATCCTTATAAATAGAGAAGTCCGTCTGTGAGTCTGTTTGTCTGTCAGTACTTTAAAATCAGTTTTCTAAAAATATTGAAAATCAGCAAGAATTAAACAAAAAATTCAATTATAGCTAAACTGCAAGGTGTTTAATCAAAAGAAATTTTAATTATTATGACTTAAGTTCATATAATTTAATTTTTAATTTAATTATTTTTTTAATAGAAAGAAATCACCAGAAGCTCGCAATAATTGAACAGACAAAGAAAGTTTTGACTGAGCAGAAAGTAGAACTAACGTCGTCAGGTTAGTGAATTTCCAAACCATTAATATAGATAAATCTGATGTTGAACTTTCATTGGACTCAGCATAATTAATTAATAATAATGGATGTTCAACTACTTGATTGCAGCTGTTCTGATTAACAATAAGCTATAAGCGGACAACAACTCTGATGTACCATAAGAAGGATATGTTTTTATAATTTTGGGGTAATTTTCAAAAACTAAAAACATTTAAGAAAAGTAATATTATCAGGCTCAAGTTCAGTTTTATTGAATTAATGAAAATACAAAAATATACATCAATATAAGTTCAAATAATAATTACATTTATTCGTAATAATAATAATATAAAAATAAAAACATCTAAATTTTTTTGACTGTTCCTCTTTCACGTGCAAAGTGGACTATAATCATTTCGGCTGACTTCCAAAACGTTCGTATACAATGTTTGTATACAGTATTGCTACTGTATTTAAATCAAATACATATGCAAAGTTCGGAAACAATGCAACAACTATAAAACCGATGCCTTGTTTGCTCTCTTACTGCGTTAAATTTACTTTGCGGCGGCGTTTTGAAATGGTATACATTGTATAACTATTGTACTGCGGCGTTATGAAATGTGATGCTTTGTTCAAACACAAAGCAATTGACGTTTTGGAAGTCAGCCTTCTTTCTAAAGAAAACTTTTTCTTAGGTTTTAGGCTTAAATACTTTTCAATTTCATTAGCTGAGAAAAGGTTTGCTGCCTTCCCCGGACACGATTTTCACTTATGTCGACTAGAAGCTTTGCTTCAAAAAGTGGAATTCTTGTGAATATCCTCAATTACTTTAAGATATTTTTAATTTAAAAAACACTGCTTAGTTTTTGATGAAAATATCTAAATTTTAATGTTCTAGTAGTTTTGCAATATTTTTTTTTTTTAATTTTATCTAATTTACTTTACGTCATACAACAATAATTTGTTAATCGCACTTGCTTTTCGAAATATGAAACGACTTAAGTGTTTTTTTTTTCATAAGATTTAATAAAATATATTACACACATTATTTATTATTATAGTTCTGAACTATCAAATTGAGTTTAACAAAAGAAACAAAACATATAAGTGACCTTTAATTTAAAAAATTAAATGTTTAAACATTAAAAGTTGAATAACAATTGAAGTGATCGTTTAAATAAATATCTCTGTGTGTTTTTTCGTCTGTCTATTTATCAGTCTACAGACAGACGTCGGTACAGGTTCATTTAACAATGCAACAACGATTTTAAATTGTTGTTTAATCAACAAAATGCTGTTAATTTTATTTAAAAAAATATATATCTTTGGCCGCCTACGATTGCACCTCATTTTAGGTGTGGATTCAATGAAAGGAAATACATTGATGTTGCGAAAAATTTATCTATAGAGACATTCCTAGTTTTTATAGTACTCAAATAATTGCAGAAAAAAAAATATTCAATTTAACGATTTAGCTTTAGTTCGTCCTTCGAGTTGATTTCAATTATGTATTGGAGTTAATGCTGATGATAAAAGCAATGAATGTCGTATTATTTTCAATATATTGACCGATTTTCAAGATTCTTTCGTTTGATTCGTCAAGTTTGTGTAAAACCTTGTGGCTTTAAAGGTCCGTTATGGTATAACTTCTCTATTTTTTTTAATCCCTTTGCTTTGTTTGAAACAGTTTTGCCTTACAAAACAATTTTTTTTTTTTTGGGAACATCATAGGCCAAGTTTGTATTGAAGTCCGTTTTTTTTTTGCCAGAATTCTATATCAGCTATGAAAAAATTCCCAAAATGCCCTGTACGTAGGCGTAAATTAGAAATATGGATTGTACCCAATTAATTCGGTTTATCAGTTTATGAATTTTTGGATAATATAAATTTCTTTGAATTAAGAAATAACACCAGAGACCTGCCACGAGTATCAAACTTTCGATCATAAACACTGAGTTTTTGTATTGCAACCGCTCAATTCAAACACTCAGAATTAAATTTTTTTACTGATATCAGATACGGTAATTTTATCTGACCCCTGTACCTCGTTTATGTAACTTGTGAAAAGTTCTCTCATCGAGAAAATATGTGAGTTTATATTTGTCACCCAATCTTTTGTAGGATGAGTCATATAATATTAGTAGGATTTTTATTTGAGCCACCCTGCAAACCTAATAAAAATATATTTTTCTTCTCACTCATCCTGTTTTTCACAGAATGATAATAAATTTTTCGATGCGAGAAACTCCCACATTCGTTACAGAAACGAGGCACTGATTAGATTTTGGAGTTGATCACAATAGTGCACGCAAAGAAATAACATGGTTGATGGAATCATAATCGCAAACTATCATTTCATGTTCAGATAAATGATTGAGTCTACTATATTTTGCAGCTTTCATCCAAGGAACATAATATCGTCCTCATACATTTCCCTCTCACAATCCCACTGTAGGAACATAGCATGTTCTGCAAACGCTAAGAAATTTAAGCGCATTATAGTAACTATGATTAGCAATATTTTTTAAAGAATTCTTTCCCATATTAGAAAGGCAAACAAATTTTGCAAAGCTTACAGGTTGCCTAGAAATGAGATGGAATTGTAACTATCATGAACTTGGTCCATATTTTGATCTCAGTACTTTTTACGGCCGAAATATTTTGGATAGGCACTTGGCCTTATTTTCACATTTGTGTTTTTGTGCGGATCTCACTTCTTTTTTCTAACTTGTTTTTTTTTTAATATTTATGTGTATTGCTTATCTGGGCCTACCTGTGTACGAAATTTAAGCATTCTGGCTATACTGGAAGTGCCCCATACAAAGAATGGTCATGATTTTCCCCCCAGATGAAAAGTTCCCGTTAAAAAATTATTTTCGTTAATTTCTCATCAGGACCTATCTGTGTACCAAATTTAAGCTTTCTAGCTCTACTGGAAGTGCGCCATACAAAGAAGGGGCACCCTAGTTCCCCCCAGATTTCTCTGGTTAATTTCTCGCCAAGACCTACCTGTGTACCGAGTTTCAGCTCTCTAGCTATACTGGAAGTGCCCAATAATATTGATGAGCGAGTGAGTGAGTGAATATGTACTAAAATATGGATTTTTCACACCTTAATATCTCGGGAAGCTTTTACGGTAAAACTTTCAAATTTAACCTTTGAGGTCACCTCTGTGGGGAGACCTTATGTGTCAAGTTTCATTATATTATGATCAAGAGGAGCAAAGTTATGAGGGGGTAAAATCAGCTCGAATGGTTTCGTGCCACTGTGTGGCCGAACTTGGCCTGGCACATTACCGTTCGCCTTGATATAATTTCCAAAAATCTGTATTAATAATTTTCGAAATTTAATTGGAAACTTAGCCAAAATCTTAATAAGCCGTAAAAATATTCTTACCATCTATTAAATCGATCGATAGTCATGAGGGCGTTATATTCTTACAGATTATCATCTAATTCACAAAATGAGGTACGGAGGGATCATAAAATCTCCAAATACAGCGTTACGATATACGAGTATGTGTGACAATAATCCTTAAGGAGAGATGCTGTTATAAAAGGTTTGGTTGATTCTCTGTGCCCAAAAGGAACAAATAAAGTTAATAACATCTCGTCATATTAAAAAACCGATCTTTAGATGAACACAACATGTCGCTCATTTACTAATAAAACGTCATAACTCAAAATTTCAAAGAATTGTTAGCCATTTCATGCTTTATATTGTGTATAAGTTTGATCTTTATGTCTTTTCTACTTTCCACGTTTTGAGAGAATAAGGCAGACATTTTTTTAGATGGTGAGAACAAATCAAAAACTTCAAATCTGATTAGCTTGAAATGGATTTATTTTTTAGTTATGACGTTGTATTAGTAAATTATCGATGTGATAAGAAGAATGTTTGTTGAAATACTGAAGTATTCAATCGATTAATATTTGTTCGATTAATTGAAAAATTGAAGTTAAATAATGTTCCATTAAACGAAAGTTTTCTTTCTCGTGTAAAATTTATTTCGTTTTCAATTGAAGAATAAGGCAAGAAAGTAGTGAATTTCCAAACCATTAATATGAAACGATTTCTTAATAAAACTTTTGTGCGGCTCAGCAGAATTAAATTTATGTTACAGGATATTTAACTACTTGATTGTAGCTGCCATGATTGGCAGTGATTTCGTAGCGGTAAAGAATTCTAATGATAAGACGTCAGTTAGTCTCGAAACATCATGGATGATATCAGTTCAACCTTTCCTTACAGTAAAATGTTTCATTGTCTGTTCAATTATTTCTCGATTTTCAATTCTAATAAAATAATACATAATATTTTTATTAAAAATATATTAAATTTTAAATTTCTGTGATTGATGCGTGGCAAATAAAAGACACTAATTATGAGAAAATCTTTCTTCATTCTTACATTTTTTTTTTGAAGAATTTGTTTGATTTTCCTAGTTGCTCCAATAGTTAACTAAGTTTTTGACTCTCCCAACCTTGAGTTGGTCAATAAATATGAAGCATAACAAAAATGTTTTAATATTTTTTTTTTAATTTGTTTTTAAATTCATAAATTATTAATTAATTCTTTGCTGTCAATGTTATATGTAGAATATAATATAATCTGTATAATATAGTCTGTATGTGTTCTTATTTAAACAAAAACAATAAATATATTTTATCATTATTAATAACAAATAAACGGGGTCAGTATAAACAACTTTTGTTTCTTTTTTATTCAATTGCAATTTTATTATGCTTCAATGTCGGTTGATATTCAAACACCCAACCCGCATAAAGTTTCACTTCAACTAAAAAATATAATTCGTTATGACCAAAAGCACGACTTTGTACCAGGTTTTTTTTAAAAACGATTAACAAATAGTTTTTTATTATAAATTATGGTATTTTTTCTAAACTTCAAAAACAAATAACTAAAAGCAATGATAAAATAATATATAAATTGTTTAACATGATTAATTTAGAACTTCTTAAAATGTTTAAAGAGAAATTTTAAGACTCATTCAGTTTGTTTCTTTTCTTTATTTATTTATTGTAAACTGTATGTTCTTTAAACTTATTCTGCTTGATTACACCCAAAAGTTGTCACGTTTCGTGTAGGCGTTTCGGAAGTTTATGGTTTTTCCTTTTATTTATACGGAATTCGAGTACTCACCCGATATAGCGATATCGTGTGCTTAAATGTCGTATCAAAAATAATTGTCATAAAGTTTTACTATAAGACAAAATTTCAATTTTCTCAAGGCGTTTATTTCAGACTTTCTAATAAATTAGTGCAAAAATACCAAAGAAAATCGAATCTTATGACGTTTATTTGTACTAAAAATATGTCATACGTAAAATTTTACTACGTCATGTAAAAGGAGACTAAAAAAATAGAAGGAGAAATTGAATTAAAGTGATTTGTGAAATTTTACTTAATTTGAGTTCAAAATGGTTGTCGTATACAGAAATTCAGTAAAATGTTCCTTAATGTTAAGAAATGCAAATACCGTCTTTCACAAGATATTTTTCACATATATTTAATCTCATAACTCCCAGTGGAATATAGGATTGTAAGTCTGCTTTCGGAATCACAGGAGGTATTCCATCAGATCCTGCAGATTTACTGAGCTTCAAACGCTTAATTGTAGATGTTATGAACGCCTAGATATTTGACTACAGTGTGTTGCGGTATAGTCTCGGTGTTGATTTGTATAGGCGGGCAGGTTTTTCTGCGCAACATAAAAGTGACGTGTACACATTTCTGCTCGTTGACTTTTATACGCCATTGTTTGAGCCATTTTTCTAATTTTGATATGTACCCTTGTAAGTTGTGGGAAGCATCTACTGGATTTTCATGAACGCTTAGAAAAGCTGTATCATCAGCAAATGTTGATGTATGAATGTTATTGCTTAACGTTAAGTCAGAGGCATATATTAAGTACAGCAAGGGACCAAGGGACCTTGGAGAACTCCGGCTTCGATCGACTGCGGAGGGCTTAAAAAATTGCCTTTTCGAACCACAAATTTACGTTCCTTTAAATAGTTTTTAAAAAGCCTGACGATGTTAGCGGTAAAATTTTGCGTTAATTTGTGTATAAGACCTTCGCGCCATACTTCAGCGAAAGCTTGAGAAACATCTATAAAGAGCGCAGAGCAATATTTCTCTTTTTCCACCGTGTCTCTAACAACATTCACAAGTTTGTGAGTTTGTTCAATAGTGTTGTCATGGCTGCGAAAACCGAATTGATGATCTGGAATGCATCCATTACTAGTCACAATAGGCTTGTTCATATACAGCTTTTCAAATGGTTTTGAAATATTGGGCAATAAACTAATAGGCCGATAGGATTCAACCTTCGTATGTCCTTGCCGGGCTTTGTTATTATAGTAATCATCGAAACCTTCCATTCTGCCGGATAGTATTGCAGCCGTAAAATACCATTAAAAATTAATAGTATTATTCTTTTTGCAATATATTGTAATTCTTGAAGCATTTTGTTGCTTATTTTGTCGACACCTGGGTATTTCTGGTAAAGAGACGACTGCTGGCAGTTCCACAATATCAGCAGAAATATTTGTAGTAAATACTTTTTCTAAATGTTAAACGAAAAGAGTATCAGTTCTTGCGCAGCCACCATTAGAGGCTCGTAATGGGCTCGTAATCACCGGCGTTTTAAGACCTCTGGCTGCACGCCATAGTGAATAATTGGCATGGTTGTGGTTTTGTATCGAAGAAATTTTTGAAGGGAAGCTGTTTTTTGTGTTTGCAAAACTTTTCTAAGCTGCTTGGTACACTCCTTAAGCCTTTCTCGTCGAGCTCTCCGTTTTTCAGTCAATAGCCTTTCTATATCTGCAGAAAAAATAGTGTTGAATTTCACTTGTTGATTAGTTAGCTTGTTTAACGTGTGCTTCAAACAACCTCAGAGTAGAATAAAAGTGCATGAGATTGTTGATGCCATAGGCATTTCATATGGCAGTGTGGTTTCGATTTTAAATGTTCAGCTGGGTTTAAGAAAGTTGTATGCAAGATGGGTGGATTGTTTGGAGTTGTTTAACCGCAAACCGAATGAGTTTTTGCGGCGTTTTGTAACTGTGGATGAAACATGGATCCATTACTGTACTCCGGAGACCAAGCAGCAGTCTAAACAATGGGTTTCTCCGCGTGAACCTGCTCCGAAGGAGCCCAAGGTAATTTTGTCGGCCAATAAGGTGATGACAAAAGTTTTTTGGGATGCATGCGGCTTAATCCACATCGATCACCTTCAAAAGGGAAAAACAATAAACGGCGAATATTATGCCAACTTATTAGACCGATTTAATGAGGATTTAAAAAGAAAATGACCCCGTATGGTTAAGAAAAAAATTATTTTTCATCAAGATAATGCTCGAATGCACACGTGTGCAGTCTCAATGGCAAAACTCTATGAAATGGGCTACGAATTAGTACCTCATCCGCCATATTCTCCTTGTGGAAAATGCGCTCTAAAATTTAATTAAAATTTCCTTGACAGTAAGATTTTTTTTTTAAGTAACACTATGAGCAATTTTCAAAAACATAAACTATTTGATTTTTTTTCTTATATTAAAGCATATGTTTGTGATTGAAATAAATTTTTTTTTTTTACTTTTAATTTAAAAAATTTTTAAACTATTTTAACTTTACTTGAATTTAGTGCTTTAATTTAGTATATGGTTCTTTTTTTTTTTTTTTTTTTTGAGTGTACAAAACTTTAAAATCTTTAGCATTCTTTACGCGTAATGTTCCACTATGGGAAATGAATTCGTTATTTTTGGTAGACCTGTGTAAAAGCATTTTTAATAGTTGCATTTTAATCTCACTTTCTTTAGCAATTTTATTAGAAAATTTAAAATTATTTTGTTATTACATGTTTTCTTGATTTTTTTTCTTTTTTGTGAACTGTTAACAGTTCTCACACACTCACCTTTCAAATAAAAGTCTTAAAGTGCAGCTAATTTGTATGCATATAAGGTTCTTAAAGTAATAAATTTTAAAATTACTTAAGACTTGTTATTAAAGTCTTTTTAATAATTTTTGAAAATAATTTCAATATATTGTTAATAATTATTATTGATATATTCGTTTTTAATATTAAGTACTCATATCTGTGATATTTCCAATTTGTATTGTATTTTTTTTCTTCTATATTTTTGCGTCAAACCAACAAACTTTATGGCAGTCCCATTATTTGTAGTCACCACTAATATTTTTTTTTTAATTGATTTATGTAAATTTCAAAGTTTATTATGTGGTTGATTGAATCAGTAGATGTGTGCGTGAGTAGAGTGAGTGAGTAAAAGTGTTTTAAAGAAAAGGGAAAATGCTTTCTTTCACAAAATCACTTCTGCATACACATACAACAATAAAAAGTAAAAATAAAAATTAACAAACTCTTACAGTTTGAATTTATGCATACACGCACACATACGAGTATAAACGAATGATTGTTGTTTACTATCAGAACTTAAATGAATGTCATGCTTTTGAATACTTAATTAATTTCAACCTTCATTATCGTATCTTACAATGTGTAGAAATGTTTAACATAAAATTTCTTTGAATTTCTTATTGGAATAATGAATTTAAAAACACAAATGAAAAAGAAGCATACAAAATATCAATTTATGTAGTTTCTAGGTTTTGTTTTTTTGTTTTTTGAAAGCGAAAGTTTGATTTAAATGATGGTAAAAGTTTTATAACATTTGAAACTAATGAAAAGAAATAAAATAAAAAAGAAATTTATTAAGAAACTAAAGTATTTTCTGTGCATCTCAGGTAAAGATTTTTCAATTTGTAAAGAATCTGTAGTTTAATAACCTTGAAGTTTAATATTTATAATTATATATAAAAAAGACAACAACAAAATTAATTTTTACAGTAGCAGTAATTTGATAACACTGCACAACAATATAATACATTAAAAATTTTTAATTTAATTAAAATATAATTTTATTTAAAATTATAATGCGCACAAAAACACAAATGTGAAAAAAGGCCATTTCATTTCTAGGCAACCTATAAGCTTGGAAATATTTTTCCAAGATTTCCCATATTAGAAAGGCAAAAAAATTTTGCCAAGCTTACAGATTGCCTAGAAATGAGATGGAATTGTACCTATCAAGAATTTGGTCCTTATTTTTATCTCAGTACTTTTTACGGCCGAAATATTTTGGATAGGAACTTGGCCTTATTTTCACATTTGTTTTTTTTTTTTTGTGCGGATCTCGCTTCATTTTTCTAAGTTGTTTTTGTATAAATATTTATATGTATTGCTTATCTGGTTCTACCTGTGTACGAAATTTCTGCTTTCTAGCTATATTGAAAGTGCCCTATACAAAGAAGAAGTGCCCGTTTAGAAATTAATTTTGTTAATTTCTCATCAGGACCTACCTGTGTACGAAATGTAAGCTTTCTAGCTATACTGGAAGTGCCCCAAAGAAGGGACATGATAGTCTCCCCAGATGAAAAGTGCCCGTTTAAAAATCATTTTCATTAATTTCTCATCAGGACCTACCTGTGTACCAAATTTCAGCTTTCTAGCTATACTGAAAGTGCCCTATGCAAAGAAGGGGAACCATAGTACCCCCAGGTGAAAAGTGCCCGTTTAAAAATTATTTTTGTTAATTTCTCATTAGGATCTACCTGTGTACAAAATTGCCCGTTTTCAGATTTTTTTGGTTAATTTCTAACGAAGACCTACCTGTGTACCGAGTTTCAGCTCTCTAGCTATACTGGAAGTGCCCAATAATATTGATGAGTGCGTCAGTGAGTGAATATATACTAAAATATGGAGTTTTCAAACTTTAATATCTCGGGAAGCTTTTACGGTAGAACTTTCAAATTTAACCTGTGAAGTCACTTCTTTGGGGAGACCTTATATTTCATTATATTATGATCAAGTGGAGCAAAGTTATGAAGGGGGTGAAAATAGCTCGAATGGTGTCGTGTATATATACACACTGTGTGGCCGAACTTGGCCTGACTTGTGAACGATTTCTTCAAGTTTCTTATCAAATATTCTAGAAATTTTAGTTTTAATAAATTTTAAATAATTTTTTATTTATTCAGTACGTAGTAATGAAGAAAGCAAACTACTTATAAATAACCGAAATATATTAAAAGTTAAACATAAAAATTGTTCTGTCACAAATACAGCTATTCACAACCTCAGAGGAACTAGAATAATTGGTTATACGAAGGAGGAGGAGTCACTTGATTGCTGAGGTTTCTATAATTATTACTGATCGTTAAATAATCAAGTTTCATGATGAAGTGATTGATATTTTTGGAAAGTGAAAGTTTGTTACATTCAATTTCACATAAAATTCTAACGGTGATGGTAATGAAATTGTGATTAAAACGGGAAAAATGTCCTACATAATAATTAAAACCATTTATTATTTGTAATTGCGATAAGTTTAGAGAATTCCAAAGGCTTTGGATGATTTATAGTTTTGTTTTGTTCGTTCCCTGTGTTAGCTGAAATTCAAAACCACCATGTAAAAAAAAAGTAAATCACATTTTTAATTATTAATTATTGCGAATTACTTTTACAATAAAATAAAGTTCAATTTGTTGAACATGAGGGGATTTAACTCCACCATTGACGGTCCAAGACCGGATAAGAAAGGACGAGGGATGAAATGACAGTAATACCTAATTAGTAGAGATGTGCAAATGTCGTGAAATTTTCGTGTCACGCGTGAATCACGTGATTCGTGATTACAAATTGAAAAAATCACGCGTGCGTGCGTGATCGTGATTCAAAACTATAATACCGTGCGTGATCGTGCGTGATTTTTTATATTATGTTTATCCTTTGTATTGTAATTTTTCGACCTTTTCCTCAATATTTTTTTTTGAAGATCTTGAAGTAAATAAAGAAATTACGAACTAGGATCAGAAATGCTAAATTTACTTCTAACCATTTTCTTCAATACCAGGTTCTCTCACCATAACAAAGATGATTTTGCTGAGGGCCAATAATCAAATAAAAAAAATAATATTACAGAAACGACTACAATCATCTTACATTGTTTAGTGTAACTAAAGAGAGATTCTATAGCAATTGAAACCATACTATGATTACAAAAACATGTATTTTTTTAGTATATTTGCAGTTAAAGTTATATTTTAAACAAAATATGATTAAGAACACAAATAATCTATGGTTTTTTAGAACGATACTATTTTTATATACAACTATAGTATGATTAGTTTTAATCATAATCTATTTATATTGAACTAATGTAATACAAAATTGCGATATTAAGATCAGATATATGTACTTTCATAATAGTATTATTTGACTCCAACCATATAATTTAACCATTGTATGGTGATCTTAGATTGCCAACTCAAAACTATAAGTACAGCATTTTAAATCTCGATTATTTTTATAACTAGGGACAGAAACAACTTATTTGTTATCAAGTTTCATAAACTAAATTATTTTGTTGCATAGTGTAATAATGATTGAACTTTTATGTAAAAGAAATTTAATAAAAATATTTTTGTTTGAAAAGTATTTTACCAGTTTTAATTATTAGGTGTCTGTTAACGCTTCGTTGTACGTTATCGGTATGTGATTTACTAACAACTGGTTATATACGAGTATGTATGTATTTATGTTTGTATGAATGTGTAGTTACCGCTGCTATTCTAGATTTGTAAATTTTAAATCGCTTATCCCCAAGATATTTTAAGAAACTACAAAAAGAACGATTATAGTATAGCCCCCTTCCTTTGCTTATTTTCATTAATTTTCCCAAATACAAGAGATTGCATTCTCCCAAAATTTTAAATATTTTACCAACAGCATTTTCATACAGTTTCATAAAAATTAATTTTTTAAATTAAGAGTGCCATAAACGAACATTATGAAAGAAAAGAGATGCCATTAACATGAACTTCCAAATGCACTTAAATGCAATTAAGCAGATTTTCCATCAAATTAGACAAATAACAAATGTACGATTGCTTGTTCTATCTCTCAATAATCATTTAGTTATTTTCTTAAAAATTCATTATAGATTAACAAAAAAAAACTAGTAAAGTGTGATAATTACAATATCATTTTTAAAAAATGTGTGTGTGTGTGTTTTTATTTTGTTGTCTTTCGCTCTGCGTACAAAAAAGAAATGTTCACGACACCCAGTAATTACGAACATTAAACGGCCCGATACTCTGGGATTACATATGAATGAACGTCAGGCAATCATTTCCTTGATATGGATTTTGTCGCCATATGTAATGCTTATGTGTGTTATACGTATTGTTGCTTCACCTGTCTAATTGTGTATGTGGCTGACTGTCTGTCTGCAAGCAGGTCTCATCCAGTGTAGCCAGGTGTGGGGATTTGTCCCCCAATTGGGGATTTTTGCTTATTTTTTGGGACAGATTATCGTGGGGAGGGATTTGGGGATATTTCATTTTCAGTATACCTATTATCAATTTTGCATTATTTTACCAATTTCTTTCATACATATATTTACATACATATATGATTATGTATCTTTCCGTTTTTCTTCTCTATATTTCGATTATTTCAAAAGGCGATGGTATTGAGGATGTTGGTTTTTATAACAATTTGTTTAAAACTTTTAAAACCAGAATTTATTGAATTCGATATTTGCCAAAATGGATGTACTAATTGACGATAAGGAAAGTAATTTCGCTGTTGGTGAAATTGATGTTGGCATAGAGTGTTCAAAGGAATTAGAAGCAAAAGGAGTTCAAACTATTTTATTTAGATTATTTAACTGTACTAGCAAAAGAAATGCTGAAAATATTCACTGAGAGTATGGAACATTTTGAGTTACAACTCGAAAGCATAGAAAAATAATAAATTTGATTCCGTGTGTGGAATTTTAAAATATTCTATGGATTCAAAAGTTCCATTGAGCACATACGAATGCATTAACTTAAATAAATGTATGTAATAAAATTAATAAAAAAAAATTGTTTTTTATGATGCTTAATATAAATATATTTGTTGGGGACAAAATTGGGGATTTCCAGTTTTAAAATGGGGATTTTTGGGGACAACACTCTTTAATTTGGGGACATTAGACAATATTTACCTGGCTACACTGGTCTCATCGTGGAGCATTTTTTTACAAGAAATACCAATGTAAAGCTTTTGTTTTGATTACAACATTTAATGATTTTTTTTTTGTTTTATATGTTGTAAAAATTGCAAAACTTATTTTCAATCAAGAGCATGACTGAAGTAAAAACCAAAAAAGAATTGTTCAATAAATTTTGAATTGTTTTACTTCCTGTGCACTTGCTTTTTTCTCTTAAAATCATTGAAAATTTATTGTATGATGGCGTAGTGTGGTGATGGTGGCACATATACTGGCGACTTTAAATTGGTTGAAATTTTAGCATGACCAGCATTTTGTGAATGTTCGTTTTATTGTAGGTTGTTTAAGGAAGAAAATTGATAAACAGGTATAATATATTTCTATCACAACATAAAATAAAACTCTGTAAAGTTGTTTCATTACTTAACTTAATTTCGTTGAAAAATTATTTCAATATGTATTTATAATTAATGTTTCTTTAACATTTTGATAAATGTTTTTCCGCCAACAAAAAGAATCATAAAACTTGATGTTAGTGTCTATTAACGCCTTTTTATATACAAACATAATAATTGTAAATATAATATGACTCCGTATCCCATTGAATACAGTAACACCTTTTGTTAGTCAACACCTGGCTCGTTAGGACTAAACGGAAAAACATACATATAAGGAAGATTGTCCTTTAAGATCTTGTGATTGATAATTAAATGATTTTTATAAATAGAAAATTTATAAAATATGTTTAGTTTTCCAAATACAATTTTGTGTGTTTTTAGTACATACCCGCAGGTGCATATCCAAAGTTAAATTATATCTTTTATACTTCAAGTGCTTACCTACAAATATATAGAAAAATAATAAGAAAATATATTAAAATTATTGAAAAAGGTATTTATAACAAATGAAAAGATTATCTTAAACTTCAACAAACTTCAATGCGTTTTATTTTTAACCGACTACAAAAATTTAAGTGCTATATATTTTTTTTAAGCTATTGCATAGCTTCTATAGCGGGCTTTGAGGCGACCGAATCAAGAAATTTTTAAACGTTTGTTTCTTAAGTCTTTTGTTTTTGAAACGAAAAAACCTGACACTAAGTTTGTTTCTTAAGTCGTTTGTTTTTCTAAGTATTTAAATCGCCCTATGATGTTAACCCCTAAAGTATGCTATTGATTTTGATTTCATTAACATACAGAATTGCCAGAAAAACAACGGAGTTATTAAACAAAACGTAATAATATAATTGCATAAGTTGATAAAAAATGCTATGCAATAGCTTTGCCGCGGCAGTCCCCGAGAGCCACATGTCTTGCAGTATGGCCTTATAAAATCGGAGTAAGTTGTCCTCTTGCCCCTCTCAACCCACTGCCCCGCCCTTTTAAACATTTTAAAAATGTTTTTATCTGTAAATATTTGTCTTTAGCGAACGATTCTCAAAATTCATTTTTTGCTTGCTGTGGTTTTCATGCAGCTTGGTCGAATTCTCTCCATTTTTTTTTTTTCTAAAATCGGTCGGAAATTTTTTCTCCTAAAAAATATATATTTTTTGAATAACTCCTGCATTTATTGAAGTATGCTCCCATAATTATTTTATCGGAGAGGCAAGTTGCCCCCCGTAATATTGGACCCATAGTAATTAAAGCGCTACTGAAATATTGTTTATTAAATCAACCCGATGAACCCATTTAAATTTTTTTTTATTGAAGTCTATTATTTGCCAGAATTATTTCTTCAAGATTTGATTAAAATAATTTTTTTTATAAAAAACAAACAACCCGCAAAGCGATTAGCTTGTTTGCAGAAAACACCCAGGATCTCTGGCCAAAAGCGAACCGACAACCTCCGGACTATTAGGCTAGCATTGTTACCTATCAGACACGTCGTCACCCCATGATAAATACACGATATTTTACCATGATTTTGCAAAAAATAAGCTCAATAACTTTGTTTACCCTTCAGCATAAGTGGATTGAGTGTAATTGTATCATCAGTACTGTAGGATATTTGTGATAGAACTCAAATTTCTAAATGCAATTTTTATTTTTGTGTGACAGGACACAATTTTCATAAATTAATTTATTAAAAAAACATTCACGTAGCGAGAAAATATGTGTGGAAGGGCTTTGAGCTTTTGAAAAATTTTATTCCTGTTTTAGAAACAACTTAACAATGAAAAAAATCGTAAGAGGCGATTCTCCCCTAGACCCGATAAACTACACTAATGCAAAGACTCTATCTAAGCACTCTAAGTAAGTAATAAAATGAAGCTTTCTTTCTTTGAAACATTGAAATCGGTAAAGTTTCAAAATTCACATACACACACATCACAAAAATTATATAAAGTACAACCTACCTAATTCGGACACTCGCTAATTCGGACTATCCAGAATTCCGAACATTTAAATTTTTCGGACAGTTTTTTGAATCTATAAAGTTTTCTTAATTATATTTTTGAAAGTATTTAAAAAAGGTAAAAATTAAATTTATTAATTAATCAAAACAATAATTGTGTAAGTTTGTAATTTTTTTTGGAAACAAATAAAATCTTATTTTTTTAAATGAATATTTTTGGTAATTTTTATTATTTTTCTTTATGTTTTCTGTAAATTAATTAAATACAAATAAATTCTTAAGTGTACTTATATTTCTGTTCGGTAATAAAAACAAATTATATGTATGCACATTGTACATCCTCTAATACGGAAACTATATCTGTCTGGTTTAAAGAGGTTGTACTGTACTCATATTCAATTTTAAACTTTTATCGCTTTTCATTCCCAAAAAATTAACTCAGTTATTGGAACTGTTTTTTGCTGTTAAGAATTATCTTTTAATCACTACCCACAAGGTGTCAATGCATGCCAATCCATCATTTGCTCACATTCGCCAAAATCTCTCAGAGACGGTAGGTATGACCAAAGTACAATTTTAATGAGCTATAAAATTTTTTACAATCTCAACTTTTAAATTTTTAAACAAAGTATTTCCATACGTTTTGTTATAAACAGAGGGAAACTTAAATTTTCCCATTATTTCACACTGCTTTTCAAAGTTCAGTGTTCCTCTTTTAAGATTAGATATTTATTTAAATTTTTTCAAAGTATGTATATATGTATCTATGTATTCATACTTACGTTGATTATATTCAACCTAAAAATAATGTAATAAATCAAATATTTAAATGGCTATTTTGGAATGCTTTGATAAATTGTGTAGAGCCAAAATAAATACATGTAAAAAGCATTTGTTCTTAAAAAATTTAATTACAGTCAAAAACTTGATTTGTATAATTCGTAACACAAAACCTTTAAATGCTTAGTTGCATGGCAATAAATGAAGCAAAGTTGTAAAGAAAGAACAAAAAAAAATTTTAGAATAATTATTAAAAATATTACGAACCATGAGAAATATGCTACGAAGTACAAAGTTGATACATTTGCATAGAACTAATGAAAATATTTTTACTAAAACTTTACAGGGGTCTTGCCCCAGACCATTAATATATTAAATGATTTCCTTAAGATGATTATCTTTTACATCTTCGATTTCTCTCAATACATTTTGCTTAATAGACATTCAAATGCCAACCAACATTAAAAACTTTCTAAAGAACTATAGAAAATAAATTGTTTTATTTTTTTTTTTTTAATATTTTTTCTTTAATGAACATCAACAGGTGTACGTACACACAAAATGTTAAAAGTCATCCGTACTTAACTAGATGATTTTTTTTTTTTTTGCTCATTTTTCAAATACGCCACCAAAAAACTTTCCAAAGTGTAGTACACTTTAGTACACTAATGTTTAACGACAATATGAACTATTGTTCTTTTCTTATTCTTATTTTTTTTCTCCTGTTGTTTATTTTATACTCTTCTCTGATTTATTATTGTAATTATTTAGTATTTTATAACCTTAAGCGCGAAAACCGTTAGCAAACTAAAAGATTTTAAAAATAAAATAGATAAATTGTTGTTTTTAAGCGCCCTCAAAGCTGTAATCATACAAAACAACATGATAATACAAAATTCAACTATAAAATTTTTAAGTACATAGACAGTGATGTCAACATATTAAAGGAAAAAGAAAATCCTGAAAGTAGATTTAAATTTTAATTTTCGAATAAGTCCATACAAAATATGATAACTTTTCTTATAAGTAACGTTTTTTCAAATTGTACTTGAAGGTATTTAAAAAAAATATACTTTTTATACCCTTCACTAAGAAAAGGTATTTATAGGCTTGTCATTCCGAGTGTAATTTCCATAATATTTATATGAGACTCATAATATATATATATATATATATATATATATGTCATATGTATCTGGATCCGTCTGTCCGTATCTCTGTACGTCTTTCTGTCCATCTATACGTGAAATCAGGCTTCCGAAACCATTAGAAGAATTAGCGACTTCGGTTTTGGACTGTTGTATCAGATTTGTCTTAAGTCGATTCGTAATGAAAATCACAAAAATATTTAAAAACGATTTACCGTCAAGGCGCACGGGGGCACAAGGGTTCCCCTCCTTTGTATGGGACACTTCCGGTATAGCTAGAAAGCTGAAATTTGGTACACAGGTAGGTCCTGATGAGAAATTAACGAAAAAGATTTTTAAATTGGCTCTTTTTATCTGGGGGGCTAGGGTGCCCCACCTTTATATGGGGCACTTCCAGTATAGCTAGAAAGCTGAAATTTGGTACACAGGTAGGTCCTGATGAGAAATTAGCGAAAAAGATTTTTAAATTCGCTCTTTTTATCTGGGGGGCTAGGCTTCCCCTTCTTTGTATGGGGCACTTCCGGAATAGCTAGAAAGCTGAAATTTCGTGCACGGGTAGGCCCTGATAAACAATACATACAAATATTTATACAAAAACAGCTTAGATCAAAGAAGTAAGATCCGCACAAAAACATAAATGTGAAAATAAGTCCAAGTTCCTATCCAACAAATTTCGGCCGTAAAAAGTACTGAGATCAAAATAAGGCCCAAGTTCTTAATAGGTACAATTCAATCTCATTTCTAGGCAACCTGTAAGCTTGGCAAAATTTTTTTGTCTTTCTAATATGGGAAGGAATTCTTGGAAAAATATTGCCAAACTTTAGGTTGTCTAGAAATAAGATGTAATTGTACCTATCAAGAACTGGGTGCTTATTTTGATCTTAGTACTTTTTACTTCCGACATTTTTTGGATAGGAACTTGGCCTTATTTTCACATTTATGTTTTTGTGCGGATATACCATACACAAAACGCCTTAACTACACAAGTTTGTTTGTGTAGGTGTGATTTATGGAATCATGTATTATAAGAAATTTCAAAGAGTTATAACAAAAACGAATTCGATGAAGCAGAAATTGTGCGTGTCTACAAATGAATACCTCCAAAATGGATTTAGTTCTGTTAAATTCCGCTGCATATTTCCCTCATATAAGGGGGTCACAAACAATCAAGATGTCAGTGAATTAACTTAAAAAATTTCACTGTTTAAAATATCAAAGCGAGTTGAAGTGTCCCTGTTTCAGGTAATTTTCAGCATGATATTTTTCTAGTTTTTCTTTGTAAATAGATTTCTTTTAATATGTATAGTTAGACAGTTTTGATGATTTTTTTTTATGAATTTTAATAAACAATATTTAAATCTAGAATACAAATTAATGTGGCAAAGTGTTAATTAAAACGCCAATTGTACATTACTAATCCAGTTCAAAGAAAAGATACAAACACGCATTTAAAAATTATCATTATAAAAGAAAACATCAACAATAAATAACACTATTCTCAACTTTTCAAAGGTTATTTGAAAAATTATATAAAACAAGCGGAGAGACAGAAAAATAATAATAAAAATTATTAAAGTACATACATACTAATGCATTTGTTATTTCTACATAAAAACAAGAACATGTTTGAGTTTCAATTAAATAAGATTTCTGGCTCTTATGACAGACGAAGGTTTGGGAAGACAGTGCGTCAGTCAGTCAAGTTAGTATGTACGATGGGTGACACCGTAAGAGGTAAGTAAGAATAGCGACTGTGACTACTCTCGAGTCAGTGAGTTCTCATCTAATTAAATAATAATAGTAAATAATACAATGGCGGAAAAATATAACAACAACTAAAATTCAACAATAATGACATAAACACTTTAACGGTTACTAACAACCAACTTATGATGTCTTGATGTTCTTCTTTGGAAATTTAAGCTATTAAAGAGTCAACCACAGACAATTTAGTTCTTTCTTTTTATGAAATGGACACTGGGGTCGATTTTAATAGTCTCGAAAATAGTTTTTAGTTTGTACTGTTAAATGTTGTGAAATGTATTTTTTTTAAATTATAATTTATGTTGCAACATGTGAAGAATTTTGTGATCAATTTTTGTTTAGTTTTTCTCTAAGAAGAATTCTAAGAAATTTACAACTTCCATTAGATTCTTAGTACTGAAAAATTCTGTCATCAAATAAAAAGAAGTTAATCTGTGTTTATAATTTATTTTATAATTTTATAATTATTCGATTCACTAACCGTATCATGTACAATTTATTCAAATACTCTTGTTTTATTATTTGAGAATTATTTTTAATTAATTATTTGTATTAAATTTAATTTGGACCGAATATATGTTGTAAGGGAGATATTATGGGCTTCAAAATTATTCGATTATAAAATCTATATTGCGGCACTTAACAGTTTTAAGCTATTGCATAGCTTCTATCGCGGGCTTTGAGGCGACCGTATCAGGAAATTTTGAAACGTTTGTTTCTTTAGGCTTTTGTTTTTGAAACGAAAAAAACCTGACACTAAGTTTGTTTCTTAAGTCTTTTGTGTTTTTAAGTATTTAAATCGCCCAATGTATGTTAACCCCTAAAGTATGCTATTGATTTTGATTTCAATAATATACAGTATTGCCAGAAAAAAACGGAGGTTTTAAACAAAACGTAATAATATAATTGCATAAGTTAATAAAAAATGCTATGCAATAGCTTCACCGCGGCAGTCCTCGAGTGCCACATTTCTTTGTTTGAAGTGAAAACTTCTATTGGCGCGGTACGAAGGTTTTGGATGAGACAAAACCTCAGAACTCGCGATATCGTCACGCTTTTTGACACTTATAGCATCTCTGTTTGTACGAATGCCTAGTCGGAGTGAAGTTAACAACCTACAGATAACACATAAATTTTTTTCGCTCTCTTGTGGGTGATGTTGCCATATATGAGAAAAACACTCACTTTTTGGTGCACCAAAGAAGGCCCACTCTTCAATTTGAGCGAAACTGATTAACAGCCATACCTAAACAAGAGCGGCAAGCGTTTTTTAGCTGTCAAAAGTTCTCATGCCCATACAATTTGTATGGAGCATCCCGAAATAACGCGGCGGTAACGCGGCGGCAAAATTTTGCAATTGGAAAATCCGATTTTGACAGCGCGTTTAATAGTGAAGTTAGCTGCAAAAGACAAGCACTCATGATAAAATGACTATAAGGTAGTCTTACAAGCCCAGCTGACAATTCTTGTAAATTACTTGTTTTTTATTTCAAATGTTAAATTTTGATTTGTATTTATTTTTTCGTATTTGAATGAATAATTTTTATTTATATTTTTGTCACAGGTTGAAACATACACACATACACATTTATACTTTTGACTTCTGAGGAATTTTTTTTGTTGTGTTTGTTGTAGAGATGCATGTATTATTAGGTTATGAGTATACTATTATAATCAGGGTTGTTATATATTTTGTAATAACCCTGTTTTTATGACAAAGCGTTGACGCTCTTGTTTAGGTATGGTATTTCAGCGTTAACGCTAGGCGGTAGAAAACGTTCCGCTTTCCGCTCTTATCTAGGTATGGCTGTAAGAAGAGTACACAAAGATGGCACTCTCTTCATTTTGAGCAAAAAAAAATTAGGTTGTTAAGTTCTCGGGCACAGTTGCATTTGCGTTTACAATAAGTGGCATGGCAAAACTAGCAGGTATGTGCAGTTCGACAACAAGTACAACAATCCAAAAACAACATGTATTTTGTTGGTATAAAGCACTCGCTTTTTGTATTTTTAGTAAATCATCACTATATTTTAAATGTTACAACAAATGCAATACTACTTGATTTTTTATTAAGACTTTTTTAAATCAAAAAAAAAAAAGATACAATGAAAAGTTTAATGGAATATTAAGACAGGAACATAGTGAATTTCCAAACCAAAAAAAAGCCTTTCATGTGGCTCAGCAGAATTAATTCATGATACAGGATATTCAACAATTTTATTGCAGGTGTTGTGATGGGCCGTGAAGAGTAAGCGCCAAACAACTCTTTTAATGAGACCGTGGTTGGTCTTTAATGTGACCTTGGTTAGACATTGTCAATAATCTAAGGAACATGAGAATTCCAAATACACAGCAGAACAGAGCAACGATGTTTTTGCTAGACGCAATTCTTAAGTAATTTTTATAAACGTAGTTGCAATTCTTATAAAACAGTTTGTAAAATTTGAATACGCTATGTAGCGCCTGTTTAACCATTGGGTTATTTTTATTTACTTTTTTTTAACAACCAAAACTCGTAAATCGAATTCGAAAATACCAAAACATTTTATTGATGTTGGTTTATTATATTAAAACAACTCGATAATAAAAATGTTTGCTTGGCATGGAATTTTCGCGATTTTTGCAACTTTTCATGGTTTACTTATTTATTTACTTTATGAGATTTGGTTAAGCTTTAGAGCTTTAGTGATTTTTCTAATACATTTCATTTTGCACAAATTTTTGCGCTATTTTTAGTTGTAGCCAAAGAAAATATCACAATCGAGAACTTAATAACAAAAATCGATTTTAGAGAAGATGTAGAAGATGTAGCCAATTGCTTTTGAACACATTGGATTGACATTCCACAAATTTTTTTTTGTTATTGATTATTTTGGAAAATATTAATATGCATCATTTGAAAAAGACCATTACAACAGCTTTCTACAAAACAATTTTCACCATTTAAAAAACGATCTAAATAAAATTAATTATTATTATCAGCCTTGGCTTCCAAATTTATGTTAATTTATAACCATCTCCCATACAAATGGCAGCAATCAATTATAAAATAAAATAACAAATGATTTCATCTATAACCCGCCATTTAAATTTTCTGCCACTTTGAAGAAACTTCCTCCGAACACTAGAATACGATTCAACCAAGCAGTACAGCATAGCAAACCTTAATTAATTACAGCCAAATATATGAAAACAAAAACCAAAATTTCAATAGTCTGTTTGGTTTAAACTTGAAAAAAATAAGAAAAACATAAGACGAACAGCTACAAATTTTTATTCAGATTAAATTACAAACGAAAGAAGGAAAACAACAAAACTGCCAACAACTTTCCAATTATGACTAAAATGAAACAAAGCAACATTTATATTAACGATCAATGATCTTTCAATAATCAACTTTGACTACCAGCAAAACCAACTGGCAACAGTCAAGCTTTACAACTGGAATTTATAGAAAATTATAACGAAAAATGTTCGTTGCACAGAAAACCAAAAAAAAAACGTCTAAACTTAAAACTAAGTCGAAAACAAAAGACAAAGAAACTCCTCTTTGTAATTCCTAGAAATTAAAATCAACCAAAAAAAAAAAAATAACATCAAATTATAAGTTTGGCTTTAACAGAAAATTTGAATTAATAACAAACATTTTTAAAAAGTTTTTGTTTAAATACTTGTATGTGTTGTCAGCAGTAGATTGTTGCATGTTTTCTTGCCACAATTTGTTTTTTACATACTTTACTTAATTGTGTTATTTCTTTGCACATGTTTAGCAAAATTTACAAAATCAAAATATTAGCAAACACAAAAATTAATTATGCATATACTCGTTTGCATGCACATGTGTACATTCATTCGTGTTGCTCAATTTAAATAAAACACTGAAATATTTATGCATAAACGTATTTACAATTGTAACAGAATTATACAGAATTGAGTGCCGCAAGATATGAAAATGGCCACAAGGAGCTTCTGAAGCAATCACACAAAAATTGGTGCCACTAATTATGTAATTAAACACATTACTTTTGCTTGCTGCAGGGAAGCAGCAGACATTACAATATATATAAATCAATAATACAAACTATTTAACAAATTATTAACGAGTATTAACTATTAATTTAAAAAAAAATTTGACACGATCTAGACTTTCAGCTTCTCCAATTTTATTGAAAATCATAATATCTGCAGAAACACGAAAAAAAGTTACTTAAATCATTTGGGCCTTTCCATAGAAAAATATACTTTTGTGTCACGTTCGCCACCCAGCAATTTAGCTTGTATTTCTATTCGAATTCGAATTTTTTTTCACTCTTTTATCAAAAATATGTAACTAATTTTCCAGTGCTACAACATTATGTCAAGGTCAACGTCATTTTTATTCGTACTTAAATGTCACTTTTTCGCATTTGTAAGTCACTAATACTGGACTGGAATTTACGTGATAAAACATACAATATGATAAGAAAATTGGTTACCACTTATTTAAATTTCCACTGAAAACATAACATTTTTAACTGATCTTTCTATTCTCTAATTGAAATTTTACTTTAACTTCTTTATATCGAGATCGCCAAATAACTCATTAAAGCAATTGTTTCATATTAATAGAATTTCTTCCTTTTCCAATAACGAGGTTCATTCAGGGTAACCAGAAAAAAATCGTTATATAAAGAGGTTTTTCGTTACTCTGAAGTTTGTTATATCGATGTTTCCCTGTATTTGATAATTTCTTCAACTTTTTAATTATTTTAGTGGAAATTGGAAATTTGTTTTGTGTTTAAGATATAATTTTAACCGGATTTAACATTTTTATGAATTTTTCAGATACTGTGATTGATCCAGTAGCAAAGTTTGTATAACGAAAGTTTAACTAAACGCCATGCATATTTGAGCTACATCAAATTCCATTACCTAACTTTAAAAAATTACAACAAAATAAATAAAGCAGTAAAATTTAGAGTGTTTTTTTTTTAATCATTTTCACTTTAATTAACAAACGGTGTAGTAATCTCTTGATAAATATTTCACTTTGTTCATTTAATTAATTAATCTATTAAACAATCAATCACATTTGATGTGTAAATTTCACTTGATGAGAAGTGATGTACGATATTTTTTGTATCCCTCTATCTTTATATTTATTATCTCTGCAATCAAACTACAACATTGTTTTTATGCACTGTTCGGCATTAACAAGGAAGTTGTCAAAATAAGTTACTTAATCAAATGCGATGTGTTATATATATTTTTTTTAAATACTTAAAGTAAAAGGTGTGCACTACGATGTATGAGAAAGTCAAAAGTGTAAGGCAAAAGCGATTTTGAAATGTTTTTAAAGCTTTAGTTCGAAAAAAGTATTATCTAAACAAATAGATTTTTATTTGTCAAATGAAACAAAACTTGTTAGCTTCAATCCTGAGCTTCAAGAGTTTTCCAAAGTTTTCCATGATTTTATTCGTACTTGGAATTAAGATACTTGGAACCAAGATATTTCAATTAAAAAAGTTACCATTAAGTTTCGTTACATGTCAGTTTAAATAGAATAACTGTATTTCGCCTACCTGAGCAATATTTACAATTTTCAATTCTGTGGTACTCACTCACATAAAGTCTTGGAGGATTAACATGCAGTTAATTACATTGAACTCATGTTGACTTGAAACGGACGTACGGATGAGAGCATACTGTTCATAATTATAAACAACAAAATTGCTCGTATTCAAATGTACAGCAATTTCCATAAGCAAAAAAAGAAAAAAAAATATTACAACTTTTTCCATCAGTGCTTCAACAATGTATGTACGTATTTGTGTATGTATAATGGAAATCGTAGCAATTGTAATTTGATCATCATCATCAATCCAAAAGATTTATAAGCATATTAATATATTTGTAGCAAAAATCCCATACAGGCTTACAACCACTTCGATAATTATTTGTATGTTTGAGCTAACAAAAACAATAAAAATAATACCTTGTAGTTCACAGAACTTAAAATAAGATTATTGTTTTAATTTATACAAAATATGAGTCAGTCTAATTCTCTGGAACTCCGAAAGGATAACAAAGTTCCAAGTTTTGGGAGTTTGTTATACTAAGGGAAAGAAAAAACTATTTCTTAGATTTAAAAAATCTATTTTTTTAATGATTTTTTCAGAACTAAATAAAAATGTTCAATTAAAATTTTAATTGAATCAGCAACTGTTTTAATTGATTTTATTGCCATTAAAACAATAGAATATAAAATCAATATATATATATGTTCCTTTAACTCCCACTGGAGCATAGGGCGCCAAAAAAAATTCTGAAGATTTTCAATTTTCTGCCTACAAAATATTGTTTTAATTCTATTAATAGATTTGTTTAAATATTCCAATTAAGCTTTTCTTTAATAAGAGATTTGATTTTATTGAGATAATCAACATACGAGTATATTTTCAATTAATTCTGTTGAGTTAAATCTATATTGAATAAAAAATATTGGTAAAAAATTTTTATATATATTAAATTTAATCAAAATTTAAAACTACATACATATGTACTTTCAATTAATTCTACAATCGAATCAATTAATCATGTTATCAAACTCAAATTTTTTCTAACAATTTTAAACGAATTTAATGTAATTTAAAAATTTAATTTTAGTGATTGAATCTACAAGTTTCATCGTATTTTTAAATTCAACAACGAAATTAATTGAATCAGCAATTCGTAATTGAAATCGAATTTTACTTTTTTTGTGTAAGATTTTTGTAATTAGTTTTTTTTTTTTTGTAATTAATTTCCCGTAAGTAATTGAATCTGAACTTTTCGTAATTTACAATCAATCAGGATTTACTTTTTTCTGTGTAATTTTCGATTTAAAAAATGTATTCTTGAGTTAATTGATCTTAATGTAGTTTTTAATACTTAAGTTATTGCAAACAGCAGGTGCTAACGAGAACAAGTGAAGGAATTGTTAGAGAATACCAGCAGTCCTTATCCATTAAAAGCTAAAATTCATCTAAAGCTCTTATCATAAGCTTATCCGGTTATTATGTTTTTCAATTACGTAATCTATATAAACTCTGTCGCATCTGACCTACCAGCAATCTCTTACTCTGTAATTTTGAATAATATTAATTCACTAAGAATATCGGTCCCTCAATGTTTTTTTTTTTTTTTTGTTTGAGTGTCCATTTCGTATCATTATGTGTATCGATCCATCCTTAAAGGCTAGTCCTATTTAAAGGTAGTATGGAGGCACTAAAGTGTAAACTGATCCTTTTATAAAATAAAAAAAAAATGTCGCTTATGTGACCGACCATTCCCTTTGAAGTACTGCAGAAAAAACACAGATGTAGTGCCACTAAATGAACCAGCGGGTAACCATATAAAAGTTATTATATGTATAATTAATATGCAAAGATTGACATAAACTATAATCCATTTCAGATAGCATTTGTGCACTTGCAAAAAAAACTAACAAAAGAATAATGGCAACACAACAAATCCTAGGAAAAAAATAATGAAAAAAGACAACAAACCACAACAACATCGAGTTGTTGCTTATTATTGTTCCATTCGATAAAGTTATTGTTAGTTAATTTACTTTATTCACTCTGTACAAATTGTAATTATCTAAGCGGCGGTACTAGAAACACACACACACTCGTATATGCAATAGATGTTCGTTTTAGACATACACTGCAAATCACTTAAATAAGGAACTTAATTTTATTAACTCGGAAGGAATGCATATAGAAAACCAAATATTGGGAAATTAAAATATTTTTGATTTTTTAATTTAGCAAAAATTTTTAACGATTTTTTTTCTTTTAATTATAAGATTTTTTTGCATCACTTGAACATAGAATTTTTTGATTTCAAAAATAGTAAACCTTCTATTAAGATTGTTTAAATATTAAATATTTTCTAATCCAAAGAAATTTTAAATTCACAGGCTTAAGTATGTACGTATGTAGGCTTAAGATAGATAAAATTAGGACTGGTTGAAGCTTAAAAGCGTAAACTTATATGTTTGATTTCATCATCAGAGCTGAATATTCTTTATCCTTATTAATTCTGCTGAGTCACATTTGTCACCAGACTGTTTAATAAAAATGGTTTGGAAGTTCACTATTTTTTTTTTTCTTATTATTCAGTTGAGCACCGAAAATTGTTTTTGTCTGTTCATCTATTACGACCATCTGGAGTTCTCTATTTAATAAAAAAAAATGAATTAACAAAGCAATTAGTTATATGTCCGAAAGCCTGATTAATTTAAATTGATTTGGACCATATACGACAAACAAATTCATATCCTTGAAAAACAACCCTCCCTCACATTGAAAGTATTTACAATTCCCCCGAAAATATTTTTCATAATTGGGCTGATTATTTGACAAGTTTCCACAATTCAAAAACTTATTTAAAACCATACTATTAACGCGCTGATTATCTCCGGATGTTAATATAATAGAAAATTTCTAAATGTGGCGTTACAGAAAAGTAAACGCCGATTGAAAGCAATTTAAAACAAAACAATATTTAAAGGACTCAATAAAAAATGCCTCAAAGTCAATATCACTGTATTGTTGGGATCGCCTTAGCGATCTATGGTTAACCGAATTTTTTTAATTAATTTTCGGCTCTAAAAAAAAATTACCCCAAACTAAAAAAAAATTGCTCCAAAAATATATTTTTTGGTGTTTTCAATGTTGGGGGTTATTTTTAACTGTGTCGATTTTCCCCACTTGAGGATTTTCAGCATTGCATTGGAGTCTAAGCTCGCAATGAAATAATGAGGGTGGTGTTGGCTGAAGTGGTTAGCGCGTTGGATACTAAGCAAACAATAACTTGGGGTCTGAGTTCAAACCCTGGCCAGAGCAAGTCAATCTACATCATTAATTTTTCTAATGTACATTGGTGAGACATTGTAGTAATTGTTGTCGGACTATTTAAGTGATGAAGGCATAGCACTGGTGACTAAAAAAACTGATGCTGTTCCAAGTTAATGTACACAACATCGCCCTCCCTCGTCGGTTAGCAGAAACATCGGCGAAGTAAAACAATTAATAAAATGCCAGCTAATACAGCTTAACATAGTTAATGCGTCTACTTAACACCGGAGGCGCCTCAACACTGCCTTAAAAATTAACATAACGCGCAAAGCAGAGTTGTGAAAGAGTTAACTCTTTTAAATTTTCAACATCAATCTTCTCTACCCTATCCCTCTCCCTGCATACGTAGGGGTCATCTCCTGAGTGCTGGTCATAATTAAAAAAAAAGTACCTAATGGAAGGCAGAAAATCTTGATTAAGCCTGGCCGTTTCTGGAACACAATGATGGAAAAAATCCTTAAGCCGCCTATGCTCGGAATCCTTTGTAAACAGTACTTAAATTCATTTTATGTTTAAGATAATTTTTTATGCTTAGGTTTTGGGCCATTTTAAGACCATTTGATATACTTTAGGGCAATTTTTCATTTTGGGGCCATATACATACATATCCTGGAGGAAAAGGAAAAGTTTTTATTAGAAACAACAACAAAATCTTTTGGGCCACTTTTCCTATTTGCACTAAAAATGTGTACCAAAATTTAGGAAAAATAGCACCAAATTTAAAAAATAAAAATGGCAACAAATTTCATGTTGTTGCTTTCAATACTAACTTTAGAGCCACCCATATATACTTATGGCCACTAGCTGATCGAGATATAAAATTGGGATTCCAAACAAATCGTTTATATGGTAGATCTCTATATATTATGGTACCAATTTATAGCTTGGGGGTTGAACTATAACTGCCCACGACCCCCCTAACAAATATCTCTTTTTAATTAATGTAAAAGATTGTTTCATTAAACGCAATTTAATGGAAATGAGTATAAAAACTTGTGTGGATCAGAAGTGGTCTGATTTAAATTAATAAACAACCTTGATGTATTTTTAATTTCTTTTTTTTTTATTTTTGTAATACATATGAGCAATTAATTATAAACGTAATTGAAGACCAATATAACAAATGTATGTATTTTACCTTGATTTCATAGAAAAGGTTAGTAAGAAATCATATTTTTTATTACAGTTCAAAAAACTAAAGAAAATCAAAAAGGAAAACGAGTTTCTGAATAGAAAAACAAACAAAAAATACAAGTATAAAAAGTGATCAAATGTGTTACTAATACCGCAACTAATTGTTGGTAATTTTTGTATTTCTTTCTTTTTTTTTTTAAATAAAAACAAAACTATAAGATAATTGTTCTCTTTTAACATTAAGCAAAATGTTTTGAAACGTATAATTCAATCGATATTGATTTGAATATTGATTGAATTGGAAAAAAATAAAGAAATAAAAATATAACTTATGCGCACGTACTCGTACTCGGTGACTTGTTGAGAAATTGATTTCTTAGCTTCAATATCAAAGTTATAATATTATTTCCGCTTCAGATTATGAAACGTCTTTTGTTTGTATTTCTATTTCTATTTTTTTCAACTTTTTTCAAGACAAACAACAAAATTGTATGCGTTTTGTTAAAGATGTTTTGCTTATTTGAGAGGTGCGTATGTATAGTGAATTGCAATTTGTACATAGATACATGATTGTTATTAAAAACTTAATGTGCTGCAATCCATATCCATTAGAATCAAAATATTATATTAAATTATGTTGGTAATTTTCTCATAAAAAGAATTCTACAAAATTATTTATTTAGCAAATACCAACAACACCTGAGCGGAATACAACTCACACAATATGATGTGAATTAGGCAAATACGAGTATACATACATATACATACGTTAAGTTTATTCACATGCAATCAATTTATCGTTTATTACTCGTATGTAGAACACCATTTTTATAAGAAACTGTAACATGATATTGAAAAAATTTAAGCTTGAAACACGGGTTGAAACGCGCGGTCATGCCAATTAGGGACTGAAAAAAAACAGCAGATCGCATCGTTAGGTCAATTTCGAACGGCTTTAATTAGAAGAAAATCGCTAATTACTTCGTATTCTTCTGTAAAACAGCATGAAGATAACTTTGTAGCTCCTCTTTTTTTAAAGGTTTAACAAACATACCATTTATAATTTTTTTTTTTTTTTTTTGTAAAAAAAAGAATTTACTTGCAGTTGTGCCCCATAAAATAAAGTCGGGGGCAAGTTTTTCCCCACACCCAGTCATCCTCTTGCAAATATTTATTATCTCATAACTCCTCTACTTATAAACCAAATTTTAAAATGTTTGTTATTTTATTTGAAAAGTAGGCAAGTCGTTCCCATTCCTTTTTTGAAAATCGGGGGAAAGTTACCTACCGCAAAAAATTTATTATTTATTAATAAAATAGACTTTACAAATTAATTCTTTTACACTCCTTTTTTTATTGGCGGATTTTTAAAATTCTTTGTTTCGTTTGATCGAGTTTTCTCACAGTATAGTCTCATTCTTTTTCTTTTTTTTTTTTTTTTTTTGGAAAAACGGATGGGCACCCAAAATACTGCTGCTTACTGCCTAAAAATCCATTTATCAAGCGACATTTTAAATTTTTTGGGGAAAATCACGTCAATTGTTCTCTCACCAAAACCTGCCCTCAAATATATTGATATTCTTATCACTCCTCAATTTATTGAACGATTTTACAATATTCTTCTTCTTGCTTGATCGGGTTTTTTTGCTGTTTGGTACCATAAATCGGAGGGAAAAGAAATATTACTCCGATAGTAGAAATAGAAGTGGGCCCCTGAAATATTGATTTATAAATAACTTTTCTTTAATGGAGACGAAGAAGATGCTCTAATAAACTTGAAATTAATTATATCAGGTTCAAAGATTTTGCATGTTGCATCGATTTGACAATCTCTTCGATTGGTGTGGCTCCATAATTTTGTTTATAGCATATTTCCCCTGTTTCCGGACCGATTCTCTGTTTTTTCCGTCCCTCCGAAATATTGCTTATCGCATAGATCATCCATTTACGGACCGATTTAGAAAGTTTACTTGCTTGCAGTACGGTCCCATAGAAATGTAAGCATCCGCTTGTAATATTAATTAATAAATTAATTCACTACCTTTGGATTAATTTTCAATTCACTACAGTGAGGGAAAAAAATATTCTTCTTAGGAAAAACCTGATTTCTTACCGCAATAAATTCATGCATCGTACAACATAAAATTAATAAAGCCTTTGAAGACAGATAAATATATTGAGTGAATGAGTAATTTGCTGACAATATATATATTTGCAACTCTTGAGGGGTGCGGGGGTCCCTGTGTGAATTTCATTTTAAATGCATATTAGTTTTTTTTTGCAAATGCCAATGTCAAGTGGAAGTCTAATAATTTATTAATTGAATTAATTCATAAAATGGCTTGCATCTAAAAAAACGAGCAATTAAAAATAATAACATTCCTATTCGATATCAAGTAAAATAATTTATATGCATTCGTCTGTTTATTTTTTATAACTAAAAAAATAATTTCAACCTTTCAATGTCTTGCATTCTTTGACTATAATTAATTTATTTTTATTTCTTTGTCATTTTGTATTTATCATTTACATTTACTATGCAGTTTATTTTTGGAATGAAAAAAGGCACATACACACATACAAATAAATAATAAAAAAATCTTAATTAAAAACTAGTTAGACCGCCTTGTTTGATTTTAGATGGCAAAAAAAAATAAAACAGTAATAATGTTAATTATATTTTTTGTGATTGCTTACTGTTAAATAAATTTAAGAAAAAAATTACAAATTAATTCTCAAAAGAAATTTGTAAATGTTTAACTGCTACTTAGTCATAAGATGTTTGTATATTTTTTGTGATTTGGCGAAATGATGTGCAAATAGGTTGAACACAATTTCTATATATAAATAAAAGTGTGTTCAAGCGAGGACAGTCACCAGCTGTACTCATGAAGAAGACCTCTGCAATTACCGGTCACAGAATCCTGTTAGCATAGAGGGTAGCATATGCAAACAACACTTTTCTAACCCTCCAGTTGGCATTCACCTGTGTGGGTTTGCGGCTACTGCGTGACCACTGTATAGCTCCTACACTGAAAAAACAGTTTTACATAAATTCAACGAACTCCCGTTCCTTGAATTAAATTCTTTGAAATTCAACCTATTATACGTTGTTTCAGTAAAATATTCCTTGAAATTAAAAGTAAAATTGTATGTATTTATGAACTCAAAGTCGAAAACATTATTGAATTTATTCGTTGAATTAAACAATGAACTAGTTTTTTGATTTAACGTATAATACGTTGAATTTAAGAAAACACAATGAGCAAATACATTGATTCAAAGAACCTGTTTCTTTATTTTAAGTAATATACGTTGATTTTGTTGTATGAATACGTTGGATCAAGGAATAAATTCTTAAAAATCAACGTACGGTTTCACCTATGGTTTCTTAACTTCAACGAACTGGTACGTTGAATTCAACAAGCCAATGATTGCCATACGTTGAATTCAAACAACCTGTTCCTTGGGTAAAAAATAAGGAATAAATTCGTTGAATCAACGAATTTTTTCCTTGAATTGAAATTGCTTTTTCGGTTGAGTGTAGTCGAGTATCAAAAGAGAACCCCCAGATATTAACTTTCTTTCGACTTTGGTCTTAGATGCCTTCTCACCCTTTCTTTGTACTTTCTTTGTACACAGGAGCCAACAGCTCCATTAAAATGAAGGGCAACTACTATAGGTTGTTTAAGCACAGAAGCCATGTTTGTTTTATAGAATCATACTATTGTTGCATATCAACTAAACTTTTGTCATAGTCAGAATTTTTTTTAGCAAACTTTTACTGATAATAGCAATCATTTTAAAACAATTAAGGTACATGGTAGCGTAGATCAAGCTTACTCGTATGTGTAACTTGACTTTATTGTCATACAATTTTTTTTTTTTTTTTTGGTGGGGCAGTAACAACTTGTTTCCCCAAATCTTTTTGTATTTAGATCTGGGCAGGTATTAAAAACATAGTATGGAATAAGAAAAATTTAGTAGAATGGATCTAAAAGAATTGCCAAAAAGATCGAATGTCGATAGTGGACATATGCAAGAGATTGAGGAGGGAACGTGTAGAAGGTCATAAAATAAACAGAATTGATTTATAAATTAGTTTTAATTCAAAACAAGTTTTTCTCCCGAATCAATATTTAACAATTTTTTAAAATCCTGCCTGATTTAGTGTTCGAAATATTAAAATTTACATAATTTCGTTTAACAGTTAAACAGTTTTATTTCAATCGATTAGCGGATTAATCAAATAATAAATTAAAAAACCTTAGCCGCAAACAATGAAAATACCCCTTGAAGTCGGTTAAAAATTAGTTGAGTCTGCTGATTTTGTCAATAAAACCGTTACAATGAACCGTTACGATGAAATAAATTTTTTATTGCCGATTTAATCACATTGAATTCCTTTATTATATATGGCGGCAACACTCATGCTAATAATGATCAATCTCGATAATAGATACAAATTACTACTTCATTTGATATCAATATTTTCATAGCTATTTTTATTAAAATCTAGCAACGAACAGTACTAATATAATAAAGTTAAAATAATATGAAAAATTTTAATTTTAAACTTTTTAAAACATTTTTTAGACACACTAACTTTTAACACAAACGGCGCATGTGAATGAGTCATAATACTAAAAAAATAAATTATTAAATTATTAAATATTCAAAATAATTAGTATTTTTTGCAAAACTGAAAACAAAAACTCATTAAAGTCATGAGATGTTAATGAATTTCACAACACAGTAGTTTGCGTTCTAAGCTCTGCTATCTCTCTCTCTCTCACACTCTATTCTATTAAGACTTTTTTTAGCTGCTAAAAACTCACCTGTTCTTTAGGACACTTCAATCGTTCAATTCTTTTTCACTTGTACACGTGTACAAAATAATATTTGAAAATATTTATGTCATTTTTTAAAGAGACCATAAATGCAACTAACTTTTTTTTTGAGTACCAAGAAAATATAAAATATAATATCCAACTTTTTTGTGCTTTTATATATATATATATATTTTTTTATAAAAAAGCTGTCTCTAATATTCATATGAAGAAATAAATAATTTGCATATAATGTGTTTATTTTACTTTTTCATTTTGTAAGAGAGTGTATGCAATTTAAAACCCAACTGCAAATTACAAACGAAACCGCGAAATTGTCTCTTGCTTCTTTGAAAATAATAAGAAAAAAATTATATAGTATTTATGTATGTATGTATGTTGCAAGTATATATGTATAATGTTTATGTATATAAAAACACTTGTCGACCATAAAAAGTATTACTTTTCGTCGTACATGCATTATTGGAGTTGTGAAAAAATAAATAATTACATGCCAGTGAGTACCAACTACTACAGCTAACAGCTAAAAGGTTAGGTACACATAGTGATGGAACCTAATCGCCGATTTTAAGATGAAAACATCTAGAATTATGCAGAAGACAGAAGAAAATTAATGCAGATAGAAAACCTTGTTCTTTTGTGTCATATGATGTGAAGCGTAAAATTAAATTATTAAAGGGTGCAAGTACTACCGCCCTCTAGTTAGTTTTATTGTACTCTTATTAGCTTCACCTGTAGTTAAAGATGTAATAAAAGCGTTCAACGAACTTGCGACTGATGGTCAAACATGCAATTGTTTAAAAAAAATTTTAATTAACACACTTTACCAAAAAATTAATACTTTTTCCAATTAATTTCATAATTGAATCGATTATTTATGTGATTTAAATAATTCAAAATTGAAATATACAATTGTCGTCGATTCGAACAAAATAATTAATTAATTCTTTTTTAATTTCAACTGATTTTTAACAACTTTTTAGCAAAATAGAAATTTCGTTTTTAACTACCAAACCGATGCATTTATTTCTTTTTTCCACTACTTGAGCTTAAGTGATTCATATGAAACCTTCCACCAGTTTTTTCTTAAAATCTTGTAGTCAACGTACTACGTTCTTTTGAAAAAGGACAGTGGGCAGAAAACAATTGATGAAACAAAGTGCAGTATTTTACAATTTTGCTAATGTGTGTTTTTTAGATGCATTAAATGTCTGTATTGTCATGTTCAACTTATTAATTGTGTTACCCTACCGACGATTTTAATAACATTAACACCGAAGAATTACAACACTCAGCATAAAATAGTATCAATAGCTAACATCACTTTTCAGTGTGCTGTGGTAGATATCACTTAAACAGTTTCACGAAAATTGGCACAATGAACTACACATCAGTAGTAAAGCACATCACGAAAAAATTTATATTGTTAATGAATAGTCCCGAGAGATGGAATCTTTATGAATAACTTAGTACTAAAGGAAATTTACCCAAAATATTACAAACACAGATGCAGGTAACAGACAAATATTGCTCTTACTTTTTCCTATTTTTAACATGAAACACTTAACACTTTAACTTTAACTTAAACTTTAACACAAAATATTTTTATTCTTTTAATTTTGCCTTCTACATATTTTTGAAAATAACAAAAATAAGCTTGGGATTTGATATTAGAAACAAATTATATTTTTTTTTTTTTATTTTCAAAATTTTTCGATTTTTTTCAAAAATAGGCAGTAATTTTTTACAAAATCTTAATGGAAACTCATAAATACGAATTAAGAGTAATTTGAGAAATCACAAAATTTGTTTTCATAACAAACAAACAAAAGAAAAAGCACTTGTGTTCAGTGCACACAATTTTGTCAAACTACCTTCAAAGCAAGCACATCTGTGGGTAACTACAATAATAATTAGCCACATTTGGAATGCGAAACATGTCAACTTTTTTTTCTATGTTCATTATTGTTGTTGGTTTTTTTTTTTCTTTCTTTATTATTTTTTTTTCAGAAATATTTTAGTTAGAATAGCGTTAGCCACAATGTAAAAGGATGCTGTATAGGTAACAAGAAAGTATTCTATGGCAACAAAATATATATGTTTGTATGTGTATGACCTAAACTGGTCCAGGTAAGAGCATATTTACTAGGGAGGAACTGATATACACACCATCTAATGAAATTTTCACAGCTTTTAATGAACTAAGACCCCTTTTGCACACACAAAGTTTACTTTGACAAAGTTTTTTCAGTTTTCTTTTAAATTTTGTTTGGTGTTCGGACACACAAAATTTTGTTTTACAAATTCTGTTTCATTTCTTTGTTCTTCTTGGTGTTTTTTTATATCTCTATATATATGTATATACATACTTACATACATACATTACAAATTCAAGTATGTATAAACGACGAACGAAGAACAAAGCAACTTTGCGAGAACATCAAAGTCTATACTTCTTTCCCTTCTCTCAAACAAACTCAGGACTTTGCAAAGTAAACTTTGCGTGTGCGAAAGGGGTCTAACGTCGGTAGTTTAACCATTGATATGTATGAATATCATATAATTAGTTAATTAACTAAAGAGTTTTAATTTTGGCCATAAATGCTACTTATCGTCCTGTACAAAAGAGATAATACTCACCACTCGTCTGGTGGCGTACAACAGTACTGAATTTCCCGTCACCGGTTTCTGCCCTAAGCAAGTATTTAGTAAAAATAAAATCCACAAGAAATATTTTTAACAATCAAATTTTCTGAGCATTTCTTTTACGAAAAAAAATGTATACCATCTGAACCCTTCACTTATTGCAACACAATAATTTTGAAAGTTAAACATGAAAAATACTGAAGTACCCTCTCAGAGGTACTTGTTAACGTCAACATAAAATAAAATTTTCATAAGTACCCACATTATTAAGAAGTAAAAGTTAGTATAATTTCACTCACTTAAGAGAGTACTCATATTTAAAAAATTTACTATACACACCTGCTGCATACACAAATAAATATTTGATTGATCGATAGCCTTATAAAAAAAAATGTTTTTAAGTCTACAACAATTTCAATTCGGTGGGCGATAAGTATATTTTCAAGCAAAATAAGAATGATTTGCCACCACGTGCTAACGATGGGCACCGCTCACTTGAATTACTAAAATCATTCATGCTTATGAACATTCTTTTTATTCAATCACGTTGGCTCGTCATGAGCCTGAAAGTGTAAAAAAATAAACGTTGAGTGAAGGTGTGTAGACAAAACTTGTTCCAGAATTTTTTTCATATTTTAATTACTTTTTTCAACATTTTTCTACTACTACTTTTCAAATGTGACAGTTGTGAAATGTCAAATATCACTAAAATTTTCTACCTCTAAGCAAACAGTTAAATACTCCAAAATGCTTTTGATGCATAAAATAACAAATTTGGTATCAAAAACTTCAACTCAAAATGGGAAAAAAATTTTTTAAACAATTCAAATACTTAAAAATATTTCAATCCAAGAATTATAAATTCACGCACGATACCATCTCTACGCTACGTATGAATAACAGCATCATTGTTTTAAATAAACTACAATTATTCTACTGCCAGCACATATCGGAATCTAACTTCAAATCCGATGTTTTTTTCTATTTCCTTTTCAGTTTCTTTGTTTTATTTTGATTGTTTTTAAGCTTTTGCGTTTTTTTAATTACTGCTGCAATTGCAATTTTCTTTCGTCGGCAGGCGAATGATAATATTTCATATTGTTTTGCAAAAATTAGTTGACTTTTTTTTTAATTTATAAGTTATCGCACGCCTACATTGCATTCCCATTGAGAATTTCGCTTTAATCTAAAATATTTTAATAACAATATCTACTGTATAAAAAATCTAAATACATACATACATATGTATGTATGTATGTATTTGGTAACAAATTCCTCCAGGCTTATTGTGGGAGAATTAGAGAGCTTTTATATTGATAAGAATTATGTATCGTATTTGGCCTTAAGCTCGATTGGAATATTGCACTTACACGCAATAGATTTTTAGATGTTTTTACATGTAAAGCGTTTTTTTAAATAAATTTTCGACAGAACGTCATAAAATTACATTGGTGAGGTTGATTGAAAAGAGGCTTCATGCGGAATGGCCCCAATGAAAAATGGTCCCAAACTAAAAATTCTAAATGGCCCTAAACTAAAAAAAAAACAAAACGGCCCAAAACCAAATAATGAAAATAGAACCCCAAAAGAGGAAAAAGTACCCAAAATAATATCTTTATAATGTTGGGGCCTCAAGTACAAAAAAATACCCGCAAATAATTCCATTCAAAAAATTGTTGGGTTCTATTTCAAATATTGGTGCTATTTTTGGTTTTCGGGTAATATGTCATATTCTGGGGTCTTTCTACATTTTAAGAATTTTCGGTAACAATATTTTAAAAATTTATATTAATATCCAAATGCAGAGTTTACGGCCATTTTCCATGGGACCTTGGAAAGGTTTTTGTTGCAGAGCCTGTAGAGCGGCTGGCGTGCTATTTTTTTTTTTTTTTATTAGGACCAGCACTCAGGGGATGACCCCTACGTATGCCGTGCACTGTGCCGAAACTTAGGGTGAGGGAAAGGGTAGAGAAGATATATGTTTTAAATTTAGATGACTTAACTCTTTCACAACTCTGCTTTGCGCGTTATGTTAATTTTTATAGCAGTGTTGAGGCACCTCCGGTGTTAAGTAGACGCATTAACTTTGTTAAGCTGTATTAGCAGGCATTTTATTAATTGTTTTACTTCGCCGCTGTTTTTGCTAACCGATGAAGGTCTACATTAACTTGGAACAGCATCAATCGCTGTCGGAACAGTTTTTAGTGACCAGTGCTATGCCTTCATCACTTAAATAGTCCGACAAGAAGTAATACAATGTCTCACCAATGTAGATTTGGCCAGGGTTTGAACGCAGGCCCCAAGTCATTGTTTGCTTAGTAGTCAACGCGCTAACAACTTCAACCAACAACACCCTCTTTTTTGGATATTGATATGAGGAAAACTTAGATTAGGACGGAAGCAATTAAGGGATGCTTTCAACCTTTGATAATTTTTTCTATATGGTTTCGATATTTATAATTTTTTATCAGACATTTTTTAATAATTTTTCTTTATTACTTATTCTTCTATTTTTTTGACCTTATTTAATTTTATATTTATCTATTTTTTAAGGATTTAGGTCACTATTTTTTTATAAAAAACTTTAATAATGTTTATTATATTTCCAATATTTCGCCACTTCCTTGTGTGGCTTCTTCAGGGATATACAAATTTTGGTGTAAAATTATTGTAATAACATTTAACAAATTGAAAAAACAAACAATATTTGTCAAAATGAAAATTTTTAAAAAATTTAACAACTTTAAAAACTACTTATGTACACAATCATAAAAAAATATTATTCTTATAAGTAATATAAATTCAATTCCGGTTTCCGTTTTTATATAATAAATACCTATAAGCATGAGCAACAGAATCTGTATCTGCCTTAAAATTAATTCTCTTATGTGTTGGAACATTAATAATTTGTAACATCTCTAACATAAATCTACGTTTATAGTTATTTTCTATGTTCAAAACTTTTACATTATTAAAATCAGGGTTATGATTAGAATTAAAACAATGTGAAACTAATGCTGTTTTTTGTGAAGAAATATTTCTATACTTTTGATCTGATCTATGACCAGCCATTCTAGTTTTTAATTTATTCTTAGTTGTACCTACATATATCTTATTACAATTTTCTATAACATTACCATTACATGGTATCTGGTAAACTAAATTAGATTTATCTAGAGTCTGTATTTTATCTTTAGTCTTACTGAATAATTTTCCTACTGTATCATTCATTCTATGTGCTATACTATATTTATTGTTATCATAAATTTTAGATCTTTGTAATCTTTCCGACATTCCAGGTACATATATTAAAGATTTATAAATTTTAGGTTCAAAAGAAACATTTGAACCTCTTTTTATATATCTGTATTGCCTTATTAATTTACAAGATAGGTGATTAGGAAAACTATTCTCATTTAAAATATTCATAATTATCCTTTCGTTTTTCTTATGAAAAACACTATCACTTACTGATAATATTTTATCAATAAGATTTTTAGCCGTATTAATAATCATTTTCTTTGGATGCTTAGAAAAAAAGTTAATTATTCTTCCTGAGGATGTTGGCTTCTGATACCAATCTGTAAATAAATTATTATTTTGTCTTATTACTACTATATCTAGATATGGAAGTCTGAAATCATATTCCTTCTCAATTGTAAATTGAATGTCAGGATGAAATGAATTAAATGTTGATAATAATGTTTTTATTTCACTTTCTGAAATAATGCAAAATAAGTCATCAACATATTTAGTTAAAACTTTAGGTTTAATAATCAATTTTTCAATACATTCATCAAGTAGTTTTTCCATTACAATATCAGCCACAACTGGCGAAACTGGAGAACCCATCGGAAGTCCCTTCTGTTGTAAATATGTTTTGTTATTGTATTGAAAATATCTATTTTATATACAAAACCTAATTATGCGCAAAAATAATGCCCTTTCAATATTTGTGTGTTGTTTGATTAATTCCCATTTTTCATCTATTATTTCAATAGCAAGATCTACTGGAATACTGGGAAATAGTGAAACAACATCAAGAGAAAACAATTTTTCATTAGTATCTAATGTTAAATTCTTTATCCTTTTCGTAAATTCTAATGAATTAATAACATTGTATTTAGAATTAATAGTTAATTTTTTCAAAATATTAGTGACATATTTAGATAGTTCGTACGATGGTGAATTAATTGAAGAACAAATTGGTCTTAATGGAAAATTATCCTTATGTATCTTAGGTAATCCATATAATCTTGGAGCTATCGCTATACTAGTCTTAAGTCTATTTTTATCTAAATTATTAATTATTTTTTCGTTAAATAGTTTATCTACCAACTCATTATTTAATCTCTGCAATCTAGTGGTAGGATCCTTATTTATTCCTTTATATGTAGTAACATCTCCCACTATATCACTAATTCTACAATCATAATCATTCTTATTCATAGCAACTGTAGTATTACCTTTATCTGCGTTTACAATAATTAAGTTCCTATTACGTTTTAAAAATCTCTCACTAAGATCTACTTTATCTATCAAATATTTATCTCTAATTGTCAAAGTATTTTTGTTAATGTGACTATCAATAATTGTTGTTAATCTTGATCTGGCAATGTCTTGTTCTTCTCTATCCTGTAGAGTTTGAACAAGATTTTCTCCATCTGAAATTATTTTCATGATGGGATATTTATCTTTCTTAATAGGTAACGCAAATTTGCTTCCTAATGAAAGTATGTATTGTACATCTACTGGAAAAACTACATCTGATTTATTAACAAAACATTTATTATTAAATGTAATACCCAATTCTTTTCTTTGTAAACTAATAAGGCAATTAAATTTATTTATATGTACCTGTTTTGTTTTCTTAATCAACGCGAGTGTTAATTTATTGTTGTATTCTATAAATTTGTTCATTTCTTCATAATTGAAAAATTGTCTTAAAATATTATTGATCCAAATTAACTCCGCTTCAAATTGTTTTAAATTTTCGTGCTTCTGTTTTATAGCCATCTTGAGAAGTTTGCATTGAAAGCATTGTATTTTCCTCAAAAAAGTTTGCTCAATTGTTGAAATACCATTCACCTATCTTGTAAATTAATAAGGCAATACAGATATATAAAAAGAGGTTCAAATGTTTCTTTTGAACCTAAAATTTATAAATCTTTAATATATGTACCTGGAATGTCGGAAAGATTACAAAGATCTAAAATTTATGATAACAATAAATATAGTATAGCACATAGAATGAATGATACAGTAGGAAAATTATTCAGTAAGACTAAAGATAAAATACAGACTCTAGATAAATCTAATTTAGTTTACCAGATACCATGTAATGGTAATGTTATAGAAAATTGTAATAAGATATATGTAGGTACAACTAAGAATAAATTAAAAACTAGAATGGCTGGTCATAGATCAGATCAAAAGTATAGAAATATTTCTTCACAAAAAACAGCATTAGTTTCACATTGTTTTAATTCTAATCATAACCCTGATTTTAATAATGTAAAAGTTTTGAACATAGAAAATAACTATAAACGTAGATTTATGTTAGAGATGTTACAAATTATTAATGTTCCAACACATAAGAGAATTAATTTTAAGGCAGATACAGATTCTGTTGCTCATGCTTATAGGTATTTATTATATAAAAACGGAAACCGGAATTGAATTTATATTACTTATAAGAATAATATTTTTTTATGATTGTGTACATAAGTAGTTTTTAAAGTTGTTAAATTTTTTAAAAATTTTCATTTTGACAAATATTGTTTGTTTTTTCAATTTGTTAAATGTTATTACAATAATTTTACACCAAAATTTGTATATCCCTGAAGAAGCCACACAAGGAAGTGGCGAAATATTGGAAATATAATAAACATTATTAAAGTTTTTTATAAAAAAATAGTGACCTAAATCCTTAAAAAATAGATAAATATATTTTCTTTATTACATTTATTATTTTGTGAATTACAATTATCACTGACTGAATTACAAATGGAAATGGTGTAGAAATTGGCAATTATTGTTTGATCAAACATTATTAGTCGTAAATTTTTCGATTGAACAGGAAAAGACATGTATATGTATTTTTGTCATTATTTTTTACTTTAGTGCAAGGTCGACATAAAATGTATTCTCAAATAATTGGATATAAAATATATAAAAGTTTCCATACTAATGATATTTGTTTTAGAAACTAAGCTTTCGGATTTTGAAACATATGACCTAAACTCACAGCTTTGCTGCGACATAGACCGATATGTTTTTGGCTTTACAAATATTACAATTTTCTGACGGAAACTTTCTAAACGACTTAAAAAAACAGGAGGTTATCAATTATTTTTTCTATTGTTTGTGCACGTCTACCCATATCATTTTTAAACCGATTTTCAAATTTATTTTTTCTGGCAGATTTAGTTTTTTTATTGAGCTGAAGGTCTACCGTTTTCACATAACAGTTAATCAAATATTTCTCTACCGCTTTTTCAGAGGAAAAATAATAATGGAAAAATCGTTACAATTATTTTTAACAAAACTTTTTTAATATATCGCTACTGTAAATATTTTACCCATTGTTATATTTTATTGTTCATAAATTAAATTTTCCCTAAAGCAGATATTCAATGCGGTAGCAAAAACTTCGAAACTTAATAAATTAATTGATTTGCTGTTTTGAAAAGAAATAAATTTTAATCTGAATAGAAATAAATCTATATTTGAGAAATGAATATTATTTAGGTTTTAGTTCAGTTTTGTATTGAATTAATGAAAATTCAAATTAATATGAAAAGTTCGGCTTCGACGCCAGCCATTGCTTTGTAACAGGGCCACAGTCAGTTAAAGGTGTAACACTTTCAACTTTGAAAATGACAAATAAAATAAAGAATATTTTGAAAATAACGGACAATCAGAGTTTGTTGGAATATTCACTAACGTTATTTATTTTTAATATTTTTGTTCTATTTAAAATTAATTAGTTTTAAATATTGTGATAATAATAAGGGCATTCCTAATGCCTTAGAAGAATGTGTATTCTTTGACTTTCCTATTTTATTTCATTATATGTGGAAGGTGTCACGCGAAATCATAATACTCTGACTATTTTTCATTTCGGAATAAAAAATCTCAGAGGATTTACTTCCACTTGTCCACACCTTAATATTTTTTCGTTAAAACCAATTTAAAAAAGTCTACGCGCAAAAATTGTAAAATGTCAGCTGCATCAGTTCCATAAATGTCATAAAATTAAAAGTTTCCCTAAATGGGCGTGGCTCGCACTCTTCTAATTTGTTTCTTAGCACAATGCGATATATCAACGGAGTAACTTCTACAAAATCTCATGTCATTTTCTTAATTAAAATTAATATTTGGGTAGGTTTCACGCCCACCAATGGTTTTCTTTAAATACAATAAAAATAACTGCAAAGCGCATGAAATATAAAGCTTTTTGCTGCATTGGTTTCATAAAGTATATCATCAACTGTAAAATTTCCTTTATATAGGAAGTGACACGGCTAATTATTTTATTCTAGCAATTTCTTTCTTTTTGCATAATGCTCTAAGTCAACGTAGTAGCTCCTTCAAAATATCAGGTCGTTTATTTTATTAGTTACCCAGATATATCAAAATTACTATGTGGTAGATGCCACACCCACTTCAATTTTTAATAATATACGCGCACAAAATTTAAATTTTTTAAGTGCATTAGTTCCATTAATAACATCATATGAAAACTTCCACTGCATGAGAAGTGCCACGCCCACTTAATATATTTTTGGCAGTATCTTCGGTCCAGTACTTTACTTAATATATGACTCTGACTTACCGTTAAGCAGTAACATTCACACGTCAACATTTGCTGATGATACAGCTTTTCTAAGTGTTCATGAAAGCCCTGCAGAAGCTTCCCGCAACTTACAAGGATATATATCCAAACTGGAAAAATGGCTCAAACAATGGCGTATAAAAGTTAACGAGCAGAAATGTGTACATGTCACTTTTACGTTGCGCAGGGACACATGCCCGCCTATAAAAATTAACACGGAGACTATACCGCAACACACTTTAGTAAAATATCTAGGCGTTCATCTAGATCGTCGTTTAACATGGAAATCGCATATAGACGCAAAGTTAACACAAATAAAATTAAAAGCAGCCCAAATGAATTGGTTTATTGGAAGAAATTCTATACTAAGCCTAGACTGCACACTTCTATTATACAACGCGATCCTGAAACCAATATGGTCCTATGGAATCCAGCTATGGGGCACTGCCTCAGCATCGAATGTCGAAAGAATTCACAGGCGACAGAATAAAATTTTACGTACAATAACAGCACCCCCTTGGTATGTCAGAAACCATCGAATTCATAAAGATCTAGACGTTCCGTTGGTGTATTTTCAAAATACGCGAAAAAATATATAAAAAAACTTGAGGTGCACCCAAATTTACTTGCACGCAATATTCTACATTATAGAGGCCACACCCGGCTGAAAAGGAGGGATACTCTTTTTCTCAGCCGTACACGAGAGAACAACATAAATTAACCGTTGAAATTAAAAATTTTGTTTAGCATTGGCTAAACTTATATTTAATATTTTTAGATTTAAGATTTGAAAAACTTATTGATAATTTAATCTATAATTGAAGATTCAATAAATAATAAAATTATCAAAAAAAAAAAAAATTTAATATATTTGAAAAATAACTACACTTTCGTATATATTCTGTAAAAATTTAAGGCAACTTCGTTCCCTGGCTTCAAAGTCCATACATTGCTTTCAATCAGACAAACATAAAAACATTCACTTCAATATACATATGTATGTATGTAGACAAAGAAAACGATAGATCGAATATTGTATTTTATTGTTTGTGTAGTAATTCTCAGTTATTTTGAAAGAGTTTTTATAGAATTAAGCGCAAAACATCTTTAATTTTTCTAAATTGAGCTGTTCAATTTACAAAAACCTCTTTATAAAAATTTATTTTTGTATGTACGGAAGTCTGTTTCTTTTTTTACAATAAAATTAAAATTTTTCTGTGGACAATTTTTCACTTACCTTTTTACATTACGGCCTCTTTTGTTGATGTGCTGTTGAAATTGTTGTTGCTGTTGTTGCATTTGTTTCTGTTGTTCAGCATCTTTAACACTATCCCAGGAATCACCGACACCCGACGATGACATTTCATCCATACGTTCTTCATCCTCTAAGCCTGAATCCTCTAAACTAATATGACAACTGGTGAGAGTAACTTGTTTGCCATTATCGCCGACCTCAATCCAATCGGAGGTACGTATGCGTGCCGAACGTTCAGTGCCATACGGCGAAGAATCGGAAGAACAACCCGATGGTGTACGTTTGCGTGGTGTACTTTGGCCGGTTATAGCTTTTAATGATTTCTTAAGATCATCTTCAACATCATCACCATCAGCATCTTCAATATTATCAGCATCAATATCATCATCATGATGTTTGTTGTTGTTGTTGACTGGTGATGAACGTTGCTGCTGCCGATGCTGATCTTGCTGCAGTTGTTTATTATTGACTGTTGTTTTCAATTGTGTCTCCAGAGTTTTGAATTGTTTGTTGTAATTTTGCAAATGTTTGCCGATCGATGATGATTCTTTGTCCAGTTCTGGTGATTTTGGCTGCAACAATTGCTTTGTTGTTTGCAAATTTTCCATAGAACATGATTTGGTGCGCATGGCAGCCAATTCAGAAATTAGCATTTCATGGAATGCTGCCGATTTTTTCTCTGGAGAATTGAATGCTGATACCACTTGCCTGCCATTATTTAGTTTATTCGTTGTGTTGGCGTTGCTGGTGATATTAATGCGCGTACAATTATTGTCATTGTTAAGATTATAGTCCTTGGCTGTGGTCACCACTGTTATACTGTTGGCTATACTCGTATTTGCATTATTTAATTTCATGGGATCTGCCGCTTGATGTTGTATGGCTCTTTCATGTTTTGTTATTATTGTATTGGTGGCAATATTTGATTCCAAGGCATTTTGTTTCTGTTGATTAACCATTATTTCCGAGAACAAACGTTCAGCGGCATTCTTAAGATTATTCTTTATTTCCACTGTCTTTCCCGACAAATAGCTGCCAGTGGTGTTTGTATTTACAGTCGTGACGTTCGAACGTGAGGTAAAATTTTCAATAGAAGTTTTCGAACGCTTGAAAAGATTTACATGAAGGGTATTAGTGGAAGCAGAGGACGACGACGATGGTGCTGTTGAGGATGCGTTGTTATCATACACATCCAAAGTGGCCACGGGAACTTTAACAATCTTTCGAGGTTTAGGCAATGGCTGGGATGTTGGCTGCAATTGTTGCACCTGTATCTTGCCAACTCGTTCAAAATCGGCCTTACCCAAGCTGAGACGTGTATCTTTTGCTAGAGCTGATGGTTTGTTTTGCTGTGTACCTGAGCCCATGGAGTGATGGCGATTTAAGGTAACTACTCCCTGAGGTGATTGTACAATTAAAATGTTGTTGCCATTATTATTATTGTTGTTACTATTGTTGTGGATGGTATTACTGTTATTGTTGTCATTTATTTTTGTTTCATTTTCTTTTTGCTTAACTTCCGGTTGTGGCGTTAATATGCGTGTCTTCAAGTTTGTGGGCACATCGGGAGCTTTTCTTAGCTTTAACGGTGGTTTAGGTGTCTGAGTGCCATTTGCTAATTTAACTTTCGCTGCTGCTGCTACTGTTGCTGTTGCTGCAGCCGCTGCCGAGGTTGTTCTTGTAATGGCAGTTGTTGTTGTCTGAGTGCTGGCTTCACTACGTTTCTCACGTTCTTCTTGGCGTTTTTGCAAATTCAATGATGGCGATTTGTAGATAACCGTGCGACCGCCACTTGTAACTGATGTGGAGGCTGATGTTGCTGTTGTCGTGTTGGTGTTGGTGTTGCTGGCATTTGCTATTATGGGTCTCTTATTAAGAATCTGTGGTTGTTCTAGACCTACTTTGCTCATTAAACGTTGCGATGTTGCTGTTGTTGTTGTAGTTGTCGCTGAAGAAGACGACGACGATGATAATGATGATGATGCATCACGTTGTTGTGTTTTTAATAAACTTGATTGTTGCGGTCTAGGTGGGACGGGTGGTCCCGGTTTTTTGGGTTGGGGGGTAGGTATCATGGTTGTAAATGTTGTGGTTGCCATTTTCGTATTTTTGCTTTGTTTACCACAATATGTTGCCAGCACAGTCAACTCTTGCCACTTCACTAAAGGTAAGCTGGCTGACTGGTTTTAATATTGCTATTGCTGTTGCTGTTGTTGTTTTGTTGTTTTTTTTTTTGTCTTCTGAATTTTTCGAGTTTTTTGTTGTCTGTCTCAACTGGGTCTAGCAAAGTGGTTCTTTGCTGTATTCGCTGCTACAGTAAATACGAAGTAAAATCATAAACCTGTCTTTGTAGGTCACTTCTACTTTGTTCACTTGTCTCCTCTACTCTCCTCACCCTTATGTTTACTGCTATTGCTGTCACTATTGTTGTTGCTGTTTCAAGTTATTAATATTATTATTATTATTTCTGTGGTTTTTTATCTCTAACTTCATTGGATGTGTTTTTGTTTGTTAGGCAGGCTGGCTTGTTTAGCTTTAAAAAAAATTTGTGTTTTAATTTATGTTTAGCATACTACAGTTTTAAGCCACCAAAAACAACAAAATCTGGTTTCATCTTGGCTGATTTTACTACGAACTTTAGTTTTTTCGGTCCACTATACTCACAACAACTCATTTAACCAGCTTCAAGCTTTCCACAGCAAAGTTTCAATGGGTTTACTTTTTATTCGTTGGTGACAAACAAAACAAAATGTAACAAAAAAAAAGAAACTCATTCAGAATCTTGGCATTCTTCAGTGACGTGACTTTTTTGTCATCTGTAAGTTTCTTCACAGGCTTAAAAAGTTCTAACGAAGGCTGTTTTTTTATAAATGGCGGCTTTTAGCTCTTTTTTGCATTCAATACAGGTTCGTAATGTGTCTTAGTTTTTTGACTGAACAGTATGGCCTACAAACGATTATTGCACTTAACTCGTTTTCATTGATCTACAAATAAAATAAAACAGAAATGGAAAAAAAAAAATTGCATTGAATTAAAATGTAATAAATTAAATGGCACTTTTATATGAAAAGAATAAAATGAAAAAAAAAAATAATTGAAAAATTTCAGGGACATTGGATGGAATAGTCGTCAAACATCTAAAGATCGCATTTTTTTTAATCTCATCAAAATGATTTAAACTGGCAATTTGGAAGCCATAACGTCTGTTTAGTATTTACTAAGATTAAAATTTTTTTAAATTTGGAATGCCGGTTTCAATTTTATTAAAATTAACAGATAATTTACCAAAATTTGTTAATTTTTTTTTTAACCACACTAAAGCGAATCAGTATCTTCGCAAAATCGGATACTATAGTAAACCCAAAAAGCAATAGGAAATGTGAGGTACTTCTTACCTTGCAGGTCATCGATTCCTGCAATTTGCCGCTAGAATATCCATAAATGTTTATAGTAAGTGAGAAAATATACATAAATTTTTACAATATATTATGAATAGTGCTGCCAATGTATTGAGTAGTGAATACCAAGTATTTGCCATTTTTTCGGCTATTCAATATACTTGAAAGCGCTGATTGATGACAAAATCCATTGAAACTTTAACTGCCGATATGCAGCTCTGTGATAAATTTTGCGTAAAAGCTAATGTATCAAAAGTATCGAGTCGTCTTTAGTAATTAAAATTTTTGCGAAGTTTTTCGACAACGATATCTATCAAACATCGACTTGATTTTTAAGGTTAAGAGATTTTAAATTTTATCGAAATTGAGGCTTACAATTTATAATAAAAAACAAATTTTTGATTAAAAAAAACCTTTTACAATTTTTCAAAAATTGTTAGAACCTGCCCAGGTAAGTAGACTACCTAGTCGAATCGGTTTATATTCACACGATATCTAAGTTTAGTTTAAATTTTATAAATAGCGAGAAATGTGTTATCCTGCTTTTACATTTAAAGGAATATACTCGAGGATACATATTCCGAAATTCTACTTATGGGGGAATCGCTTAATAAAGTCCATGAAAGCAATATATTGAAAAAGTTGTGCACTTTATAAAACCATCATTAGTTGTCTTCGAAAATGATAAAGTGTTAAAAGAGTTTAAGTTAACGATTAAACACTCGAGAAGTTTTGAAAGTTTAAAGTTATGCTGGTGAGATGGCATTAACGTCAACGAAAAGTTGGCTTAACCAGCTTAATCCACAACATGTCTGATTAAAAAATGATGCATGAGAAAGTTACAAAGAATAACGTAAGCTACAAAATGAAATACAACCAATACGCAAAGAAGAAACATGGTTGATAGAATTATAATCTCAAACTATCATTTCATGTTCAGATAAATGATTGATTCTACTACATTTTGCAGCTTTCATCCAAGGAACATAATACGAGTATGTTCTTCATAAATTTCCCTCTGACGTACCATTGTAAATATGATCATAGTATGTTCTGCAAATGCTTAGAAATTTGAGCGCATTATAGAAACTATAAAAATGTTTTTTTCCTGGTTTATGTAAGCAATTTGACATTTTGCTTAGATAAAAGAAAAATGCACACACAAATACTTATTAAATTAAATTAAATCAAATTATATTTTTTTGTTAAATATTTTTATTTGAAAATATTTATCGAATAAACTTTTCTGGACAAATTAAATTTAATAAAATTCAAAATAATTAACTTATTTATCGGCATATTTATGTAAAATCCAATTGCCATCTTTAGCCATTCCGTGGTATTTTTTTCGTCATGCTGCAAAGAAACATACATTCGTATATTTAATTCACTCCATATATTAGTATGTAATCGTATATGTACCTTAAACCACTGCACTGCACTTTTATTTTGTTGTAAAATTAAATAACTTCATCAGATAATTATAATTTTAACATTAATTTTTTCACTTCACATCTCCTTGTCTTAGTAAATTCTATGAACGACTGAAGTTACATACGATTGACAGCTATTTTGTTTCTTTTCAGAACACAAACAATGTATGGTCACAATAAACTTTTATTATTCTCATTTGCAAAAGATACTCTTGTAGCAGCGAAAATACTTTTTTTGATACATTAAATTTTTATGGGACGAAACCCAGAATGATTATTTTATTGTTGCATCTAATATTATAATAATGGAAGAATGTTTGATGCAACCATATTTGATTCAAAGAATAATTATTTGGTTGTGGCAGATATACTTAGTTGCAATGAACATTTTGCAATCATGTCTTTTCTCTGCGTGAAAACCATACTTTTCAAATATAGGATCGAAGTTTACACACATATATTGTGAAGAAAATTCAAAATCTTCACATCGAATATAATTTATTTGTTGCAGTTTTAAAATAACTTCATACCTTCATACTTCATACCTTTCTGGGTTGGAACTTTTAAAAAACTATGCCTAAAGAATGATGAAGATTAAGCAGGCATAAAGACAAAATTTAGCCACAACAAATTAACATCTTTAAGTGAAATTGATAATATATGTTAATTAATAATTTCATAAATTACTATATTTTACGATTGATCTCGTGCCAAACAAAATTCATCGAACAGCGAAAAAGTACCATAAGTAAAAGAGTACCTAAAACTAAATGTTTTTCTAATTTTAGCCCCGAAAAAGTACACTGTATTGTTTGCTATAAACGGTAATTAAACAAGTTTCATCAAAGAGATAAAAAATACTAAACATACCAATCTTTCCCTTTTTTAACTCTGAAAAAGTACCTTATTCCTTAATCTGGGCCAAATGCTATCCGTCTAGCAAAATACAAACATACCAAGTTTCACATTCATAATCATTGTAGGACCCAGCAAAAAATTTTATGAAAAAGTTATGTGGAAAAATGGTAATAAGCCAAGGATGTACGCATCGAAAGATCAAAACAATCGATATGACACCGATATATCGATTACATTTGATATTTTACGATACATTAATGTGACTTGCGATTAACACAAAGGTTGCAGCCTGTTGTTTATGGACCGCTCACCATTAGCTTAAACACCTCGATGGAATTTTTAATGTGCTGACGTTAGAATGATATAAGTGTATAATTTGTATGGAAATTACTCAAAGAAACCGAGTGATTTTTACACTCAAATCATTGTTGGAACTAATGAAATGACACCGAGTTTAAACCTTAAAATAATCCTGCCACCCGACCATAAAGTACCGCCCTTGCAGTTTCTTTTGTTTTAGCGAGAGCAGAACGATTGTCCTTGAACAGGGATTTCGCTGCCTGTCCACCATCTACTAGAGTCCTAAATGTTAGCCTGCTACCTTTAAATACTGGATAGTGGCACATAACTTTTATGGGTAATTGGCTAAAAATAATGAATGGAAAACTCAACGATGTCTGGAAAAAACAAGCACAGTACCAAGGTGCAGAGCCCCGCCCCGATGTTTTTATGTTGTACAGTGTAATTAATCACAAAATTGGTTGCAATTCTTTTAAAATTTATATCTACACAAAATTTATTTGCACACTATGTGTGTGCATACATGAATATGTACATAAATAAGTATGTACGTACAAATTTGCAAAATTTAATTTTTTCTATTTACATTTTGTTAAAAAATATTTATGTTTCACAAACTTTTATTAGACTATTGAAAATGTTCGCAATAGTTTGTGAATTTATTTATTAAATTTTCCATTTTTTCCTTTTTTTTTTTCTTTGTTTTCTTTGTTTTAAATTTATTTTATTAAATAAATAGTGAATTTTGTTGATTGAGTAGATTTTTAGTGAAAGGTTTGTTTTTTTTTTTGTTTAAAAGTGTGTATGTAAATTTTATTCATTAACTTTTTTTTTTGATATCAGTGTTAAGTTGTTTCTTTTGTTGTTGTTTTTGTCGATTTTTCTTTTTTTTTCCCATTTATAAATTATTTATCGCTCAACAAGTTTGTTTTCGGACGTTTTTTTTCAGTTCAGCTAATAAAACTAGATAAGTAGGTGCTTCTCTAATTTTCTTTCGATACTATTTTTATGCTGTTGTTGTTGGGTTGCATACTTTTTGTTGCTGTTTTAATTTGGAAAGTGTTTGTATTTTGTTGTTATATTTTTCAAATTAGTTGTTTATCAATATAACAATATGCATACAAATATCCCATCAAACATTTGGAAAAGACGGTCGAAGAATGCTTTAAATTTATCACACACGCGTCAGTCTTGTGGAAACAGCACCTTAAGTTGTTTTTAAATCTACTATACAGGGAAGAAAGAAGCACGCCCGTCTAGCTGCAGCAGATGAGTTGCTCACTTGATTATTGAATTTATCTTAAGACGACTCGTATTATATATATTTAATATATGTATTCATATATGATTTGGTGAAGGGTAAATAAGGTTCGGCACAGCATAATATTTTTTTTTTATGTGTAAACATCTATACGCTAGGGGGTAAAATTGATTTTCACAATACAATCACAAATTTTTGGTGAGATGTGAGATTTCGATAACACGGTGTAAGCTGTGTATGAGGGCATTAGTGTAATCATACGGACAACGAGAAGTACCGAGAAACTTAACAGCTGCATAGAAATACACTAACACCATCTAGTGCGCAATAATATAAACACTAGATGGCGCAATAGGAGCTACTAATTTTCACTAATAGTGCATTTACATTGTCTCGAAATCTAGAGGATTAGATTTTAAATCTCTCTCAAAATCTAGCTCGTTTACATTGCATGTTTTTGACATTAGTTAGATTTTATATTTTTAACAAAAACAGCTGACTAAAATGTAAAAGAAAAATTGTTATACATATGTATGTATATTCAAATTGTATTTGATAATAAACAACAATGAAAAATATAGAACATTTATTAGTATTTTGTTCATCCAGAGCGAAAAAAATCCAATCGGAAATTATGTTGTTGCGTAAAAAGTAGCGCCAGCATCTGTTAAATATAAAATTTCAGAAAACAATTCAAATGTATTGCTACACACAATTGTTAAACAGCAGAATGGAATGGGTACATTTAAGTACATATAGACAATAACATCCAGTTTTTTCTTTTTTTTTTTACAGCGTAGTATTTTTTGGTACAATTTGGAAAGAAACCATAGTTGCATCACTAAGTACTACTAGATTTAGGTACATTTCGTCCAAATCAAGTGACATAGTAGATTTCATTTTGTATGGGAAATCTAGTAAGATAAACTAGATTTAGCTCGAAATCTCGTAAGTACTAGATTTCGAGACAATGTAAATGCACTATAACATATAATTATGCTAGCGCTGTACAGTTCGAAAACCTTTGCTGTAAAATAGCTACATGCTCTACATTTTAGTAAAAAAAAATGTTTCATTACTACATGTTTACACATCTCCCCTATGATCGGACTCACATAACTTTTTTTTTATTAGGACCAGCACTCAGGGGATGACCCCTACGGATGCAGGGAGAGGGACAGGGTAGAGAAGATAAATATTGAAAATTTAGAAGGCTTAACTCTTTTACAACTCTGCTTTGAGCGTTACGTTCATTTTTATAGCAGTGTTGAGGCGCCTCTGGTGTTAAGTAGACGCATTAACTTTGTTAAGCTAAATTAGCAGGCATTTTATTAATTGTTTTACTTCGCCGATGTTTCCGCTAACCAACGAAGAACAGCATCAATCGCTGTCGGAAAAGTTTTTTAGTGACCAGTGCTATGCCTTCATCACTTAAATAGTCCTTAAACAATTAATACAATGTCTCACCAATGTACATGACAGCAATTAATGATGGTGACTGACTTGCTCTGGCCAGGGATTGAACCCAGGCCCCAAGTCATTGTTTGCTTAGTAGCCAACGCGCTAACCACTTCAGCCAACACCACCCACAAATATTGCACTTTGACATCTTTTCTCTCAAGTGCATAAAATTTTTAATTTTAAAATTAGAAAAGTATTGAGAATAATTTTGAAAAATTTCTATATTTACACTTGTGTTTGTTGGGTAGATATAAAAAATATACGCGCAGCTTTAAAGCACAGATGTTTTCACAGATATAAGTACTCGTATGTAGTGGATCGTACGTACGTATGTTTGCAGTTGGTCGTTTTGCTTGTTTAACAATTTGTTCGTTACATTTCATTTTATTTTTTAATTTAATTTTTTTTTTTTTGTTTTTGGATCATGTTAAAACTCTCTTACATTATATTTATTTGTAATTCCCGTTGTTTATATTTCAGCTTATATTTTCAAATTCAAATTTCTATTGTAGGAGGTCATTCATTTCATTTGTTTTTTTTTAAGCGTATTTTCTTGCCACCACTAACACTCGCATTTTGTTGCTGCTTTATGGGTGGAAAGAGGCTAACACTGACATGTTGTTGCTTTATTGATGAGGGATAGGTGGGGGGATGAGGCTGCTCAAATGGTTATTTTATTTCATTGTTTCCATAAAACATTTTGTGCAAAGAAAAGTGAACATTTCATGTGCTTAAATACACTTAATTTTAATCGTACGGACATCCTTTTCTTTTTATGTATATATTTCTTTCGGACTGACAATTACAATTTCCGCATTTTGTTTAATAGTCAAATTGTAGATTACAAATAATAATCAAATAATGGCATATTTCATGAAACAAAAATTAGCTAACAACTTAATTTAAATAAGACAATCGCCAGTACAACAAGCAGTTTTTATGGACCAAAATATTGATTATTCAACGTACATACACACATGCATACATACATATATACATACATACATAAAAGTAGAATAATCAATGATAACAATAATGTATCTAAAATCTTTGCAAGTTTATGCAAAAACAATCCTAAGATTTTATGATAATTTTCACATAAAGTTTCTAAAGTAGTGGGTTGCTTGTGTTACAAAAACTGCACCTAAAAAGTTATCAAAAAATGAAAGCTATGCATTGAATATACAAAAAAAAAATATTTACCACTATCCACTATTCATATAAAGCTTGTAAAAATATATACACACACGTATGTATTCATTAAACACAATGTTCCATCATACGTTATTGCTTACATGGAATTTTGAGAATCGCATAGAAGGCATTAATGCAATTGTTAGGTTAAAAAATTTACTATGCACATTATTACATATTTTATATAATTGAAAAGGTAAATAATTTTGTTAATTTTATATTCCTACAAATAAGGTGAATATTTAAGACATATTTACAACCAAATAATTTATGTTACCAATTTTAACCGAACTTATCTTTTGAAAGACATATTGAGAGACTATAAAAGTTTTCCGATATCAAGGACATATTCTGGCAAATGAATTGTTTTGTATTTATTGTTGGAATGAAAATGTGATATTTATTTACAATAGCTAAAATAAATTTACTTGTTTTTTTTTATAATAAAATAGGGAAAGACTTAAGCTACGTTCATATTTATTAAATATTTGTCCAAAAAAAAAAACAACGTAACCACTAGTTTTGCTTGGTTTTTATATTACAAAATAAAATTAATTATTCTATACAAAAGTATTTTTATACAGTTTTTAAAAAAATGCGAACCCATAATTTAAAGAATATTGGAATTAAAGGAAATAAGTTATTAGTTTCTTTCTTGGTCAAGTTTTTTTCGACAAATATTTGATAAATGTGAACGTAGCTTTAGGTGCTGTTTATACAAGACGAACGAGTGATTTGAGTGTAAATTCTGTATGAAAAGCACTCATTTTTTATTGGATTCCATACAAATTTTGCACTCAAATCACTCATGAGTCTTGTATAAGCAGCACCTTAATCGTTATTTACTCTATTTACGTTTTAACAATTATTTTAGTCAAATAAGAACATTTAGTAATGGGCACTGCAGATATTATCAGGAACTACTTTAAAAATTGTTTAATCGTTGAGCGGCAAAATGATGTATATTATTTAGTGTTATCTAGTTCAGGGTATATTTTGAGGCTTTTAAGGAGTCTTTTGTAACACATTGCTTTTCGCCAAGTCACTGCCAAATATTTTCCAATATGTTAAGATTTCGAAAATATTGAAGATATTTTAAAAGTTTAACGTATTGCACATGAATAGACTGATTTACAGCTCTGCTAATGTGAATTGTAGCTTTATCGTGTTGGTAGTTCTACGGTGTGGGTCTAAATACAATTTTTAATTGTGGATACGATCCTTGTAATATTATTATTTACGGTGAACAAGACATAAACACTGACAATGATTTTGGGACGAATTCCGAAAGCACTGTTGTGCTGTTCTGTCGTGCATGTTAAAATCTAAATTAATGTGGATTTTTCCCTTGTTCCTTGAAATATTAACAATATCTAATGATTTCTGAATATAACTTAACGAGCTTTATTAGCTTATGAAAACTTTGGAAATGAAGACGACGTGTACAACCTTGCAAGATTTTAGTTCGGAAGTCTGAATAAATGCCTATAAAATTATTTTGAAAATCGGGGAGAAATTTGCTCCCCTAAAATTTTGAATTTCGAACAACTTCTCTATTTATGAACTAATTTTTATAACAGTTTTCTTGTTTGAGAAATGTAGCTTGCTGTTTGGTCCCATACAAATTTTAGGAAAATCGGGGCAAAAAATTTTAATTATCCAATAACTATTCAATTTACCGATTTTAAAAATTATTTTTCTTTAGTCGCTTTTTCTTGCAGTTTTGGTCCATATTTTTTTTGTTGGAGAATTTAATTATTTAAATTAAGCATCGAATTTTATAAGTCTCTTTTTTCGCAGATGGACGAACATTGTACATCTAAAGACATTCTGTTTATTTTTCTTGTTGCCCAGTATTATCAGTTCACATGTAACAAATTAATATGTATTTCAATTTAATTAAGTTCTAATTAGAAATTAAACCTATAATTTATATATTTTAATTAAAATTTATTAAAGCATATACCCCAATTAGATCTTCCGACACGAATCTCTTATTTAAAACACTTTCTAAACAATTTATTATCATTTGGAATTAAATACCATCTTCCAAATCACCAACATCTGGAACAGAAACCAAAAGAGTTTTGCTTTAATGGGCAAAAGATACACACTGTGTGATGACTGCGAGCAGCACACTTTGGTATAGAAATGATGAAAATAATTAATTTTATTCTTTATGTTTTCTTAATTTTATTTTCTTCATGATTGGTGGGTAACGTATCACACGTAAAGTGGGTTAATTTAAAATTGATTAAATATTAATTCAATTAAAGAACAACATTTAGAACGCTCTGCTGCTCATGGAGTATGAATAAATTAATCGTCAAAACGAAAAACATTTAACGAAAAACACGCAATAATAAATTTAATCCGGAATAGCAAACAAAATCGCTAAAATGGTAACAACTCGCTTAAATGGAGAAAAAATTAGCTAAACAGAAAAGCTACCGAAATGAGGAGATTCAAACACCTTGAAATTTTCGATAGAGGAACTTTTTTCTTGATTCGGTACCATAAAAAAACTCGTCTAATTTGGCAACAACGAATAAAAATGAAACAAAATCGCGAAAGCGAAAAAAGTCACGATAGCTTTATAGTCGCCTGTCTCCACTTCTGCTACAGATATAAGATCCAAACTGTATATATGTATAAACTCAATAGCACCTCCTTAAATATCATATAAAGTTTCATTGTTTTCAGACTGTTCGTTTAGAAACTTGAAATTTATTTCCATTTTTTACCCAAAAACCCTCACTGATTTTTCTACATAAAGAAATGCGAAGCGTATTCATTGACTCGGCTGATCTCTAACACAACTTTATAGAATTTATTCCTCACAAAAAGTAATTACAAAAAATTAATGACAATAATTTTATTTTTAATTTGTAATACTCAACGCAGAAACTATTTACTAGAAAAAAGTTTAATTTCGCCAACTTTAATCTCAAAGTCTATTTGTACTTTGGGTCTTTTACAATTTTGTCATGTTTCTTTTTTTACACATTTCATTTGTATTATTCTAATTTATTATTAAAATTAAAAAAAAACACAAAAAACTATGTATGAATAATTCCGTTTAATGCCAAAAACAAATTAAGTGTTTATGCGATCGCAAATGAGTCATAGTTTTCTTAACAGCAACAAAAAAAAAAGTCGACCAAAAATTATTGTCAAACAAAATCATCTTCCAAAGAGCGGCGCAAAACAAAATCAATGTAAGAAATGCAAGAAAATTATTTAAATTGTAGAAAATTTATTATCAAATGCAAACAACAATCATTAAAAAGTTGTACTAAAACGTGTTGCAAACAAGAAGACTCAAAAACCAAATATTTGAAAGCAAAAAAAAAGATAAAGTAAATATTTCATGTGAATATTTAATTAAGTATGTTAATTATTAATGTATTTTTCAGAGGTGTTCACAGTTTGTTGCTCTCCTGCAATAATTTTGTAACTTTTGTAATGGTTTTTTTTTCTTTTGTGTAAATAAGTGTGAAGCCATTTATTTAACATAATAGAAACATAAACGATTAATTTCTAAGCTTAAATTAAACATTAAAAAGCCGAAATCTCCATCAAATACCCATTTGTGCAACATATAATTATTGTTACGATAAAATAGTAAGAGGTGGCTTAAAAAATTTGGTTGAAGGTTAACCGATTATTGTATTTATTATTGTAGGAGATATTACATACTGCCCAAAATTGTGTGTCATGTCTAACCACTTGCAATATTTTTCAGTTTAGCATCTAACTTTTACTTTCTACATATGCAACTTTTAATTTTTCGTAACGTCATGTATGACCTTAATCAATAGTTGCGTAGCTCACTTAATAATATTTCGAAACTGAATCTGAGAAGCGCCTTTTCGACAACAATATCTCTCGAACGATTTGATCTATTGTGATCAGACTTTTTGCCGACGACTTTGTATTTTGAGGTTAAGAGTTTATTTAGTTTAAAATTTATTTAAAACAACATTTTTTCAAAAATACTAATTTCGAAAATTTTCAAAATCTATCGAACCGAATCGATTCATTATCTAAATGGTACCTTGCTGAGGTCCGATTCCTTTAAAATGTCGCGATTTTAAATTTTAAAATATATACATATAAAAGCATTGACACGAACCACAGAATTTAACAGAGCCTTGTTAGGTTAACATCGTTATGTAGACATTTAACAATCATAATGGTTGCACTAAAATCGTATTTTTTTTCAGGAAGTTGTAAATCGAGTATATCTCGGTAAAATTCAAACTATATGCCAATTGGAAGAGTTTGTAGAGGGTCACGTTGTTCATAAAATCCAATGATTTTTTCCGCCCACGTTGTCTCCTTCCTAAAAAACAAACGTTGTTAATGCAGTCATTGTGATTTTTATATGCCTGCAAGCAATGTTAACCAGATAACAGAGTTCTGTTAAATTCTATGGTTCGTGTCTAGGGTTTATTTTAAACTTTACCTTCACACACATCTATAAAAAAAATGCTTCTTAAAAGAAATTAATTCAAAATATTTTCTATTTGACATTAAGCGGGAAATATCGGGATCCAAAGACAATTCCAAATGTAGTTGAAGTCTAAAAAAAATTGAAAATGAACTAATGGTCATGATTAAATATCCGACTCTGACGTTAGTTCTGTCAAAAAGTTCAAGTTTACACAAACAGTATAAAATAATATTTGTCGTGCAAGTCTGTCCGATTTACAGAAAACTTTCGGAACAATGAATATTTCCCCTCCCTCACATTTAGAATATTTACTGTTTTTTTTTTTTTTTTTTTTTTAATTAGGACCGGCACTCAGGGGATAACCCCTACGTATGCAATGCACTGTGCCGGAACGCAGGGAGAGGAATATGGTAGAGAAGATAGATGTTGAAAATTTAAAAGACTTCACTCTTTCACAACTCTGCTTTGCGCATTAAGTTTGTTAAGATGTATTAGCAGTAATTCTATTAATTGCTTTACTTCGCCGATGTTTCTGCTAACCGACGAAGGAGGGCGATGTTGTGTACATTAGTTTGGATTGCATCAATCGCTGTCGGAAGATTTTTTTAGTGCCCAGTGCTATGCCTTCATCATTTAAATAGTCCTTAAACAATTAATACAATGTCTCATTAATGTACACTAGAGAAATTAATGATGTTGATTGACTTGCTCTGGCCAGGGTTTGAACCCAGGCCCCAAGTCATTGTTTGCTTAGTAGTCAACGCGCTAACCACCCTCAGCCAACACCACCCTCAATTACCTTATGGAAATATTAATAGGAGGAATCTAAAAAGGGAAAAATTCCCCGGAAAACCATTTGTATATACATATATCTACTTCATTTTGCAAAGAATTCCTTGACAAACTGTAGTTTTTCAGTTCAACAAAAAAAAAAATAAATTAACTAAAATCATGTTGCCGAAACTAATTAAATTCATATTGTGTTAATTTAATTATTTAAATGTTTTTATTCTTTTTTCTTTAAAAGACCTTAGGCAAAGCTGTTATTTTTTAGGCCATTTTTCGGGTACACTAAAACCTTAAAGTCTTACTACGGTTTTTTAATTTTTAAATTAATTTTTCAATAAAAATTTTTTTATTGCTAATTTTTTTTGTTTGTGGTTTTTGCAATTTTTTTTTTTGTAAAAGTATTATTATTTTTTTATTGTATTTACACATATTTGGGTTACGTTTTTTATTGGCTTTTTATTTACATACACTCATATATTTTTGTAATTTTGTTGCAAATACTTTGAGCTTTTATTCACTAAATAATTGGTGTTGGCTTTTATTTTATTTTTGTTTTTTTTTCTCTTGTTTAACCAAACCCTAAGATACAATCATTTTGGGGGGGGCTTTTGTTGTCTCTCAACAATAAATTTTTAAGTAATTTTGTTGTTTTTCTTAAAATACAAGTATTTTTTTATTTTATCTTACGTTTTAAAACTCCAAAAAGTAAAAATAACTTCTGTTTTTATTGTTGTTATGGCTGATGGTGGTATGATTTTATGGATCTTTTCACTATATTGCTGTTTGTTGTTGCAGTATATTTATACTTTTAATTCGATGAGATTCGTTCACAAAAACACACACCCACGCAACGAAAATTGGAAACAAATTAGTATGATTTTTTTTCTTCTTTTATTTCATATTAAGCGTTTGAATGCATAAAAACACACATATTTTAAACTGATGCACTCAATGTATGTCTGTTTGTCGGTCCATCTATCAGGCGGTTTTTCTAACGTTGCCGCTTTCAAACAAATTTACTACGCACGCTCTAGCAGATACTCGTCATACCAACTTTACTATTTTATTATTGCTTGTCTTTTTTTCGGTTTGATGATTTGAAAAGCACACGATTTACTTAAATATATTTAATCATGATTATCTTTTCATCTTTTACACATGCACCTTTTGATTAGATTTCTTAGATGTTTTTCCAATTTGATATACAGACGTACATCCATCTTTTTTTAAATTTTCATTGATTTTATACCAAAACTATTTCAAACAATAAAAGAATAATAACAAACACATGCACACGTTCTAAGCTATGTCGCGTATCTTGTATCTCAATGGTTTGCTTGTATTGTGTTTATTAAAATGAATTTTCAATTCTGTTACCGGTTTTTTCTACGCTACCAATCCGGACGAAAGCCCAAAACTAACTGACTCATGAAAAAACTGAGCCCACCTTAACCGAACGCAGCAGCGGTGGCTTCTTTGTGTTTTCAGTATTCGTTCATCCATTCATTCGTTCATTCATTCAGTCGCTCACTCAGTCATGCCCAGGGGTATCAACCGTGACGATTTTAAGTTATTTTGACGACTTTTCAGAGCTAACTACAGACAACGACGATTAACAATTTTATATTTGGATGATTTGTTGACATCACAATTTTATTTCTCCACACATACCGTGTTGTGAAAGTGTTGTATTAGAAAAGTATACATATTATATTTCTTGTCTTACTTTCTAAATGCGGTATAGACTGTAAGTGTAGACAAATTTAAACCACGTGGAACTTGATCGGCGGGGCCAAATGTTTAGATATATTAGTATTTAGCAGGTTCAAATTTGTTTTATTTTGTTTAAAAAGCAGTTTTTAGTCTGAATTTTTTCAATGTCAACATATCAGCATAATATGTTATCAAAAAACATTATTATGTCGGATCCTTATTTTCGAATTTCATATTTTTTTATAAATGCATATATACCTGCCTAAAATCGAATAATCAAAGAAAAAAAATTATTTTACGATTTTATTATAAAAATGTGACGAGTTTTCTAAAGAAAAAAGTTGGCAGCCCGCTCATGCCATGCCGTCTTTTATTTATTCATTCATTGGTTCATTTTGTTTCTTAGTTTCTCTTATTATCTATATTTTAAGCAATTTAAGTACTTTTAAGAGCGAAAGAGAGATAATTATTTTCACATACCGGCAAAATCTGTTTGTTCTCTTAACACTCTAATTTATTGAATGGTTAAAGTTGTAAATTATTGTAAAAATGAATTTCATATATTTTTTGTCGCATCTTGCTGCTAATTCTTTTGAAATGCTTTTATTCATTTCCCTTTTTGTTATTGATTATTTTTATGAATTTTTTTTTTTTTATTGTTTCCACTGGACTCAGATTTTTATGAAAATTTAATTTTATTTTAAAATTTTTTTTTATTTTTCAATTCACTCGATCCTGACGTGTGAAAGAAGTGTCCGCCGCAGCATCAACCGCGACCCAAATGATATTTTGTATAGAACGGATCTGGAAATCTACATATGAGATGTTGTATAACTCTGAAACTTTGGATCCCTAATGCACAGTGGCGTGAAATAAAAAAAAAGATCTCCTAAACTACGAAACCGATTTGCACAAATCAAGCTCCTAAGCATTGAAAAATTCACAGAGTACCCGGTACCTAAACGGATTTTTGCCTATACTTTATCTTTATTATTTTTACTATTAATTGTTTTATAGGTTCTTTTTAGTTGTAGGGCCTTAAAAGGTAAATAAATTATTTAAAGTCAATTATTCAAATACAAAATAAAAGTCCACGGCCATTGGTATATTCAACATTGAGAACGAAGTCCCATCAACATCTGCACCATAATATGTCGTTCTTCTAAGTTATAACCCTTTACAATGTCGAACTATAAAATGTGTAAAATTTTTTTTTCCTCTGTACTGCGTTGGATACGACACTCCTTCTTATTGCAAAATGTTGAACGTCTCATAGACAATTGAGAAAACTCAATTTTGAAGATACTTGGAATATACTTTTCATACAAACGAACCTTGTTCACATATACATGTCGTTACCTTAATAAAGAAAGGCCCTCATTTTTCTTTTGCAATAGCATATTTATAATTTTTAGATAGGAAACCCTCTATGTTATCGAAATTAGCCGAAAAAACGCAAATTGAAAGGAACGGGAGTTAGGGCCTTTCATTATTAAGTTAACGATATGTATATAAATAAATATAAAAATTAAGCCAAGAAGATTTGACTTATGTAAAACAAAACATCAGAAACATGTTAAAACTGAGATTTGTTGCAATACATAATATTTTAGTAGTGAGGTAATTCTCGTATTTTAGTTCCACAAAAATGTTTGTACATCTGTAAATGCATTGCAATCATATTCAACATAGCTACTTAACAATTAGTGATAAGTACTTAAAAAAATATCATTCTTATATTCTGTTGTGCATTTTTAAATCTAAATTGATGTTGAAATTTTTCTAAACATAGAATTAATATGCATTAAAATCCTAATTAATTCGAAATAAATTCATTTAAATATTAATTTCTTACATGTATGTATGAACTTATGTATGTATGTATGTATTTACAAGTCTAAAATTTTATTTTAGCCGTCCATTAAAATTCTTTTATTTAATATTAGTGCACGTGCATTAGATGTAGCGTTAAAAACGTGCTGCAAAAATTCACATGCTGCAAATATGTCTGCTAATAAATATCTGCAAAGGGTGTAACTCTATCGTATGTCTATATAAGGATGCACATAAATACATACAAATGTATGTATATATGTACAATGTACATATGTACGTACACAAAAGAAAATATTTATGTAGTAAAATGCGCGAGTGCTGATATCATTTTGTAGCACGCGTGATTAAGAAAACATATGGAAAAATAATTTTTTTATGATATGAAAAGATAAATATTAAAACTACACCTTTGATCGTGGGTCAAACAATTAAGTTTTATTCGATAAAAGGTTGGAGGCCATAAAGGAAAAATATTCATAAGTACAATTTACAACCAGTTGGATTTTGGGAGGTATCAAGGATTCATTTTGCTCTATATCACCTATTTTCAGATTAAATGGCACATGTAACGTCAGTTCTTGCCTTGCTGCCGAACCTGACGGTGTTTGCAACACGTATGAAGTTCAGTGTTCAACTGCAACCGCGACTTTTCCCGAAGCACACCAGTGGAACTTGCTTTTGCAAGCGACTAACACTGGTTGAGCATTAGTCATTTAAGCAATAGCATCCACGTGTACTCCCGATAAAGATATCACCAATAACTAGTTACAGAATCCTGCCATCATTAAGGGTAGCACGAAAAGCCGCCCAAGGGGACAGAGTTTGCATCTCGCAGCACACCATAAAGTAATTCGAATATACGAAAAACCCTTCTCTATTCCCTACACTAGGCAATCGTGTCTGAAGCCTAGTGGCTCCCGTTGTACCAGCGTATGATTACCGGTTCAACCTCGAAGCAGAACCGCTTGATATTAACTTTATACCAAGTTTTATCTTGGACGGAGACATTAGGCGCTTGTTCACCTTCTACCAGACTAAAATGGGTTATCTCACTTCCTTTTTCATCTGATATTCACGCCCGTTGCCCTGTTGTTTCAGAGAGATTGGAAGTTTTATAGGTAATTGGCCAAAAGTCACTAAAATGTGCTATGCACATACCGGAGTATAATCGGAAAACAGTTAAACTAGTTAAATAATTTAACATTTTAATATGTTTGCCAATACAACTCTGTATTCGAAGTGTAATAAAATAACACTAACTTAAAGTACATATTATTATTATTTTCACAATTATAATTTTTAAAATTTTATAAAAAAATTCTCAAATACAATTGAGAAATCGGACTTACATAGCCAATAAGTATGGATCCTTGACATTAATTTCCCATTGGTCCAAATGAGTGACAAACAAAAATGTGCCCACAAATGGCCCATGTCCCGTAGAGCTCATCAAAATTAACACAATTTTAAAATTTTATAAAAAAATTCTCAAATACAATTGAGAAATCTGACTTAAGTAATCTATAAGTATGGACCCATGGCCTTAATTTCCCATTGCTCCAAATGAGTGACAAGCAAAAATGTGCCCACAAATGGCCAATGTCCCGTCGAGCTCATCAAAATTAACACAATTTTAATTTTTAAAATTTTATAAAAAAATTCTCAAATACATTTGAGAAATCGCACTTACATACCCAATAAGTATGGATCCTTGGCTTTAATTTCCCATTGGTCCAAATGAGTGACAAACAAAAATGTGCCCACAAATGGCCCATGTCCCGTAGAGCTCATCAAAATTAACACAATTTTAATTTTTAAAATTTTATAAAAAAATTCTCAAATACAATTGAGAAATCGGACTTACATAGCCAATAAGTATGGATCCTTGGCTTTAATTTCCCATTGGTCCAAATGCGTGACAAGCAAAAATGTGCCCACAAATGGCCAATGTCCCGTAGAGCTCATCAAAATTAACACAATTTTAGTTTTTAAAATTTTATAAAAAAATTCTCAAATACAATTGAGATATTGGACTTACATAACCAATAAGTATGGATCCTTGGCTTTAATTTCCCATTGGTCCAAATGAGTGACAAACAAAAATGTGCCCACAAATGGCCCATGTCCCGTAGAGCTCATCAAAATTAACACAATTTTAATTTTTAAAATTTTATAAAAAAATTCTCAAATACAATTGAGAGATCGGACTTACATAGCCAATAAGTATGGATCCTTGGCTTTAATTTCCCATTATCCCAAATGAGTGACCAGCAAAAATGTGCCCACAAATGGCCAATGTCCCGTAGAGCTCATCAAAATTAACACAATTTTAATTTTTAAAATTTTATAAATAAATTCTCAAATACAATTGAGAAATCGGACTAACATAGCCAATAAGTATGGACCCTTGGCCTTAATTTCCCATTGGTCCAAATGAGTGACAAGCAAAAATGTGCCTACAAATGGCCAATGTCCCGTAGAGCTCATCGAAATTTACATAAATTTTAATTTTTAAAATTTTATAAAAAAAATTCTCAAATACAATTGAGAAATCGGACTTATGTAGTCTATAAGTATGGACCCTTGGCCTTAATTTCCCATTGGTCCAAATGAGTGACAAGCAAAAATGTGCCCACAAATGGCCAATGTCCCGTAGAGCTCATCAAAATTAACTCAATTTTGATTTTTAAAATTTTATAAAAAAATTCTCAAATACAATTGAGAAATCGGACTTACATAGCCAATAATTATGGATCCTTGGCTTTAATTTCCCATTGGTCCAAATGAGTGACAAACAAAAATGTGCCCACAAATGGCCCATTTCCTGTAGACCTCATCAAAATTAGCACAATTTTAATTTTTAAAATTTTATAAAAAAATTCTCAAATACAATTGAGAAATCGGACTTACATAGCCAATAAGTACGGATCCTTGGCTTTAATTTCCCATTGGTCCAAATGAGTGACAAACAAAAATGTGCCCACAAATGGCCCATGTCCCGTAGAGCTCATCAAAATTAACTCAATTTTGATTTTTAAAATTTTATAAAAAAATTCTCAAATACAATTGAGAAATCGGACTTACATAGCCAATAAGTATGGATCCTTGGCTTTAATTTCCCATTGGTCCAAATGAGTGACAAGCAAAAATGTGCCCACAAATGGCCAATGTCCCGTAGAGCTCATCAATATTAACACAATTTTAATTTTTAAAATTTTATAAAAAAATTCTCAAATACAATTGAGAAATCGGACTTACATAGCCAATAAGTATGGATCCTTGGCTTTAATTTCCCATTGGTCCAAATGAGTGACAAGCAAAAATGTGCCCACAAATGGCCAATGTCCCGTAGAGCTCATCAAAATTAACACAATTTTAATTTTTTAAATTTTATAAAAAAATTCTCAAATACAATTGAGAAATCGGACTTACATAGCCAATAAGTATGGATCCTTGGCTTTAATTTCCCATTAGTCCAAATGAGTGACAAACAAAAATGTGCCCACAAATGGCCAATGTCCCGTAGAGCTCATCAAAATTAACTCAATTTTGATTTTTAAAATTTTATAAAAAAATTCTCAAATACAATTGAGAAATCGTACTTACATAGCCAATAAGTATGGATCCTTGGCTTTAATTTCCCATTGGTCCAAATGAGTGACAAACAAAAATGTGCCCACAAATGGCCCATGTCCCGTAGAGCTCATCAAAATTAACACAATTTTAATTTTTAAAATTTTATAAAAAATTCTCAAATACAATTGAGAAATCGGACTTACATAGCCAATAAGTATGGATCCTTGGCTTTAATTTCCCATTGGTCCAAATGAGTGACAAGCAAAAATGTGCCCACAAATGGCCAATGTCCCGTAGAGCTCATCAATATTAACACAATTTTAATTTTTAAAATTTTATAAAAAAATTCTCAAATACAATTGAGAAATCGGACTTACATAGCCAATAAGTATGGATCCTTGGCTTTAATTTCCCATTGGTCCAAATGAGTGACAAGCAAAAATGTGCCCACAAATGGCCAATGTCCCGTAGAGCTCATCAAAATTAACACAATTTTAATTTTTAAAATTTTATAAAAAAATTCTCAAATACAATTGAGAAATCGGACTTACATAGCCAATAAGTATGGATCCTTGGCTTTTATTTCCCATTGGTCCAAATGAGTGACAAACAAAAATGTGCCCACAAATGGCCAATGTCCCGTAGAGCTCATCAAAATTAACTCAATTTTGATTTTTAAAATTTTATAAAAAAATTCTCAAATACAATTGAGAAATCGGACTTACATAGCCAATAAGTATGGATCCTTGGCTTTAATTTCCCATTGGTCGAAATGAGTGACAAACAAAAATGTGCCCACAAATGGTTAATGTCCCGTAGAGCTCATCAAAATTAACACAATTTTAATTTTTAAAATTTTATAAAAAAAATTCTCAAATACAATTGAGAAATCGGACTTACATAGCCAATAAGTATGGACCCTTGGCCTTAATTTCCCATTGGTCCAAATGAGTGACAAGCAAAAATGTGCCCACAAATGGCCAATGTCCCGTAGAGCTCATCAAAATTAACTCAATTTTGATTTTTAAAATTTTATAAAAAAATTCTCAAATACAATTGAGAAATCGGACTTACATAGCCAATAAGTATGGATCCTTGGCTTTAATTTCCCATTGGTCCAAATGAGTGACAAGCAAAAATGTGCCCACAAATGGCCAATGTCCCGTAGAGCTCATCAAAATTAACTCAATTTTAATTTTTAAAATTTTATAAAAAAATTCTCAAATACAATTGAGAAATCGGACTTACATAGCCAATAAGTATGGATCCTTGGCTTTAATTTCCCATTGGTCCAAATGAGTGACAAGCAAAAATGTGCCCACAAATGGCCAATGTCCCGTAGAGCTCATCAAAATTAAAACAATTTTAATTTTTAAAATTTTATAAAAAAATTCTCAAATACAATTGAGAAATCGGACATACATAGCCAATAAGTATGGATTTTTGGCTTTAATTTCCCATTGGTCCAAATGAGTGACAAACAAAAATGTGCCCACAAATGGCCCATTTCCCGTAGAGCTCATCAAAATTAACACAATTTTAATTTTTAAAATTTTATAAAAAAATTCTCAAATACAATTGAGAAATCGGACTTACATAGCCAATAAGTATGGATCCTTGGCTTTAATTTCCCATTGGTCCAAATGAGTGACAAACAAAAATGTGCCCACAAATGGCCCATGTCCCGTAGAGCTCATCAAAATTAACACAATTTTAATTTTTAAAATTTTATAAAAAAATTCTCAAATACAATTGAGAAATCGGACTTACATAGCCAATAAGTATGGATCCTTGGCTTTAATTTCCTATTGGTCCAAATGAGTGACAAACAAAAATGTGTCCACAAATGGCCCATGTCCCGTAGAGCTCATCAAAATTAACACAATTTTAATTTTTAAAATTTTATAAAAAAATTCTCAAATACAATTGAGAAATCGGACTTACATAGCCAATAAGTATGGATCCTTGGCTTTAATTTCCTATTGGTCCAAATGAGTGACAAACAAAAATGTGTCCACAAATGGCCCATGTCCCGTAGAGCTCATCAAAATTAACACAATTTTAATTTTTAAAATTTTATAAATAAATTCTCAAATACAATTGAGAAATCGGACTTACATAGCCAATAAGTATGGATCCTTGGCTTTAATTTCCTATTGGTCCAAATGAGTGACAAACAAAAATGTGTCCACAAATGGCCCATGTCCCGTAGAGCTCATCAAAATTAACACAATTTTAATTTTTAAAATTTTATAAAAAAATTCTCAAATACAATTGAGAAATCGGACTTACATAGCCAATAAGTATGGATCCTTGGCTTTAATTTCCCATTGGTCCAAATGAGTGACAAACAAAAATGTGCCCACAAATGG